>JACEFZ010027675.1:100000-161718 GCA_014155875.1 Cepaea nemoralis
AGAGTTAATATAAACATAATTCTAAACGGGCGGATTTTTATTCAAGTGAGAATTAAATTTCTCGTCAGCGTCATCCCATTATTTTGTTCTAGTGCTTCGTTGCATGTTTTTACTGCGTGAGACAAACTAGCCAGCTACCGGAATAGCTGCAACTGACAATACTGAAGGGGACAATTACACAGAAAACCTTGTTCAGAAAACATAGAAATTACAGTTCTGACATGTGTTTAGTTTCAACAACTGAGATGGTTCACTTCCATTATCGTTAAAATCTAGAAAGAAGCCTTGTATAATACTTACCATTGTTACTTAAAAAAAAAACGGATATGATCGTAGAGTAGCTAGACGAAACTATTTGGGAGTCTCATCATCATCATCATCATACAGTGCCATGCCGGCTGGCGTAGAAGTTCATGACTCTCCACAGATCTCGGTCATTGGTTTTCTGGATCAACTCCGCTGTTTATATTCCTTCTTGCCACCGTCTCAATCCATCTAGTATCATTTATCTTGGTCTGCTTCTGCCTCTCTCTCTTGAGAGTCTCAACATCATGAAATGCGACCATTGTGAGTATGCATTACTAGAGCAATAACGAATGAAAAGAAGATGAAGAAGAATAAGAAGACGTTATAGTAGTGTCACAGCGCCAAACCAAGGCACTTAGTTTGGTCTGTGAAAACCGTACGGTCCTGGCCACGCCGGAAACCCCACTTTATCACAAAGACCGGAGGCCATTTTTCCTTGTAGCAGCCAGCTCGGCGTGAAGGCAGGCGCTGGGGCCCTGTGTAGTTTTGTGGCCAGCCCGCCTTGAGACAAGATATGTGGGGTTTCCCATCTGTTCATCAGTGAACAACATATGTCAGAGGAGAAAGCCGTAAGTTTAAAATGTTTAATTTAATAAATATTTGTTAAATCGCAGCACACGCCATGTTACAGGCTTGAAAAGCGTTCACGTGGGAAAACCGATGTGTGTGAACAAAGCTGTTAGGCAGAGTGGTAGGAACAAAGAAATATAAATAGATAATGTAGATGAGTATTACTAAAGTGAGCTGTTCTACAGATCAAGGTAACGTCCCTGAGGTTTTAGGAATATAACATTTAATTCATAGAGATGTCAACAATCAGACAATGGTGATGTGAAATATGTAGAATAGGTCATTGATGGTGGTTAAGTATCATAGAGACTGATGTCATGTCATGCCAGCCATGCTGGCACAAGATTATTTTGTTGGGAATTATTTTACATGGTTATCCTATGGCATCTGGCTAAATAGATATGTGGGAGATTCACCAAAATATACAATGTGTGGGGTCATAAATTAGTTTATGGTAAAGACTGAAATAATGCCACATGGTGCCATGCAGGCCATGTTGGCATGGAAGGGAGTAAGTGCTTGTGAGGTTGCTAGAAATGAAGGTTACTTAACAACAGAGTGGTGAGAATCATATGTGTATACAGCAGCAAGATATGTTTACAGGATTATTCTGTGATTATGGTGAGCATCACATTGAATGCTTATGAGTAGGGGAAAATAACCATAATATAGGTGTAATATTTATAACATGTGTAAAGCAGAGAAGAGTACTTACATGTTATATGCGGCAATGATGGGTTAATGGTTAAGCTAAGCAGTTAGAACATGTAGGTAATAAAAAGAAGTGTAGGAAATAAGGTGTTGAATTGTAGGGACGCCATGCAGATTGATAGCCACTAGGCGTAGGAAATAATACATCTTAATACGCGGGGTGCGTATCAGCAATCATTGTGTAATCGTAACTGCGAATGAAGTGTGGCTTTACTGAGGGAGAACAGGCAGGTGCATCTGGAACTGATATTGGTAAAGGGGTTTCTCATTTAGCAGTGAAGTCTGGTGTCACATCTGCTACCAGAATGCAGTAGTGTTTGTGCTAGTGTATCAAACTGGGAGTTTTATGTGTAGTAAAACAGGGTGTTTGTTGTACCAGGGGAAGGGTGTGATTTATTGCTACGTACCACCTTTCGCAAAGATATATGCACTTGCTATGCGACACGAAGCGTAAGAGAAGAAAATTTATAACCGGTGTATCGTAGGAAGAATGGTGGGAAATAGAGGGCATAACTGCACATTTGCTGTCCACTCAAGATAAAAGTACTCTGGTGTAGTTGGCATTAGTGTGTAATAATAATGACATAATATATATAGTACACTGGTTGTTATATTAGTGCTGATATTCTGTTTCTGCCCATGAACATGGTTATGCTTTGATCCTGTCTCATATGGATGATGCACTCTTACTTGATACTATGGTGTATTTATTTTATGAACTGTCTTAAGGGCATCAGAGTCCCTAATTGAGTTCCTGTGTAATAAATGTTTATCTTTATCTTTAACTTTCTGTGAATGTTGTGACTCTTCTATGTGTAAGGTTACATTGTCACATTATACAAATAAGGTGATTCCACATTGTATGTATGTCTGTTGCTTTTCATAGTTAGACATGTTTTGCTTGCTGGTTGTTAGTTTGTAATGCTAATCAGATGCTGTAACTTGCACAGTATCATATTAGTGCTGGTACTCCATGCAAACTGGGACATTGTTGGGGTAGTTGTCCAGTGAAGTCCCTATGTTAAGGTAACTTAGTGTCTGATGGTGGCAGTGTTCATAATGTTGTGTATTGTTGCATAGGAGTAAAGTGTACTATCAGATGTGGAGCACAGGAGTTCAACCTGTCAATATATGTTTTATATTAGGGAAAAGAGTACGGTGTGTTAGCAAAACAGTTGCCGGTGTGCGTAACAATAGAGAGAGAATTGTAGAGCATTAGACTGAGAATATAGTAGGTAGTGTTTAGTTGTGACAATATCTTGGGTTGAACATTGATAGTGTTCCATGAACTTGTGGTTTATAGGGAATATTGTGTTGTCTGGTGTTACCGGTGACTTGGTACAAATTAATGTATAAAATATTCTGGAAGGTGTAGACAGGGAACTGATTATGGGTTCCTTGGCAAATGTAGCCACTTTGGTAGGTAGGAATGACAGCCTAATTTACCAGAACAAAGATGTCATTCTTATGCCTGTTAACTGAATCAATGCTGATATGTTGTTTGTGTGCAATGTCTGTTATATGTTAACCAAATGTGTTGAGATGTTGTGGCTGTTTGCAACGGCTGATGTATGTACTCTGTTGTTTGTAGCTATGTGTTTACAGCTGGACAAATGAGATCAATCTTCCACTGCTTGTGTGTGTAGGAGCTGTGTGGTGTAGTTACATTGAATTGAGAAGGTGGAGCAGATTGACATTGTTGCATTAGGTGGTCCATTCTAGCAATATCAAGTGTGATCTCATGATAGCAGTGGCACAACTGGAGAAGATAATAAAGTGGGTGATCTGATGATGCAACATTGATTGTTGTATTTAACAATTAGATATGTAGTCACCTTTAAGAATAATGAGGCAACACAAGAATGATCATGCCAGTCACCAAGGGTTACCTCAGAATAGCAGTAGTACAACTAGAGGGGCAAGGTGGATAATTTGATGGAAGACATTTATGACCTATGGGTTAATTCATGTGTTATATTGTATGTGCTCATTGCTTCATGTGTTTAATATGTCTTCTTTATAATGATAATCATAGATTGTGTTTTCCATTGTTACAGGAGCAGCTGACTAGTTAGTGTCAGCAAGCCTGGGTTCTTGGTGGGATAGTAAATTGTGTCACAACTCTTGTTTATGTCGCGTCTTGGGGTTTATGTTGTGTAACCTATGTTTTTGTAGTGCCTTATTGTCTGTGCAGTGTTGCTTGTGTCAAAGTTCTTTATAGTGTCAGTCTAACCAGCCATTGTTTGGAACACCTGTGTTGTGGTACTTGGTGTACCCTGTTGTCTTAAGTGCTGTTGATTGGTTAGGGGTTACCCACTGTGGTGATTTGGTATATACAGTTGTCTATTGTATCTGTTATTGACATGCAATGTGCTGTTAGAAGAAATAAATAAAGAGCTTGTTTATTTGTCCTTGATTTGTTTGTTTAGTCTCTTTTAGATTTTACTTTTTACAGTCACTATTTCTACCACGATCTAACACCTTAATCCAATGTCTGGGTCTCAAATATGACTGTCAGTCCAGAGTTGAGGCCCCTGCCTGAGATCTCGTATATCTTCTTATCTAATCACTATCATCTTTTTTTGTTGGTTGAGGCGGTGTGAGGTTCTCTCTCTTTTCACTATTTTTCTTCTTTGGCCGTAACGAAGTCAGAACTACTCTTTACCTCTTAGCACCGTAGTGAAGGAAGCACCAGTCTTTTATGATTGTCTCCCTTTGTCTTTTTCCATCGACTACAGTAGTAGTATTAGTTGTGGTGGTGGTGGTAATAGTAGTAGTAGTAGTAGTAGTATTAGTAGTAGTAGTAGTAGTAGTAGTAGTAGTAGTAGTAGTAGTAGTAGTAGTAGCAGTAGTAGTACTGCAATAGTAGTGCTAGTAGTACTAATAGTAGAAGTAGTAGTAGTACCAGTACCAGTAAGAGCAACATGATTTAACATTACAAGTAGATGCAATAGTAGTAGCAGTATAGTAGTAATAGTAGTAGCAGTAGTGGTAGTAGCAGCAGCAACAGCAGTAGTAGTAGTAGTAGTAGTAGTAGTAGTAGTAGTAGTAGTAGTAGTAGTAGTAGCAGTAGTAGTACTGCAATAGTAGTGCTAGTAGTACTAATAGTAGAAGTAGTTGTAGTACCAGTACCAGTAAGAGCAACATGATTTAACATTACAAGTAGATGCAGTAGTAGTAGTAGTAGTAGTAGTAGTAGTAGTAGTAGTAGTAGTAGTAGTAGTAGTAGTAGTAGTAGTAGTAGTAGTAGTAGTAGTAGTTACACCAGAATGTGGATTGTTTTAAATGTTTATTTCTGTATCCAAGTGCTCTTTGTGACTCCAAGATAACTTCGGACGGTTGAAAATAAACACATTTGGAACGGCTATCCGTGTTTTCGTCTACTTTACCAATTATCCTAACATTTGTTTATTTATTTTTGTTTTGCTGTTTTTAAGCACGTGAATGTCGATTTCATGATTTAACAATGTTGAACTAACATGATTGAATATTCATATCTTAAGAAATTTATTGACCTACCTTAATTCATTTGTTAGTCATGAGATTTCATTTCATTGTTTAACCGTCTTTTGCTTTCATATACATGTTTAACAAAGAAAGTGTACACATATTTATGTTATTTGTTTTATTTTTTCATCTTCCCATTATGAATAATTTGAGTCAGGCGATGAAAAGGAAAAAAACAAAAAACGGGAGTATATCGTCACAAGGGGAAAGATGAAGGGGAAGAGAGGCATTATGAGACCACGAGAGCAGATGCAGGACAGTCTGACACCATGGCATGGAGGAACATCAGTATTAGACATGATTTGCAACCCACAAGATAGAGGGCTGTGGACAAACATGATTACCAAAACCACACGATATGGACTATAAGAAGTCGTGCTAGATCGTATATTGACTGACGATTCTATTATCACCTCCATCGGCAGATGTGTCTTGAAAACATTTCATGGATTTCTCACGAAAAACCATATCGTTAGTAAATTATGAACATTAAATTAAGACATTTTCATGGTCCATCTCAGTGCCGGATCGTCGATACTTCGGTTGTTGTTTGAGCTAGCATTTCAGTATTTGTCCTATTCTCAGTGCTCTATTTATTTCTCTTTTCTCTGATGCCCATCCGCCATGTTGTAATCATGGTTGAAGTTGGGTTGATACTGTTTCTGCAGGATGTGAATACTGTATACGTCTCTTAATCCAAACCTCTGTTTATGTACCCAAAGGAAAAATGTACCATTTATTATACAAATCCAGTCTTTACAGAAATGGCCAATTAAAATACATAATTGATGCATAAATTACATCTTCATTGCACTGTCCAACTAAAATGTATTAGTTAAATAAACAGACTATTCCCTAAATGCACTAAATTGTCCAATAGAACTTTCATATGTAACATCGAAACTTAGTCTAACTTAATGTAAATAACTAATGTAAATTTAGTACCTGTTACATACTCTCACCGAGGGGTACAATCTAAATGTTACAAGTTAGTTGCATATCCTTTAAGGATGTCGCAGTCAACCTCAACATTTGTTAGCTGTTTGTGATTTCTTGCCATGTTTACGTGCAGTCTATTGCCACTGCTGTCTGAACGAGTGGCACTCACACGATTGTATGAAAAGCAACGCAAGGAGGTCTGCCTCCAAATTGCCCGCAGCTGTGTTTCGAACGCGGTATGCGAGATTACGAATACCTTTCGCCATAGTGCCTGTTAAATGTATTAATAGATTTAAAAAACGTCAAAGACTCTTGTAGACACCTTGAAGCGTATCTGGTATGTGGTGCTAGAGCCATAGGGTGTAAGACCTATCGACGCTGGCTGAGGAATGTGGTCAGTATCCCACCGGCGGACTTCACTTCCCAAGATATTCGTGGTACACTTCTAGGCTGGATCGACCTAGAAGCCGGGGTCAGTTAACAAAATACCTATCCATCCTGATGGGATTCGAATCCATGACCGGCGGACCGGCTGGCGAGCGTCAAACCACAACCCTACCTTCGCTCCCTCATTTCCTTTACAAAAGACACAACTACATTGCTGGCCGAGTATCAGAATATACGTCTCGCTTAGTGTTTGCTGATAATTCTTCTGCCATGATCTTCTGACCTCATCTCAGACAAAGTCAACTATATTGTTGAAAGGAGAAGACATTTCTGCCATCCCTTGAGGGGCAATATTTATGTTCCGTGAGTTCTGACCAGCTTTGTTTGGCTGTACTTGTCGGAAAATATGTTTTCTGTTTTTCTCTGAACTAAGACATGTTTGGTTTAGATCATGTGAAATAAGCACACACCAGTGTCTGTATAAAGAAGACAAGTCCAGCTTATCGCAGGGTTTCACAGAAAAATAGTCATTTCCATTCCTAGTCAAAATTATAGGAGTACTTCTTCTGCCCGAGACCATACAGACGCCAGATGTGGCGAATTCGAGTTGATTCAGCAAATATTGTTTGATATTTGTAACTCTTTTTCTTTTAATCCATACCATGTGTCGTTGCTTGGTTTGGGTGCCGTGGCAATCGTATCCGATACAGATAGTATTTCACGGCACGAACTGACAATATCAAGCACATTCTCACTGAGAGAACTATTGGGCTATTAGTGGTATTGCTGTATTGCTATGATAACTATTGGGCTATTAGTGTTGATGTTGTATTACTAGCAGACCTAGCGTGATATTGGTGTTGAATCTGTTTTGCTAGGAGAATTATTGGGCTGTTAGTGTGGATGCTGTATAGCCAGGAGAACTATTGGACTATTATTGTTGATGGCATATTGCTAAGATAACTTTTGGACTATTATTGTTGATTCTGTATTGCTATAACTATCGCTATTAGTGTTGATACTGGAGACAGGAGACAGTCGTTACTGAGAGAATACTTGGGTATATATATACTTAATAAGGTACAATTCTCGTGCCCAGAATTCTCTCCTTTACTTTTACTCACTTTACTTCTGACACAAGCAATCAATTCTCTTCTCAAGTTGGTTTCGTTCCAAATATTTTCATTACTAGATTCACTGTCTGTGGCGTTCTCAGAAATCTCCTATAGAACCACATCACCATAGCATCTAGTCTAGCTGATGTCTCACTAATCTACTGATTGCTCATTGTTCACTTCTATACCAGAATTTATTCGACATGAAGCTAAAGAAAGTTCTTTTTTACCGTCAAGGAAAAAGATACAATGACCTTTAATCCTTTATGTCGGCGGGGTTTATTTTAACTTGTGTTATTCTGTATTTCAACTTTGTAACGTACCTTTCTAATGCTGTTACCACGACGCACTGTAATATGAAACCAAGGACATGGCACAAATTACACCCATTGTCTGTCAACATGCAGTGTTGCGTGCTTCTTTGCTCTTGCCATTACTTCTGTTTATCTACTATTGAGACCGAAGCTGTGTTTTTAGTTCCTAGTGTCATCATGTCCTTCATTCCCGCAAGTGTATTACATTGTTGGAGATAGAAACCATACATTGCCGTAGACTCTGATTACATCACACCCATCAGTTGATATAACTGGCACATCTGGTAATGCGATTCCAAGGTGTGTCTATTGGATGAACGCGTGGGTGGGGGGGGGGGGGGGGGAATACTATACAGGACAAACAAGCCCACATAACTCGTGGCTGAGGATATACAGATATATCACCAAAAGACCAGAAGTAGGCGGAAAGCTTTACTATTGTTCGTTCCCAAATATTTTCCCCCGTATAAAAATCCATAACCCAGTAATCAACTGAGGGAAAATGATGCGATTTGGCATATAACCTTATAATTATCTTCATTCAACAAAGATATTTTTGTTCTGGAAATTGTACAGCAGATCTCAATGTTTTTTTATATGCGATATATAATTTACTGATTAATTACATCTTCAGATGGAAACATCAGTGTTCAATAATGAAAATTCTCTGTGGTACACCGGAATTTCCTTATGTAAAAGTCGTCGCATAATGGAACTGAAGTGTTACTCGAATTGATGTGAATTACTGTAAAACAAGTTTGTTAGCGTGAATTCAAACCATTTTCGTCAAAACATCAAAGAATTGTCGCCGCTTCCAGTGATATCAGTTGCCTTTGGACCTATCAAAGACATACTCCTTAATGGGAGTAAATATAAGACGGCAGGAAAAATTTCATAAAGATGCCATAGATACTAAAAAAAACAAAAAAACTGAACGTGAATGTGAGCAAACGTTTGCGCACGCACTAATAAACACGATCACAAGTAACAAAATGAAGTGGCTCTTCTGCCCAGGCTATTTCGATATACATGGAAATGAATGGCCAGGTTGGCAGACATAGAGAGGGAACTATGAAATCGAGCAAGAATAGTACTAGAAGTACTAATGTCACCAGATTCGATTTAACTGCACCCAGGTGTTCCCCATGTGCAGAGAATTTAGGGAATTGTGCAATAGGAGAGCACAATTCGAAATGCGGCAGTTGATAGAGGATGTCGCTGGGGAAAACATTGTATGTGTACCGGTGTATTACAAGTTTACGTGGCCGCTGGTCTTAATGCGCTTATACTTCCGATGCGCTGATGGTGTGGTTAAGAAAAGGGGGGGGGGGGTTCAATACTCTCATCGGTGAGTTGGACTTCAGCGTTGATTTCTCATTCAGAAAGCAATGGCAAACTACCTCACGTAAAATCGCATAGAAAATAAACCTGGGGTTGCGGTTGATCGCAGCGTCCCACAAACAACATGCGCCATGTCTTTGGTGTACCGACGGATTAGTGTAGCGAAGTGGGAGAGATCGATATGGTGCGTCGCAGCTAGATGGCGGGGCCAGATCATCGCAGAGCAGAGTGGAGAGTATTCAATCAGATCCTGATGAGAATGCAAGTTGAGGCTCTCGCTGCGATTCTTTGAGATCGTTGTCTGATAGCCCATTCAATAAGGGAGTCGCTATAACCGACTCTTATTCAATGCCTGAATGTTCATTCCGAATAATTCTGAAATGTTTAGCAGGCACACCAATATTCACCACATCTGTTAGAGATGAAATGGCTTTACTGTCCAGGCCAGGCAGATGTACGTGGAAATGAATGATTGGCTGTTCTAAAGGGGGAGCTATGAGATCAAGCCAGAAAAGCACTAAAAGTACTAAGGTCACCAATAACCTAAGGAGTGTTTGTGAACTCCAAATTGTTAGCTAATTAAGTTATCGCTCACTGGTGTTGTAGTGGATGTGGGTTCACTTCCTCGACGCTCCCATACAAGCAAGCAAACTCGGGACAAATGTTTCTTATATGCTGATTAGAGATAACGTCCCTGGATACATAAGCACACAGCAGCTGGAAATGGCTCGTAAAAAGGTAAAAGTAGCTGGTCTTGGTGTCACCCAAGGAGTGGGAAGAAACAGGTTAGATACAAAGGTGTACATCTATTAGTTTATTACTAGGCAGAGCATGTTTCCACCTTGACAATCTCCCCTCCCTTAGTTTAGTTTAGTTTAGTCGATGGATCAACATCACGGGACACGGGTGTACCCCATAAGCGATCCGTTCTACTCCTAACTCAAGCCTGAGTCCACAGAATCTCAGTTCAGTGCACGAACTCCGTAGCACCTGCGAGGATCCTGAAATACTTTGGAGTAGATTTTTAACTCAAAAGTTTGTTAGGCAGCGCCATTAGGCTACTCGTCTTCGCTTTCCAACTGCCAATGGATGTTTTACGTGCACAACAATACACACGGGCGTCCGATGTCACTACCCAGCGATCATGGGAAATGTTACTAGAAGTCCACGTGAAAAAATCCCGGCCCTCACAGGGGCTTGAACCCGGGATCTCCAGCACTCGACGCGGACACCACACCTGGAGACCACTCAGCACCCTATTCTTCCCTCCCTGGTTAATATAACGAGTTCCCCCACTAAGTACTGTAAATAACAGGTACATATACGCACTTATGAACACTCGGAACATTTAAAGGTAGAACAATGAGTTTAAACAAACTACGACTGTGTTTATTTTCTATCAAGATCGACAAATTCAAAACATTAAGGTTTACGGTATGATGATATTGAACTGGTGATTTAGAGACATAACAATTCACATATACTTGGTAGTGATGTGAAATTATAGCCATATGAAATGACGTAAAAATATGATTTTACATCAACATATTATAGGTAACTTAACTGTTACTCGTGGCAGGATTACAGTTCTCAGAATGAAATTTCTTTGCAAATGCAAGTTTTTTTCTTCACAAGGTGTCGCCTCATTGTCACTGAACAGGATCATGTAACCTGGCGCTCTGGTTGACAGCTCATTCTTTCAGAAGATGAATTTAAGATTTTTCAAACGTAGAATCCAGACTACGTTCACTTTGTGTGACGGCAGCAATTTTGCGTCATAGGTTTTTAAACGATGAGCGTAAAGCTTTATTTGCGTATCTGTTCATTCCTCCTTTATTCCATCTTTATTTTAGAATGAAAGATTCATTATGATGTTATCCGCAACGTTCTATCACACCCATCTGAACCTGTCTCTCTTGATAGAATGGCAAGGCGCTGCAAGAGAGAACATCACGAAGCACCAACAAGATAGCTTCAGCGAAGACCATTGTCGTGTCCTCCTTTAAAGTGTCGTCCCTGGAGTGAGGAGATCCGACACCCACATTATAATATTTTTTTTTCCTCTCACTATTCTGGAGAATCCACCAGCTTCCGTCCAACACACTCCATCAGCCTATGGACACCTTTTCCTATCACTCTCACACTGTCGTACTATGCCCCCTTCTCATACTTCCCCAACGCAACATACTCAACAACTCTTGCTTCTAGAAATTAATAAAGATTAATTTATTAAAATAAAAGTGTAACGTGTATGAGACGTGTATGCGAAGAAAATGTGTGACGTGTTCTATAAAGTGTGTAGACTCTGTCTCTCAGACATCAACTCAGTCAGCTGATCACAGCAAAGATAGACCACAGCACGTTACGTCAGAACAAGTACGTCTCACCCGTTGCCGGAACCATCTTGCCGGATAATGCTTTGCCTCTGTAGACCTCTGGTAATCCAATTTCATGAACATCCGAAATAGACACCGGTGGTATTAACAGTTAATCATGGACCGGTTGCACTCTACACAATGTCCGTTCCTAATGTTCCTAAACAAACTGCACAAGTCTTTTGCAGTGTGTACGCAGTTAGTTAGTTAGTTAGTTAGTCGACAGATCATCCTCGTTGCACATCGAACCATTCAGTCCATAAGTGCTAATTACTAATGTTAATTGTTACTGTACTAACACTAGGTACTCTTAGCCGGTTCTCGGTTCGTTACTACTGTCTGATGCTGTGTGGTGCATCAGTATGCATCACTCTCTTTGATGAATCAATTTCCTTCTAGCGTAAGTTACGTTTCTGTATGCAACTTTATTGACTCTTGAACTGGTGTTCTTCAGAATGGGTTTTTTAATTCTTTCCCAAAACTTGTAGAGTTTCCTTGGATCTGGTAGGGAACCTAGGATAGAAACAACACATCTGGTGATAGTACTAGTCACTGATCCCTTCGGCTGAGTGTAAGCCTATCACCTTGCTTAATGATCTTTAGCTAACTAGACTTAGTCATAGAGCAGATTAGCTACCCACCTAGAGTCGAATCAGGCTATGACAAAGAAAAAATATCAGCAAACAGAATGCGGAACCCCGCCCACCAGGGACACCTACGGGAAGATCCCAATTATCCCTCATTACTCAACTAGTAAAGCTTATCAACACTTCACTAATCTATTCTAGCTAACAGAGCCAAGTATCACTTCACTACTCTAGCTAGTTTCCACTAACAGTGCTAATCATCACACTATAGTTTAACAAGGCCACAGTCTATAGTAATTATAACGAATATATTATAATAAGTTATACCTTAAATGGCACTACTGCAGTCCTATAAATCATATCTACATCTGCCATATAGGCACGTGTAAAATTAAGTCACTAATTAACACACGGTAGATATTATTTCCACTGGCACTGCAGTGCCCTGCACTCTGTCTAGAGCATTATTCAAGTCCACCCTAGTTGATCTCAACTCGAGTTTATATGGCAAACTACCAAAGTTGTCCACGTGACGTTATCCTTTACTCCCCCACACAGGTGGCACAGTGGCAAATCATCCCCTGTCAAGAACTATTTTCCTGGCTTAAATCCTGTCAAAGTTGTCAGTAATTGCCTAGATTCTCAAAACAAGCCAGCTAGTTTCTGTAAACTCCCAACAAAGAGTTTCGATACCAAGCTGCCAATCATCTTGATGTTCCGGAAACCAAGAATTGACAGATGCACTGTTTTCCGTACTAGGTACTTCCGTTTTACATCTGCCCCTGTGATCTCACGGCTTCCATCTGCATTCAAATGTTGACAAACTTGTCACTCTTCTGTTCCGTGGTGACAATCCCAGCAGCCATTTCCGTCTGATGTCCGGCAGTATAGATGACAAACGGAACCATTCCATATCCTTCTCCCTCACCACCAAATGTGTTTATGGGCTGACACGATGTAACCTGTACAACTGTGTTTACTCTGTTAGTACAAATAGATGTCGCTGGTCGATCGTCCGCTTAATCCGAAAATCCTCTGTAATAATCAACCGGATAAACACACGGTTTCATTTTGTGACATAGGCCCCCTCCTAAGAGAGTAGTCCATCTCACTCTTCTCCACCGTGAGTTTAATCCAGATGATTCATTCTTCTTCTTCAGGAGCTGGGTGTCTTGACAAGAAATCCGCTCCAACATTTTCCTTCCCAGGAATGTACTCTACTGTGAAATTATACGGTTGAAGTAACAACGACCACCGCATCAAACGTGCGTTGAGCTTCTGAGAAGTAGCCAGGAACATCAGGGGCTGATGATCTGACTGGACCCGAAACTTAACTCCATACAAATATGGCTGAAATTTTTGCACTGCCCATACGAGGGACAAGCATTCTCTCTCGACGGTTGAATAATTCCTCTCCGCCTGTAGAAGTTTCTTACTTGCGTATGCCACAGGTTTCAAAACCGAAGCATCGTCTTTTCCTTCCTGTAACAAAGCGGCTCCAATTCCAATCGCACTTGCATCCGTTCTCAACACAAATGGTTTGGAAAGGTCAGGGAGCTGTAATACAGGTTTGCTGACCAAGGCCTCCTTTAACTGACTATAGGCATTCTCACATTCTGGTGTCCAAATGATTTGGTCCGGTAATCCCTTTTTCAAGGTTTCCGTCAACGGAGCTCCCAGTTCAGTGAAATGTGGGATAAATTTGTGGTAGAACCCACACAACGAGAGAAAAGATCGCACATCCTTCTTCGTTTTTGGCCTTGGTGCATTTCTGATTTTCTCCAGGTTCTTCTCTTCTGGAACAATGTGTCCTGGAGTGATGGTGTGACCTAGAAATTCCAGAGTCTGGTAACCAATCATGCACTTGGTTGGACGAGCAGTAAGCCCTGCTTCCTTGAGTCTATTAAACACTCTCTCCAAGGATTGTAAGTGGTCATCCAAGCTGTCACTGGAAATCAGAATATCATCCATGAATGAGATGATGGACGGATCCTGTAACGGATCTAGTAAAGTCCTCATCATGCGTGTAAACACACTAGGTGCATTGCTGAGTCCAAAGGGCATGACCTTGAATTCGTAGTGTCCACTGGGTGTACTGAAAGCTAACAGTGGTCGAATCTCCGGTTTGACTGGTATCTGATAGTACCCCCGACTCAGATCCACCTTTGAAAAGTACCGAGCCTTATGGAGCCTAGCGAATAACTGAGTTGGATTCGGCAAAGGTTCCACCTGAAACTGTGTATGACTGTTCAGAAGTCGGTAATCTATACACAACCTGTGTTCTCCACTTGGTTTGCGTAACAAAACTACCCCCGCATTGTATGGGGATGTGGATGGTGCAATCACGTCATCCTCCAGCAGTTTTTTTATTTCCTCCTCCAGGGCCTTTTCTTTAGAGAATGGCACTGGGTAAACCTTTTGGCGAACAGGCTCCTGTGTGGTCAAAGTCATCTCGAACTCAACCAACCTCGTTCGTCCTGGTTTATCAGTCAGTATCTCCTTATGAGACTTGAGAACCTGGGTTATCCTTTCCCTCTCCTGTGAGGTCAGATCAGGGTTCACTTGTACATCCCTATAGGTTTCCTGGTGTACCAAGGGATATTCCCTGCCCTCGCTGGTTCCCACTTCTGTCTCCACTGCAACATGCCATTGCCATGAGGTGAGCTGCCTTGTCTCCGGGTCTCTCTTCGTATTTCCGCAAGAGATTGATATGGAAAATCTTCGACTTTCCCCGGATCCGGATCTGATAGTTGGTTCTGGATATCACCCTTTCCACGGGAAATGGTCCTTGACAACCTATCTCCAGTTTGTTGTTTCCCGTTGGGAGTAACAACAAGACTTTATCTCCTACCTCTAGAGATCTTTCTTTAGACCTACGGTTGTAGTAAGCCGCATGTCTTTTCCTGGCCTTTTTCAAGTTTTGATTTGCCAGAGTCCATCCCTTGTGGAGTTTTTCTTTCAGTTCCTCCACGTATTGATAGGATGAGATCACTTCTTCTGACGTCCCCTCTTCAGTCCAACTCCTCAACATGGCTTCCAACGGTCCTTTGATTGGACGACCAAACAGCAACGTAGCGGGTGGTAGTCCTGTTGAGCCATGAGGAACTTCCCGATAGGCAAAGAGTGCTGCTGGGATATATTCATCCCACCTATCAGGTTTTTCCTGCGCTAGTTTCCTGAGCATTGTCATCAACGTGCCGTTGAAACGCTCTACTTGTCCATTGGCTTGAGGGTGGTAAGGGCTGGTATGTATGTGGTTAGAGTGAAACACCCTAAATACCTCCTCCATGAGTTTTCCACAAAACTGAGATCCATTGTCCGTCAGAATTTGATCCGGAAAGCCTAATCTGGTAAAGGCCTCCATCAGTGCGTCCGCCACTCTTTTCGAGTCAATCGTGGTCAACGGTATAGCCTCACCCCACATTGTACAGCAATCCACCATTGTGAGTATATACATGTTCCTCTTCCTAGTCCTGGGAAGTGGACCCACGATATCGATGGCTACCCTCTCGAAAGGAGAGTTCATGATGGGCATCTCACCCAACATCACCGGTGCTGTCCAGTGTTTCGGTGCCACCCTCTGGCACTCAGGGCATGACTTCACATACCGACGCACATCATCTGTCATTCCCGGCCAATAGTAGTGGCAGGAAATCCGCTGCATGGTGGCGGCAATACCCATGTGTCCACTAAAGGAGATGGTATGCCCCATATGAAGAATCTGGGACCGATGAGCTTTCGGGACGACCAACTGACCGTATAGGTTGTCTCCCCTTCCTGCTCTCCTGTAGAGTATCCTATTCTTCATGTAGTACTGCCCCCGTCCTGGTGGATCAGCACTTTTCTGCAGCTTTTTGTAGCAAGGACGTAAAGTATCATCCTCACTCTGGGCAGTTCGTAGCTCCCCCGGCATTGGGTTAGTCACAATTGCGTCTGCCTCTTCCGTTTTCGTCTGAGAGCGAGTCTGCATTGCTCCCATATGGAATTGGCTCCCTGGGCATTCCCAGAAAGACATACCGGCAACCTAGGATGACTGGAAAAATGGGATCGGTCAATACAGCGGCCTTGATGGTGCCGGTGACGTACCTTGACCGAATCTCCACATTAGCAATGGGCAACTTCATGGTTACAGCACTCTTCTGTGCAGGCTGTATATCCAATGTTTCACCTGTGAATTGTTCTGGATGTACCAGATCCGCAGAAATCACGGCCTCCCCGTCCAGTCCTGTGTCGTATAAACACTCCACTTGACGACCGTTAACCTCTACCAATTCCACTACAGGTGGTTTTTCCTGGTCTGGAGTCTCTTCCTCGGCCTCGACCTGTTCGGTGGGCTCCACCTTAGGTTTCCCTGAGCACACGACGAATTGAGTGTCTCCTGACTTTCCCCTGCAGTCAATAGCATTGTGCGTGTTTGACTGACATTGGTTGCACCATTTCCCTGTCCTAGATTTTCTATTGTCGGACTTGAATGAGCTCTCCTGGTGGCGAGCTTCCTTGTTGACCTTGGCATTTTCCGTGACAACCTCCTTGGAAGTCACTTGACATGCTGCAAAGTGAGGGTTCTTAGCCTTCGATTTGCAGTCCCTCGTATTGTGAGAGGGTGACTTACAAATTGAACACCACTTCTCCGACCACGGTCGTTTAGGTGTAGAGCTTGAAGTGCTCTTGCTTCCCTCCTTCTTCTTCTCTGAATTATCCTCTGATTTTTGCACATAAGGTTCCCACTTTTTGGTTCCTGAGTTTTTGGCTTTCTTCTTGTCATGTTTCTCTTGACTTTTGGTGTTGGTGGAAAGGTTCTCCCCTGCCTCCCCATGTACCTCGACGAACCGTTCTGCTAATTTATTCACGAGGTCAATACGTTCCGCTCCTTGTTCTCCCAGGAACGTCCTGAGAGGTTTAGACATTTGCTTCTTCAGCTGGTCGACCACCATGAGCTCTTCCAGACTCTCATAGTCATGTGCGAACCCAGCCAAATCCATCCACTTATGGAGATAAGATTTAAGACGCAAACTGTAGGCGGCAAACAACTCTCCCGGTTCTCGTTTCGCTGCTCGAAATTTTTTCCGGTAGGTATGTGACGTAACCTCGAATCGTTTCAGCAGAGCCGTCTTTAACTCATCATAATTGTTCTCATGTCCTGGTGGCAGGCGAGTATAAACCTCGTATCCCGTCCCGCGTAATCCCTGGGATAGCTTAAGATTCCATTTGTTACGCTCCAGACCCATAGCAACTGACATAGCCTCGAAGCGTTGAAGGTATTGGTCAATCTTCTCTTTGTCCTCCTCGTAGACCGCTAAAGGAAACTTCATAGCATGGTACCCATGTCCACCTACTGGTGTTGATCCTGGGATGGAGGAACCTCCAACTGCTCCCTCAGTTTCTCCATTAGATTGACTCTTCAACTCGAGTTCCCTCATCCGGTACTCGTGCTCCCTTTTCTGTGCTTCCTGTTCAGCTTCTAATTTCCTAGCTGCTTGCTCAGCTTCAAATTTCCTAGCTGCTTGCTCAGCTTCCAATTTCCTAGCTGCTTGCTCAGCTTCCCTTCTCAATTCCAACTCGGCCTTTCGCTCTTCCCGTTCCGCTTGACGATACTCTCTCTCCACTTCCTGTATGTAATCCGTTAGAGAAGACCCAGCCAATCCCATTTCTTCCCCCCTTGCCTTTAATTCTAACGTGCTAAGTTTAGGGGTGGCCATTATACAGAGAGGTAAGCTAGCAGGTCTAGTACAATATAACTGCAAATTACTATACCGATATATGAACAAGTACTATAAATCTAGATATTACCACACACAGTACATTCACTCAGTGACAAGAGTAGAATCAGGACCACAGACCTATGCAGACGTGTGAAGTGTGAACAGGTAAGATATTAGTCCTAACCCCTATCCACATTCACTCTAGCTGGATTCTCCAAAATGATATCTCCCTCTTATAACTAAGGATCCCGTGTCAAAAGACCCCGTTGTCAGAAGATCCCACTGTCAAAGGTTCCTGCTTGCAGGAGATCTCGCTGTCCAAGGATTCCGTTTACGGGAGATCCCGCTGTCCAAGGATCCCGTTTACGAGAGATCTCGCTGTCCAAAGATCACGTTTACGATAGATCCCGCTGTCCAAAGATCCCGTTTACGAGAGATCCCACTGTCCAAATATCACGTTTACGAGCCCCCAATAATGTCGTGTCCTCCTTTAAAGTGTCGTCCCTGGAGTGAGGAGATCCGACACCCACATTATAATATTATTTTTTTCCCCTCAATATTCTGGAGAATCCACCAGCTTCCGTCCAACACACTCCATCAGCCTATGGACACCTTTTCCTATCACTCTCACACTGTCGTACTATGCCCCCTTCTCATACTTCCCCAACGCAACATACTCAACAACTCTTGCTTCTAGAAATTAATAAAGATTAATTTATTAAAATAAAAGTGTAACGTGTATGAGACGTGTATGCGAAGAAAATGTGTGACGTGTTCTATAAAGTGTGTAGACTCTGTCTCTCAGACATCAACTCAGTCAGCTGATCACAGCAAAGATAGACCACAGCACGTTACGTCAGAACAAGTACGTCTCACCCGTTGCCGGAACCATCTTGCCGGATAATGCTTTGCCTCTGTAGACCTCTGGTAATCCAATTTCATGAACATCCGAAATAGACACCGGTGGTATTAACAGTTAATCATGGACCGGTTGCACTCTACACAATGTCCGTTCCTAATGTTCCTAAACAAACTGCACAAGTCTTTTGCAGTGTGTACGCAGTTAGTTAGTTAGTTAGTTAGTCGACAGATCATCCTCGTTGCACATCGAACCATTCAGTCCATAAGTGCTAATTACTAATGTTAATTGTTACTGTACTAACACTAGGTACTCTTAGCCGGTTCTCGGTTCGTTACTACTGTCTGATGCTGTGTGGTGCATCAGTATGCATCACTCTCTTTGATGAATCAATTTCCTTCTAGCGTAAGTTACGTTTCTGTATGCAACTTTATTGACTCTTGAACTGGTGTTCTTCAGAATGGGTTTTTTAATTCTTTCCCAAAACTTGTAGAGTTTCCTTGGATCTGGTAGGGAACCTAGGATAGAAACAACACATCTGGTGATAGTACTAGTCACTGATCCCTTCGGCTGAGTGTAAGCCTATCACCTTGCTTAATGATCTTTAGCTAACTAGACTTAGTCATAGAGCAGATTAGCTACCCACCTAGAGTCGAATCAGGCTATGACAAAGAAAAAATATCAGCAAACAGAATGCGGAACCCCGCCCACCAGGGACACCTACGGGAAGATCCCAATTATCCCTCATTACTCAACTAGTAAAGCTTATCAACACTTCACTAATCTATTCTAGCTAACAGAGCCAAGTATCACTTCACTACTCTAGCTAGTTTCCACTAACAGTGCTAATCATCACACTATAGTTTAACAAGGCCACAGTCTATAGTAATTATAACGAATATATTATAATAAGTTATACCTTAAATGGCACTACTGCAGTCCTATAAATCATATCTACATCTGCCATATAGGCACGTGTAAAATTAAGTCACTAATTAACACACGGTAGATATTATTTCCACTGGCACTGCAGTGCCCTGCACTCTGTCTAGAGCATTATTCAAGTCCACCCTAGTTGATCTCAACTCGAGTTTATATGGCAAACTACCAAAGTTGTCCACGTGACGTTATCCTTTACTCCCCCACACAGGTGGCACAGTGGCAAATCATCCCCTGTCAAGAACTATTTTCCTGGCTTAAATCCTGTCAAAGTTGTCAGTAATTGCCTAGATTCTCAAAACAAGCCAGCTAGTTTCTGTAAACTCCCAACAAAGAGTTTCGATACCAAGCTGCCAATCATCTTGATGTTCCGGAAACCAAGAATTGACAGATGCACTGTTTTCCGTACTAGGTACTTCCGTTTTACATCTGCCCCTGTGATCTCACGGCTTCCATCTGCATTCAAATGTTGACAAACTTGTCACTCTTCTGTTCCGTGGTGACAATCCCAGCAGCCATTTCCGTCTGATGTCCGGCAGTATAGATGACAAACGGAACCATTCCATATCCTTCTCCCTCACCACCAAATGTGTTTATGGGCTGACACGATGTAACCTGTACAACTGTGTTTACTCTGTTAGTACAAATAGATGTCGCTGGTCGATCGTCCGCTTAATCCGAAAATCCTCTGTAATAATCAACCGGATAAACACACGGTTTCATTTTGTGACAACCATCAGCAGTCACCGGAACAACTGTACTCGTGTCTGAATGACGCAGTCCGAGGCACGAACCCACGACCACCAGAGCGCGAGGCAGACAGCATAACCAATTCATGACGGAGATCCCGAGCAAGAGGGATGCGATACGGCCTATATATGATCTCCTGTAACATGGGGAAACACAAATCAAAAGCTTCATAGGGTTACGACTGATGGGACAAAGGGTCCAATCTGACACTAGCAGGAAGGATCGTAGTAGAGTAAGGATTAGATGCGCGGGCAAGCACTGGCCACCGGAAAATTACATATCCATACCCCATCCCAGACGCTACCGCGGTGGCCCATGTTCATGTGGTTGAATTCGTATCTAGACGGATGTTTAAAAACAAAACGCCGATGTGAGCTGACATGTCGACCCACCTACAATAGGTACAAGAAATGTTATAGGAAGTAAAGGCTGACCACTTAACCCATCGAATGCCAGCTGGTCTATTAAAAACACAGGCTACACCATATGCTAACATGCTTAAATCACGTAGAAGGGCTCCGTTTAGAACTACAAAAGTGGCTGTAATATCACCAGGAAATTTGTGGAGAGCAAAAGATCTTGAACCTAGTAACAAACATAAAATATTAAATAACGAAGACACAAACAATAGATGGCACGATTTATTACCTGGTAATTTTTGCTGCATCTCGTCAGTACATACTCAAAAATCACATAACATACACTAAACTGATTAGATAATCCTTCAAACTGAAATATACTCATATTCACACTGTAATGTCAATTGTCTACCAGGTAATTTTAAACTGACTATCATATCTTTCTGTTTGCACAAGACATGCTTCTGCCGATAAATGGCGATGGCTTCAGCGACCGTTAACAAGCGACCATTTTGCTGGGCTGCGTGGTCTCGAGGTATGGTGTCCGCCTCGAGTGCTGGAGGTCCCGGGTTCAAGCCCCGGTGAGGACCGGGATTTTTTCACGTGGACTTCTAGTAATAAAATTTCCCCTGGTCTCTGGGTAGTGAGATCGGACGCCCGTGTGTATTGTTGCGCACGTAAAAAATCCCTTGGCAGTTGGAAATCGAAAAAGAGTAGCCTAACGGCGCTGCCCGGGCAAAATTTCGAGTTAAAAATCTACCCAAAGTATTTCAGGATCCTCGCCGGTGCTACGGAGTTCGTGCACTGAGCTGAGTTTCTCCAGACTCAGGTTTGAGTTAGGAGGAGAACGGAGCACTTATGGGTTACACCCGTGTGCCGTGATGTTGATCCATCGACTAAACTAACTAAATAAGCGACCACTATGTGTGTTAAACAACACGCGTAGCGCATTGTTCCTATAAATCACGCCACCGGTGTCCAAAATGTCCCATCCTATCGATGACGTAGGAGGTTTTTTAATCTAACGTAACTCAGTAATGCAGTATAGAGCAGAACCCGAAGAGCCGCTAAATAAATCTTATATATAAATAAGGAGCGTATGTCTGTATCTAGTATCTATGTATGTCCTTTGTGCGCTCGCGAACGGCCCATCCGATTGAGATGAAATTTTCTACACGCCTTCCTTTCAGTCCAGAGCTGTCAACTGTCATAGTTTTTTAGTGTGAAATCGCCTGCTTACTCAGTATTATTTCATTTTTCATTTTTCATTATAATTGTATATATTTCAGGGGACCTAACTCCGTAAAAGTCTTCTTTTTTGGGCCTTGGGGGTTTTCTGTTTCCCCCTTCGGGTTTCTTCTCTTCTGGAACAATGTGTCCTGGAGGGGATGTGTGACCTAAAAATTCCCCAAGTCTGGTACCAATCAGGGCATTTGGGTTGGACGAGCATAAGCCCTTTTTCCCTTTGTTTCTTTAAAACCCACTTCCCCAAAGGGATTGTAAGGGGTCATCCAAGCTGTAACGGGAAAACCCAAAAATATCATCCATGAATGAGATGAGGGACGATCCTGTAACGGATCTAGTAAAGTCCTCATCATGCGTGAAAACCCCACTAGGTGCATTGCTGAGTCCAAAGGGCAGGACCTTGAATTCGTAGTTTTCCACTGGGTGTACTAAAAAGCAAACAGTTTCGAATCTGGGTTTTGACGGGTATCTGATAGTCCCCCCGACTCAGATCCACCTTTGAAAAGTACCGACCTTATGGGCCTAGCGAATAATTTGATTTTGGATTCGGAAAAGGGTTTTCCCCCTGAAACTTGTATGACTTTTCCCAAAGTCGGTAATCTATACACAACCTGTGTTCTCCATTTGGGGTTTTCCCGTAAAAAAACTACCCCCGCTTTTGTAGGGGGGATGTGGATGGTGCAATCACGTCATCCCCCAAGTTTTTTTTTTTTCCTCCTCCGGGGCCCCTTTTCTTTGGGGAATGGCCGGGAAAAAAACCTTTTGGGCGACAGGCTCCTTGCGGGGGTCAAAGTCATCTCGAACTAAACCCAAACCCCTCTTTTCCCCCTGGTTTATCAGTAGTATCTCCTTATGAGATTTTGAACCGGGGTTTTTTTTTTTTTTATTTTTTTTTCCCTCTCCTGAGAGGTCAGATCGGGGTTCACTTGTACATCCCTAAAAGGTTTCCTGGTGAAACCCAAAGGGGAATTCCTCCCCTCACGGGTTTCCCCACTTCTTTTCCCCAAACTGCAACCCATTGCCATGAGGTGAGCTGCCTTGTCTCCGGGTCTCTCTTCGTACCCCCCGCAAGAGATTTGATAGGGAAAATCTTCGACTTTCCCCGGATCCGGATTTTATATTTGGTTCTGGTTTATCACCCTTTCCGGGGGAAAGGGTCCTTGCCAACCTATCTCCAGTTTGTTGTTTCCCTTTGGGGAGTAACACAAGCCCTTTATCCCCTTTTACCTCTGGGAGATCTTTCTTTAGACCTAGGGTTTGGGTAGTAAGCCGCATGTCTTTTCCTGGCCTTTTTTTCCCAAATTTTGATTTGCCAGAGTCATCCCTTGTGGGTTTTTCTTTCAGTTCCTCCACGTATTTGATAGGGTGAGATCACTTCTTCTGCCCTCCCCCCTTCAGTCCAAATCCTCAACATGGCTTCCAACGGTCCTTTGATTGGACGACCAAACAGCAACGTAACGGGTGGTATCCTGTTGAGCCATGAGGAACTTCCCGTTTGGCAAAGAAATGCTGCTGGGGTATATTCACCCACCTATCAGGTTTTTTTTCCCGCGCTAGTTTCCTGAGCATTGTCATCAAAGTGCCGTTTTAAACGCTCTACTTGTCCTTGGCTTGAGGTGGTAAGGGCTGGTATGTATGTGGTTAGAGTGAAACACCCTAAATACCTCTCCCTGAGTTTGCCACAAAACTGAGATCCATTATCCGTCAGAATTTGATTCCGGAAAGCCTAATCTGGTAAAGGCCTTCCATCAGTGCGTCCGCCACTCTTTTCGAGTCAATCGTGGTCAACGGTATCGCCTCACCCCACATTGTACAGCAATCCACCATTGTGAGTATATACAGGTTCCTCTTCCTAGTCCTGGGAAGTGGACCCACGAGGTCGATGGCTACCCTCTCGAAAAGGGGAGTTCATGATGGGCATCTCACCCAACATCAACCCGGGGCCCGTCCCTTTTTCGGTGCCACCCTCTGGCACTCAGGGCATGACTTCACATACCGACGCACATCTCTGTCATTCCCGGCCAATAGTAGTGGCAGGGAAAACCGCTGCATGGTGGCGGCAATACCCATGTTCCACTAAAGGGGATGGGATGCCCCAATGAAGAATCTGGGACCGTGAGCTTTCGGGACGACCAACTGACCGTATAGGTTTTCTCCCCTTCCTGCTCTCCTGTAAATCCTATTCTTCGTATACTGCCCCCGTCCTGGGGGATCGGGACTTTTCTGCACTTTTTGTAGAAAGGGACGTAAGTATCATCCTCCTCTGGCAGTTCGTAGCTCCCCCGGCTTTGGGTTTTGTCACAATTGCGTCTGCCTTTTTCCTTTTTTCGTCTGAGAGCGAGTCTGCATTGCTCCTATGGATTGGCTCTCTGGCATTCCCAAAAGACATACCGGCAACCTGGGATGACTGGAAAATGGATGGGTCAATACAGGGGCCTTGAGGGCGCCGGGACGTACCTTGACCGAATCTCCACATTAGCAATGGGCAACTTCATGGTTAACACTCTTCTGTGCAGGCTGTATTCCAATGTTTCACCTGTAAATTGTTCTGGATGTCCCAATCCGCAGAAATCACGGCCTCCCCGTCCAGTCCTGTGTCGTATAAACACCCACTTGACGACCTTTAAACCTCTACCCTTCCACTACGGGTGGTTTTTCCTGGTCTGGAGTCTCTTCCTCGGTCTCGACCTGTTCGGTGGGCTCCACCTTAGGTTTCCCTGACACAGACAATTGAGTGTCTCCTGACTTTTCCCTGCAGTCAATAGCATTGTGCGTATTCGACTGACATTGGTTGCACCATTTCCCTGTCCAAATTTTCTATTGTCGGATTGAATGAGCTCTCCTGGTGGCGGCTTCCTTGTTGACCTTGGCATTTTCCGTGACAACCTCCTTGGAAGTCACTTGACATGCTGCAAAGTGGGGTTCTTACCCTTCGATTTGCAGTCCCTCGATTGTGAGAGGGTGACTTACAAATTGAACACCCTTCTCCGACCACGGTCGTTTAGGGGTAGAGCTTGAAGTGCTCTTGCTTCCCTCCTTCTTCTTCTCTGAATTATCCTCTATTTTTGCACATAAGTTTCCCCCTTTTTGGTTCCTGAGTTTTTGGGTTTCTTCTTGTCATTTTCTCTTGACTTTTGGTTTGGTGGAAAGGTTCTCCCCTGCCTCCCCATGTACCTCGCGAACCGTTCTGCTAATTTATCACGAGGTCAATACGTTCCGCTCCTTGTTCTCCCAGGAACGTCCTGAAGGTTTAGACATTTGCTTCTTCGCTGGGCGACCCCCTGGCTCTTCCAGACTCTCATAGTCATGTGCGAACCCAGCCAATCCACCACTTTTGGATAAAATTTTAGACCGCAAACTGTAGGGGCAAACAACTCCCCCGGTTCTCGTTTCGCTGCTCGAAAATTTTTTTCCCGGGAGGTAGGGCTTTAAACCCCGAATCGTTTCAGCAGAGCCGTCTTTAACTCATCATATTGTTCTCATGTCCCGGTGGCAGGCGAGTATAAACCTCGTCCGGGCCCGCGTAATCCCCGGGATGCTTAAGATTCCATTTGTTACGCTCCAGCCCATAGCAACAGACATAGCCTCGAAGCGTTGAAGGTACTGGTCAATCTTCTCTTTGTCCTCCTCGTAACCGCTAAAGGAAACTTCATAGCATGGTACCCATGTCCACCTACTGGTGTTGATCCTGGGGGGAGGAACCCCCAACTGCTCCCTCATTTTCTCCATTAGATTGACTCTTCAACTCGATTTCCCCTCATCCGGTACTCGGGCTCCCTTTTCTGTGCTTCCTGTTCAGCTTCTATTTCCTAGTGCTTCTCAGCTTAAAATTTCCTAGCTGCTTGCTCAGCTTCCTTTTCCCTGCTGCTTGCTCATTTTTCCCTTCTAAATTCCCAACTGGGCCCTTTCACTCTTCCCTTTTCCGCTTGACGATACTCTCTCTCCACTTCCTGTATGAAATCCGTTGAGAAGCCCAGCAATCCCTTTTCTTCCCCCCCCCCCCCCCCCCCTTGCCTTTAATTCTAACGTGCAAGTTTAGGGGTCCATTATACGAGAGGTAAGCTAGCGGGTCTAGTACAATATAACTGCAAATTATTACAATATAGAAAAAGTACTATAAACTAGATATACCACACACGCACTTCACTCAGTGACAAGAGTAAATCAGGCCCACAGACCTATGCAAAATGTGAAGTGTGAACAGTAAGATATTATCCTAACCCCTATCCACATTCCTCTAGCTGGATTCTCCAAAATATCTCCCTCTTATAACTAAGGATCCGGTCAAAACCCCGTTGTCAAAAATCCCACTGTAAAAGGTTCCTGCTTGCAGGAATCTCGCTGTCCAGGATTCCTTTTACGGGTCCCGCTTCCAAGGATCCCGTTTACGGGGTCTCGCTGTCCAAAACACGTTTACGATAGTCCCGCGTCCAAAATCCCGTTTCGAAGATCCCACTGTCCAATATCACGTTTACGAGCCCCCAATAATGTCGGCCCCCTTTTAAAAGTGTCGTCCCGGGAGTGGGGAGATCCAACCCCTTAAAATTTTTTTTTTCCCTCTCCTATTCTGGAAAATCCCCAGCTTCCGTCCAACACACTCCATCAGCCTATGGACAACCTTTCCTATCACTCGCACACTGTCGTACTATGCCCCCTTCTCATACTTCCCAACGCAACATACTCAACAACTCTTGCTTCTAGAAATTAATAAAGATTAATTTATTAAAATAAAAGTGTAACGTGTATGAGACGTGTATGCGAAGAAAAATGTGTGACGTGTTCTATAAAGGGTGTAGACTCTGTCTCTCAGACATCAACTCAGTCAGCTGATCACAGCAAAGATAGACCACAAGCACGTTACGTCAGAACAAGTACGTCTCACCCGTTGCCGGAACCATCTTGCCGATAATGCTTTGCCTCTGTAGACCTCTGGTAATCCAATTTCATGAACATCCGAAATAGACACCGGTGGTATTAACAGTTAATCATGGACCGGTTGCACTCTACACAATGTCCGTTCCTAATGTTCCTAAACAAACTGCACAAGTCTTTTGCAGTGTGTACGCAGTTAGTTAGTTAGTTAGTTAGTCGACAGATCATCCTCGTTGCACATCGAACCACTCAGTCCATAAGTGCTAATTACTAATGTTAATTGTTACTGTACTAACACTAGGTACTCTTAGCCGGTTCTCGGTTCGTTACTACTGTCTGATGCTGTGGGGTGCATCAGTATGCATCACTCTCTTTGATGAATCAATTTCCTTCTAGCGTAAGTTACGTTTCTGTATGCAACTTGATTGACTCTTGAACTGGTGTTCTTCAGAATGGGTTTTTTAATTCTTTCCCAAAACTTGTAGAGTTTCCTTGGATCTGGTAGGGAACCTAGGATAGAAACAACACATCTGGTGATAGTACTAGTCACTGATCCCTTCGGCTGAGTGTAAGCCTATCACCTTGCTTAATGATCTTTAGCTAACTAGACTTAGTCACAGAGCAGATTAGCTACCCACCTAGAGTCGAATCAGGCTAGGACAAAGAAAAAATATCAGCAAACAGAATGCGGAACCCCGCCCACCTGGGACACCTACGGGAGGATCCCAATTATCCCTCATTACTCAACTAGTAAAGCTTATCAACACTTCACTAATCTATTCTAGCTAACAGAGCCAAGTATCACTTCACTACTCTAGCTAGTTTCCACTAACAGTGCTAATCATCACACTATAGTTTCAAGGCCACAGTCTATAGTAATTATAACGAATAT
Organism: Cepaea nemoralis; assembly: GCA_014155875.1. NCBI lineage: Eukaryota > Metazoa > Mollusca > Gastropoda > Stylommatophora > Helicidae > Cepaea > Cepaea nemoralis. Next base: position 127,771 of record JACEFZ010027675.1, read on the forward strand.
ATTATAATAAGTTATACCTTAAATGGCACTACTGCAGTCCTATAAATCATATCTACATCTGCCATATAGGCACGTGTAAAATTAAGTCACTAATTAACACACGGTAGATATTATTTCCACTGGCACTGCAGTGCCCTGCACTCTGTCTAGAGCATTATTCAAGTCCCCCCTAGTTGATCTCAACTCGAGTTTATATGGCACTACTACCAAAGTTGTCCACGTGACGTTATCCTTTACTCCCCCACACAGGTGGCACAGTGGCAAATCATCCCCTGTCAAGAACTATTTTCCTGGCTTCAATCCTGTCAAAGTTGTCAGTAATTGCCTAGATTCTCAAAACAAGCCAGCTAGTTTCTGTAAACTCCAACAAAGAGTTTCGATACCAAGCTGCCAATCATCTTGATGTTCCGGAAACCAAGAATTGACAGATGCACTGTTTTCCGTACTAGGTACTTCCGTTTTACATCTGCCTCTGTGATCTCACGGCTTCCATCTGCATTCAAATGTTGACAAACTTGTCACTCTTCTGTTCCGTGGTGACAATCCCAGCAGCCATTTCCGTCTGATGTCCGGCAGTATAGATGACAAACGGAACCATTCCATATCCTTCTCCCTCACCACCAAATGTGTTTATGGGCTGACACGATGTAACCTGTACAACTGTGTTACTCTGTTAGTACAAATAGATGTCGCTGGTCGATCGTCCGCTTAATCCGAAAATCCTCTGTAATAATCAACCGGATAAACACACGGTTTCATTTTGTGACAACCATCAGCAGTCACCGGAACAACTGTACTCGTGTCTGAATGACGCAGTCCGAGGCACGAACCCACGACCACCAGAGCGCGAGGCAGACAGCATAACCAATTCATGACGGAGATCCCGAGCAAGAGGGATGCGATACGGCCTATATATGATCTCCTGTAACATGGGGAAACACAAATCAAAAGCTTCATAGGGTTACGACTGATGGGACAAAGGGTCCAATCTGACACTAGCAGGAAGGATCGTAGTAGAGTAAGGATTAGATGCGCGGGCAAGCAACTGGCCACCGGGAAAATACATATCCATACCCCATGCCCAGACGCTACCGCGGTGGCCCCATGTTCATGTGGTTGAATTCGTATCTAGACGGATGTTTAAAAACAAAGACGCCGATGTGAGCTGACATGTCGACCCAGCCTACAATAGGTACAAGAAAATGTTATAGGAAGTAAAGGCTGACCACTTAACCCATCGAATGCCAGCTGGTCTATTAAAAACACAGGCTAACACCATATGCTAACATGCCTTAAATCACGTAGAAAGGGCTCCGTTAGAACTACAAAAGTGGCTGTAATATCACCAGGAAATTTGTGGAGAGCAAAAGATCTTGAACCTAGTAACAAACATAAAATATGTAAATAACGAAGACACAAACAATAGATGGCACGATTTATTACCTGGTAATTTTTGCTGCATCTCGTCAGGTACATACTCAAAAATCACATAACATACACTAAACTGATTAGATAATCCTTCAAACTGAAATATACTCATATTCACACTGTAATGTCAATTGTCTACCACGGTAATTTTAAACTGACTATCATATCTTTCTGTTTGCACAAGACATGCTTCTGCCGATAAATGGCGATGGCTTCAGCGACCGTTAACAAGCGACCATTTTGCTGGGCTGCGTGGTCTCGAGGTATGGTGTCCGCCTCGAGTGCTGGAGGTCCCGGGTTCAAGCCCCGGTGAGGACCGGGATTTTTTCACGAGGACTTCTAGTAATAAAATGTCCCCTGGTCTCTGGGTAGTGAGATCGGACGCCCGTTTGTATTGTTGCGCACGTAAAAAATCCCTTGGCAGTTGGAAATCGAAAAAGAGAAGCCTAACGGCGCTGCCCGGGCAAAATTTCGAGTTAAAAATCTATCCAAAGTATTTCAGGATCCTCGGCGGTGCCACGGAGTTCGTGCACTGAGCTGAGTTTCTCCAGACTCAGGTTTGAGTTAGGAGGAGAACGGAGCACTTATGGGTTACACCCGTGGGCCGTGATGTTGATCCATCGACTAATCTAAACTAAACTAAGCGACCACTATGTGTGTTAAACAACACGCGTAGCGCATTGTTCCTATAAATCACGCCACCGGTGTCCAAAATGTCCCATCCTATCGATGACGTAGGAGGTTTTTTAATCTAACGTTAACTCAGTAATGCAGTATAGAGCAGAAACACGAAGAGCCGCTAAATAAATCTTATATATAAATAAGGAGCGTATGTCTGTATCTATGTATCTATGTATGTCCTTTGTGCGCTCGCGAACGGCCCATCCGATTGAGATGAAATTTTCTACACGCCTTCCTTTCAGTCCAGAGCTGTCAACTGTCATAGTTTTTTAGTGTGAAATCGCCTGCTTACTCAGTATTATTTCATTTTTCATTTTTCATTATAATTGTATATATTTCAGGGGACCTAACTCCGTAAAAGTTATTTCAAGGGGCATAACTTTTCTGTATAACTTATAGTCATATTGTGGCATCGTTTTCAAAGATTTATAAACTCTGTGTCCATAGTTATGTACCGGCATATGAGTTATAATAAATAATGATACAAACTGTAAGGCATTTTCAAAGTTTTCATAAAAATAATGCACAATGCATAACATTGTAACTCATCTTTATTTGCTTAAGAAGTTACTGTAGTCATGCAGGTGATTAGCAAGCGTTTTCATTAAAACTAATGGATGGTGTGTGGAAGGACATTCTTTTAAGTTACTTTTTTTGTTGTATGAATTTAATGAGAACTTATATGACTACTTATGTGAATTAAATGAGATGCTCCCCACCAGGGACTGGGCGAAGCCGGACAGGGTCAGGCAGACAGATAGACAGACAGACAGACAGACAGACAGACAGACAGATAGTCGGGAACGGGAACTTATATGACTACTTATATGAATTAAATGAGATGCTCCACACCAGGAGCTGGGCAATGCCGGGCCGGGTCAGACAGACAGACAGACAGACAGACAGACAGACAGGCAGACAGACAGACAGACAGACAGACAGTCGGTAACGGGAACGAGAACTTATATGACTACTTATATGAATTAAATGAGATGCTCCCCACCAGGGACTGGGCGAAGCCGGGCCGGGTCAGCTAGTTACTTATAAACTACAAACATTAATTATCTGGTGCCTGCGGAGATTAGGAGTACTAAAATAATATATGCCTGCATTGCTAATGCGAACGACCTAGGCAGATTCTATCGAATTAAGAGACGAAGGAAAGAAGCCGTGACTGGTTGGGCACACACCGAGAAACATCTGATAAATGAATAACTAGAAAATGCATGTTCTGTAACTCACAGGGCAAAAGAAATAGGAATGACCAGAAAAGACACGAAGTAGAGAATTAGAGACAGAGATGAATAATATGGGGATGATTTGGAGGGAGATTTGTGAATTAGCAAAAGATTGGAAGACATGGTGTAAGATAGTTGAAACCCTATGCTTAAATGGGGGATAAAGGGCATCATTGTGAGGTGGTTTACGTTGTCTTTGACGTCAAGACCGTCATATATATGTGTATAGTTTCTCTCGCTGTTCAGTGTTTTATTTCTATTCAAGTTATTTTGTTTGGTCTCCTTATTAATAGCTTGTTGTTTGACAATAACATTAGATATACAGATGATACAGTCTTGATTGCAGACAATGAACAGGACTCGCAACATTTAGTAGATGCGGTTGTGGCACACAGTAAACAACTATGGTTAGAATTGAATAGTAAGAAGACACAGATTATGGTCGTCACCTTGAAGAGGGCAATTCCACAATGTGATATACAAGTAAATGGGAATATTCTTAAACAAGTGAATCGGTACAGTTATCTCGGAACAGTCATAACGTCTAATGGGAGATGCCTTGAAGAGATTAGAACAAGAATTGCCATTGCGAAGGTAGCCTTTTGCAAGATGAAAAACATACTGACCAATAAAAAGATGTCAATTGAAACGAGAAAAGGAGTGTTGAAGTGCTACATAGAACGTGTATTTTTTTTTATGGATGTGAAGTGTGGACAATAAGCAGACAAGCTGAAAAAACATCTGACGGCTGCGGAAAGGTGATTTCTGAGGGCAATGCAAAGAATACCATGGACAGACAGAAATACCAATGAACAAGTCCTTCAAGAAACAAATGGAGATCGTAAACTGATTAGAGACAATAGACGTAGACAGTCAAAGTTGTTTGGACATGTTATGAAAAGAAATGACTTGGAGAACTTGGTGACAACTGGCAAGATCGAAGGGAAGAGACCAAGGGGAAGACCGAGAAGTAAATACCTGGATGGCTTGGCCGCATGGCACGGTCGATACAGGAACACAGAGCTGATCCACGACTCTGGTGATTGAGTAAGATGGCAGAACATGACCGCCCTCGCTTATCGGCATGGCACATGATGAATGGATGGATAAGGACTGCAACCAGTCAAGAGAGACGAGCCAGGAGCCTTCATTAAGAAAATAAACCACCAGAGGAAACGGGAACAAAGGACAGCCGCCGACCAATCCCCCAGCTGACGTCACAGACACAAACGCTTACATAACTAGTCCGAGATAGGACTTACTCGTAAGAGAGCACAAGACAAGAAACAGTGTAAAAATACCCACAAAAACCACGGATCTCAACAATAACCAAAGATGAGGAGGCAGGTTAGACGAGACCGAATTTGGAATTCGTTTTCTTCTTCGAAAATTGGAATTCGAATTGGAACTTATTATATAGTCAGCGTAATCCCATCCATCATGTGCCATGCCGATAAGTGTGGGCAGTAATGCTTTGCCATCTCACTCGATCACAAGAGTCATGGATCAGCTCCGTGTTCCTGTCTCGACTATGCCACGTGGCCAGGCCATCCAGGTATTTACTTCTCGGTCTTCCACTTGGTCCCTTTCCTTCGATTATGCCAGTTGTCACCAAGTTCTCCAAGTCATTTCTTCTCATAACATGCCCAAAAAATTTTGACTGTCTACGTCTAATGTCTGTAATCAGTTTACGATCTTCATTTGTTTCTTGAAGTAATGCCCCACATATAAACCTCGTCCGACAGCACTCATGCTATAGTAAGCGTAATGTTCGACATCGCAATGACAGCGTAATTTTCGGAGCGACTGGCCGAGTTGCTAGTATGCCAGATTCTCATTCCGGAGACATGGGTTCGAATACTCGGTAGAGTGTGGAGTTTTTTTTTTCTGTCGGGGGCAAAAAGAAAACTCTAGCCTGCACAGTTCGCGGCGACTGCACTAGCTAGGTGGCTGTCACAAAAATAAAACACCGCGTTTAACCAGTTGATTACTATAGAGACTTTCTGATTAACCGGCCTATCTGCAAAGCCAAAACTATTTTAACTAACAGAAAAAACAAATTGGATGTTAAAATCCCCAGGACGGTCAAAAGTTGCAGCTGCACGTGTTTACATGGGGTCGACAAAATGGGAACATTTGGAAGTGAGTGAGATGAATCTATACACCACTTTGACAGTTCATAAACAGGTCGGATTTAAGCGGAAGTACTCAGCTCGGGAGAAAACAGTCCGTCTGTCATTGAGAGTTTCCGGACATCAAGCGAAATGACGGCTGTGGTTGTCACCACTCGATAGAAGATTGGCGGTTTGTTGTGGAAACCCGTTGTTGGGAGCATACAGGAACTCGCTAGCTTGGTGTGGGAGTCACAACAAGTGATGACAACTCTGACATTGATTGAGCCAGGGAGGATAGATTCTGGACAATGGATGATATGCCCAAATAACACCTGTGTGGACATAAAGAATACCGTCACGTGACCAATTTTAGGCTGTTTGAAAAACCATGATTGGGAGAAACAGTGTTGACCAAAACCGTGGATTAGGATGGACGTGTTTGTGGGAGAGCTCTACAGTGTTAGATTAATTTAAAATTAACTAGCATGTGTCGTTATGGCAAAGTGTAGCAGCCATCCCGGAATGAGGCGGTTTTGCATAAGGTAGTCAATATAGTCTATTTAGGCCTAATTAATATAGGCAGTAGTCTTGTTAAAACTAGAGTGTGATGATTAGCACTGTTAGTTGAAAACTAGTTAGAGTAGTGAAGTGATAATTGGCTCTGCTAGGATGAATAGGATAGCGGGGTGATAATTGGAAAGATTTAAGATGGGTTGGGAGATGGGGAAAGTGCTCAATGGGGAGGGATCTTTCAGTGGGTTGTCCACTGAAAGTTTGCGCTCTGCTATTGGTCTTTCCTTGTCATAGCCGGATCGGACGTAGGTGAGGAGCTAATAGGCTCTATGACAGAGTTTAGTTAGCTGTAAAATAACTGAGCTTACACTCATCCAGTAGGATCAGTGACTAGTACTATCACAAGATGTGTTGTTTCTCTCACAGGTTCCATACCAGTTACGAGGAAGTTCAACACTGGGTTTGATGAAGTGCAACTTCAATTAGACATAACACCAGTTGGACACTCAAATGTTTCTTACTAAAAAGGAATAACGTCCGAGAAGAAAGATGGTATTGTGTTTACGGTGGACTCATAATCAGGAGGGTTCACCATAACATGACTCAGAAGAGCCAACCAATATAACGATTCCTGCGTGTTAAGGTTCACCTAAGATGGGTGATGATTGTTGATGCAACACAGTATAAGAACATTAGTACCTAAACAAGAACATTAAAATATAATAGTCACATGGTGTGATATATTCTAGTGAAATAGTTCAAAAGACATGATACCTGAACCTAGATAGACACTAGTTAGGTTCAAGTATATTAACAATAACAGTGATACCTAAATACTCACTACAAAGTATTTGTGCATTCTTTAAGAACGATAGGAAATTATGTGCATTGGGCAACCAGTCCATGATCAGCTGTAATTTACAAACAGTATCTATTTCGGATGATCAGGAAGATGGATTACCAGGTAGCTACAGATGACAGGAGAGAGGAGTCCGTCAGTGTCCGGCAGGAGAGATACAGTACCGGGTGAGGTGGACTTGTTCTGACTTAACGTGCTGTGGTGTGTCCTTGCAAGGATGAACTGGCTATGCTATTATCTGAGAGTCCGATCCTACATACATTATAGAACACATCACACATTTTCTTCGCATACACGTCTCATATACGTTACACTTTTCTTTTAATAAATTAATCTGTATTAATTTGTAGAAGCAAGAGTTGTTGAATATGTTGCGTTGGGGAAGTATGAGAGGGGCATAGTACGACAGTGAGAGAGTGATAGGAAAAGGTGCCCATGGGTTGATGGAGTGTGTTGGACGGAAGCGGGTGGATTCTCCAGGATATTGATAGGAAAAAAAAATTATAATGTGGGTGTTGACTCTCCTCACTCCAGGGACGACACTTTAAAGGAAGACACGACAGTGGCCTTAATTCCTCAGGTCCAGGACATCCGTGTCATACACCGCGCGGTACTATATTTGCAGTAAATGACAGTTATGACAAATGACAATGTTCGACATTTAAACCTCGTCCGGCCGCGTTAATGCTATGCCAGCGTAATGTTCGACCTTTAAATATCGACGACCGCATTAATGCTATTGTCGGCGTAACGTTCCACATATAAACCTCCCCCGACAGCACTAACTCTATTGTCAGCGTAACGTCCCACATATAAGCCTCGTCCGACGGCACTTATGCTATAGTCGGCGTAACGTCCCATATATAAACCTCGTTCGACAGCACGCATGCTATAGCCAGCGTAATGTCCCACATATAAACCTCGTCAGCCCGGTCTAATGCTATTGTCAGCGTAATGCTCCACATATAAGCCTCGTCCAACAGCGTTAATGCTATTGTCGGTGTAACGTCTCACTTATAAACCTCTTCTGAACACCTGAATGTTATTGTCAGCGTAGCGTCCGACATACAGGGTGTATTTTTAATGATTGGATTGTTGAAAATATTGTCGTTCCAATATTTGTGTTCACCGTTTTTGGAGTTCATGCACTATATACTGCTATATTGTGTCTTATTTTCGGTAAAGTTTCGCACATTACAGCCCTCCCTGTTCACAAAAAGTAATGGAAATGTCCACTATGGATTAGTTAGTAAGTATCGATACGTTTCTTCATGTTGTCAAAGACATTGTGCAATTCGTCCAGTGTAATGTTCTTAATGTTATTATTGATTGTATGGAGACTGTTTTCGTACACTTTTCCTTTAAGTGCTCCCCAGAGGTTGTAATCCAGGGAAGAAAGATCCAGAGAGTGTGCAGGCCAAATGCCGGGAGAGATTAAGCGATTTGTAAAAATGTCACTTAAGAATTATAGTTATTTTACAGCTATATGAGCATTTGCACCATCTTATTGAAACCAGCTTCTTCAATTTTCTGCCCAGAAAGTTGGACTACGAATGATTCCAGAATATTAGTCCGGTATCTTTCAGAATTTACAGTATCGTTAAACAAAAATTAGACCGCATATGCGCATACGACTCATTGCACAGCACATTCCTACTTTCCATCGTGGAGAGGCACTTGGTGCAGCGTATGGTGATTTTCGTCACTCCAAAGACGATCATTCTAGCTGAAAAACACATGATAACTGTGAAAATGTGCTCTCTGAAGAAAATGCAAAGAATACCATGGACAGACAGAAAAACCAATGAACAAGTCCTTCAAGAAACAAGTGAAGATCGTACAGTGATTAGAGAAATTAGACGTAGGCAGCCAACATTGTTTGACACATTGTGAGAAGAAATAAATAGGAGAACTTGGTGACAACTGGCAAGATTGAGGGGAAGAGATCAAGGGGAAGGCAGAGAAGCAAATACCTGGATGGCTTGGCAATGCGGTACGGTCGAGACACGAACACTAAGCTGATCCACGACCCTGGTGATCGAGTGAAATGACGAATCATGACCGCGCACGCTTATCGGCATGGCACATGATGGAATGGAACAGCAGTGTGGTGAGGTACTTGAGTATCAGGAAATGTTGTCACACATTGTTGAACAACCATATTCGAATATCTGCCACAGTTAAGAAACATATGCTCCGCCAAAAGTAATATTTCTTTAATAGTCAACACATTGTAGCTGAGATCAATGACTAAAACCTCTACATGTAGTTGTGATATTCTGAACTAACGTTTAAATGGCGCTTCAACCATGACGTAACGCACAACTTAAATTTTTTTTTTTCCAGCATAATCTTTACAGGACTTAGCTGTCAACACCAGCATCTTTCAGCTGTATGTTGATCTCTTGGCAAGATTACGCTCAGTAGTTTGCCCTTGCTTTCTGAGCGGCCGGCTCGGTACTTTTGCTTTAATTCACCCCAAACAAACTTCGTGAGTTATATTTAGCGTCACGAGCTATATTTAGCGCCGACGGTGATCTCCCTGTGTTCGGCTGGAGTGCGTGTCAGTGCGTTTCAATTGCCCCACACCACAGTGTTGTTTCTTTGGGGCTGTGGCAACCCGTTTCTGTGTGAGTGTCTGTCTCCCTTCGATCCTCATTTGCATCGGTCCTGCAAATCACTTTCCGGTTAGGGTTAGGGTTAGGGTTGTGTGTACCCTACCCCTAACCCTACCCCTAACCGGAAAGTGAAAGAATAGCGCACACGGCCGCATAGAATTGCGCACCGAGCTACGGCGCAACACACTGAAAACCCCTGGATGTTCGTCGCAACACAGGGAAGCCCTGGATTCCCTTTTGTTTGGGGTGAATAAAAGCAAAAGTACCGCCGGCTCAGTATCCCGCAAGTCACGAGCGGGGGTCGAACCGCCTCAGCTCTCGCTCCGCTACGAGACTCTACGTGATAAACGGGATTACAGAGAGAAAGTGTTGTAACCCCACAGCCAGAGAGACCGGCACAACTTAAATTGCGGTTCGCAAATACTTGATTTCAAAAAAGTCCACTGTTACCCATGCCTTTGACGGCCGTTTCTGACTGACATGGCTCAACCGCGGAGTTGTCCACTTATCCCGGTGGATACTCGGTCCCCAGGGCTGCGTTAGCCACAGCGTGGTGTGTTTCCCATCCTCTACCATTGGGAGGTGCAGTTGGGATTTTCTCTTCCCAAAGTTATGATGGCCAAAACTCTCCAGTACTTTTAGAGTACTGGAGAGTTTTGTATATCGTGACAACTGGAAAAATCAAAGAGAAGAGAAACAAAGGTCGACCAAGAGAAATAATGCTGGATGGATTGAGACGTTGGCATGGAGGAATATCATCAGCAGAGTTGATCCAGAACACTATAGACCGAGATCTGTGGAGAGTCAAGAACGCCCACGCCAGCTGGCAGGGCACTTGACGATGATGGTTATGATAAACCTCACCCGACTTAACGTCCGACATTACACAAACGATTTCGCTGATATAAACAAGGAATAGGACACAAATGTAGCTATGTTTCGTTGATTTAATACGTTAATCCAAACGTTTTATTGTATGTCTTTTGTTTGTCGAGCTCTCAAGCTACCTTTTAGGTTAATCTGTTTTTGTTTATGTGTGAAGAAGTGCTTTTTATTGTCAATCGTAAGACATGTAAGGATTCTTTATGGCAGCTTTATTTCTGGAGTCTGAAATATTATCCTTGCTGCTTTATTATTAATAAGCTGCGCGCGGAATTTTTGGACATTACCGTGCATTTTTGGGCCCTTATTATCATTAAATAGTTATTTTAAATATATTTTAGCATGCTCGGATAGAAACATTAAATGGTGTTTAGTGTGTATAAATAAAAACAGTTCAGCATTTTAGGATTAGGTAACATTCCAACAATTTTAGGACCTGGTCTCACCTTTTATGTAATATTTTGGCTACTTGAGGCTATATTCTGACTGTTTCTTTGCATATTCTATTTACAGGATATCTTTGTCAACACCAGCACTGCTGTTGTTGATGTCTTGGCAAATTGACGTTCAGTAAGTTGCCATTGCTTTCTGAACGACTTGCTCCCATACCATCACGTTAAAACCCAGGACGACACGGTATGCTGCCACATCGGTCGCAGCTGTGTTTCGAACGCTGGTAAGCGGAATTACAAACCACGTCCGTAACGCCTTTGCATACTTTGACCACGTTAGAAAATTTTTTGGTTGAGATTTTGGGGTGGGGGGGGGGGGGGTGGTGGTAAGCAGTTGTTCCTTTAAAAAAAAAACAGATGATCACGAGATACCAGTCCCTAGTTTCTCACCCAGAGAACCACATTCATACTGTGGATTAGACCTCAACTGGTTTTCTATATCTCTTTTTTTTATGCGCTTTAAGAAAACACGCCTCAAAGCAAGAACATGCTGTCGGTCAGTGATGTGAAAGGAGCATACCATTTTGTAGGCCTGAATACCCAGAAGAATAGGTGGCCAGCCAGTCTTTTCCTCTATTAGCGGACGACGAGTGTGGGCGTCGGACCCTTGTACCATCGCTGACATGACAATATCACTGGCAAGGTTAGCCGAAAAGGTTCTACTGTTGAACAAACCGTATTTAGTAAGTATTCAGAGGCAGACATGCAACACAATGTTTCAGCTTTCTTATACGCTTGTGCCAGCTTTGGGCTCAATATCAACTTGGAGAAGACTGTAGTTATGTACCAGCCAGCTCCAGGGAATAATCACATCGTGCCGAATATCAAGGTGAATGGTCATAGACTAAGTGTTGTGGACACATTCACATATCTTGACAGCATTGTGTCACAAACTGCCACAATTAATGCTGAAGTGAATGCAAGAATCTCCAAGGCCAGCGGCCTTTGGCAGACTCTACAAGAATGTATGAGACAGAAATGGAATAAGCCTGCAAACAAAGCTGAAAGTCTACAAAGCAGTTGTATTATCCACACTGCTCTATATGCTTGTGAAACCTGGACTGTTTATCAGCGACACGCTAGGAAATTAAACCACTTCCTCTCAGTCTGCCCTAGGAAGCTATTGAAGATTAAATGGCAAGACAAGATCCCAGTCACTGACGTCCTAGAAAGAGCTTCAATGCCTAGTATCCACACTATACTAATGAAGAATCAGATTCGCTGGGCTGGTCACTTAACTCGCATGCCAGATCACAGGCTCCATAAACGAATTTTTATTTTAACGGCGAGCTGTGTTGTGGGAAACGCTTTAAAGACACTCTGAAAATCTCACTGAATGCTTTTGGAATTCATCTTGACACCTGCGAGACTGCAGTCAGAGACCGAAACTCATGGCCTACATCATTACGCAAGGTGCTGTCACTTGTGAAGCAGCCAGGACTGCAAGAGCTGTGAAGGAAAGGCTGGACAGAAAAATCACTGCGGGAGATCCTCCTCCTGGAACATCAGATATTCTTTGCCCACATTGTCAAAGAACATTTCGAGCCAAAATAGGCCTTATCAGCCATCTTAGAACCCACGGCTCCATACTTTCAACCCCACAGGATGAAATGAATGATCATCATCATTCTTGATGGACAAAAAACACATTTAGTAAGAAACACAATATTTGTACACTTTGTATGAGTTTCACTATTATGTTTTTTCCCCCTCTCTCTAATTGTATGTATGCCTTAACAAAGTCTTGCAACTAGTTTTAGAATCACCCCAGCTATCAGACAGACGTGCAAAGAACCCAAAAAGCAGAAAAATGCCTAGTGGTTGTTCTTCGTGAATAAACCAAACAGTGAATGCCCATCTTACACAGACTTTTGACTTGTTTTAATGAGCAAGTTTTTCTCAGATGACGTCCAGCGTAACCTTTGGTAAAATTCAAAAGTATATGAAAGGCCTGGCTGATTAGGTTCAAGTTCAAGAAGTGCCCTAGTAAGAACAGGAACAGGTGTTTCACAAAACAGGTGGGGAGATTGTGAGTAGTGAACGTGATTGTTAATTGTCGTAGACATACTAGGGTTATCACCTGCTCCCTGGCCGAGGAGTTAGCAGCTTTCTCCGTAACCCCGAATACTCTCGTGGTTGACGTGAGTGCACGAGAATTGGAATCGGTTCGAGTTGCACCAGTGACTTTCACAGTATCTTTCGCAATTTCAATGCTCAGTGAACGGAAATTTGCATTATAATGTTTGTTAATTTGAATGTGTAGCATGTTTGGTCCAAATCTACTATTTGCTTGGCACTGAATCAGTTAGTTAGTTAGTTAGTTAGTTAGTCGTGGTTCCATCTTCACGGCAACGGGTCGTCCCCATATTGCTCCGTTCCTGTGCCAGTGAATATCACATAAAATGCTCCTCACTGCCCAATGTGAACAATGGAGTAGACAGGAGTATCGGCAAGTAAACAGCCCGCACAGATACACTGTACATAATGCCGCCGCCAGAATGCCAACACAAAAGTCCTCCATGAAAAATACAGTTCATCGTCGATGGAAACGGCAGTCATAAGAAAGACTTCATTGACCTGGGTTTTATCCCATATGGCTTGGTCTCTTTCCGCAGGACGACCCACCGAAAGCGCCGCACAAAGCACGAACTCCGTAGCTCCAGCGGTGACTCCCAGGAGTCTCCTGAATAATGCACCCGTGAGCCGAAAAGGCAAACCAGTCAATCCAGCAACAGCCGACCGCCATCGTTCCGAACATGCAGTTCACACTACAAACAACCACCGACAGATGTAAAAGCATTCCACGCGAAACTCTCAGCTCACAGTGTCGCGCCACGCACTCACTCCGTAGCAGGGCGACGGAACCATAGCCTTCTTAGTCGCCTCTTACGACATGCATGGGAGGCAACAGTGTTACTATTCTTTGCTTCCCCGTATGGGCCCCAGCAACACACGGGCGACTGAATCAGTTAATAACAAGTACGGATAGCGACAGCACTGTTTAATAGCTAACGGATACCAATGAATGGACTATAAGCCCGAACAAAGGATCGCCTAAGACTTGTGAACGGACAGAAGTTAGTGGACATGATAGGCTGAGAGACGATAGAAAGGGCAAGATGAGAACACAGCATAGGACAAGGCACTTGGTGTGGGCCAGGCTTCCTGACGGGCAGGAAACACGAAAGACGAACGATTGCGTTACAACACGCCACTACCCTCTTTGCACAACAATCACCTTCAAATTAATATCCGAATTGTGACTGACTCGGTTATGGGATTATTAATCTGAGCTAGGCGATGGACCCTGATATATCTTCTCTTCTGTGGTTGAACGGGGTAGGGATAATGACAGTATGGAAAAGAAAAATCGAGGCAGACTAATAGAAATAGAGCAGGAATCGTTATCGGTGTTATAACACCCGACTGGATGAGGTGATCACGCCGCTGAAGTAGACAGGAAATGACATTAACTCCTAGCTGGTTAGTAGTTTTTCCTCTGTCATAGGATTATGCATCCATAGCCTGTCCAGGTCAGGAGGTGGGATCATCTACAGACTCGCCATCAGAGTACCAGGTCTAGAGGTGTATGAGGAAATCCCCACAACGTGGTGTTGTGCGATATGAATACATGTTTGATAGTCTACTTGGAGGATTGTCATTTCTGTGTATTCATCGAACATTCTGTGAGAACGGGTTGAACCAGCGTGTGAATCTGACCTACCAAAAATCCTAAAGTCACAGAAGTTCGTGACAGTCTGACTGAATAAAAATAATTCTGCCCCTGCTGGTTTTGGACCAGACTACTCGTTTGGAAGCAAAGAGCACCAACCAATATGCCCCTGCCGGTCCTTCCCGAAAGTAGGTTATAGTAAGTTTGTAGAGGGTTCCAACTCAAGGAAAACGACAATGACCCGGGTACAGACTTCATCTCCTGGGCTGAAAGTAGATATCATGCCTTCAGAGGTTTCTACATCTGTGACAGCAGATGTCGCTGGCTCCGACCAGATGACAAAGTCTGTACGACCATTGGCAGGCAAATATGATACGCAGTAGATTCCCACATGTCTTGTGAAACACTTATTCCTATTTCTATTATTCTTTGTGCTCTCTGACATTTTGACGATTCTGTATCTCGGTTTGCAAAGGCTTGTATTTCCTTTGTGTCCCAGTGAGATAATTTCACCTTCTTAGTGGTTTTCTCCGTGACATTTTTAATCAGAAAAACAGACTGCTGGTAAACAGTATTAATTAAATGCGCTGTAATTTTGAAAACGCATTTATCCGCGCGTGACGTCAAACAGTAATTATTGCAGGAATCTAACAAAATAATTTGATACTATGGGATACAGTTACAACTAAAATAATTATTTGAAACTCTTGTTTTTCCAAATTCACGCTGTTAGTTCTTATATCAAATGACATTTCAGCTTAAAACATTTTCTATTGTATTATTTTCGCGAATCGTAAGGCTTTTCTGGTGTTCATAAATCCATCTACATTTGCTCAATGTTTTGTTTGTAATATTTTTTCAGCAACAAGTGCATGCTATGGCGGAGAAACATAAAATGTGTGAAGTGAGCTGAGCTCAAATGTTCAAACAGCCTATACACATTACAGATCAATCATATTTCAGGTTGCATGTCCTTTATATGACATCACAGTCAACACCAATATTTTCTCCAGCTGTTTGTGATTTCTTGGCAAGTTAACGTCCAGTCGTTTGCCACTGATTTCTGAACAACCGGCACTCATATCATTGTATGAAACCAACGCAAGGCGGTACAGAATCAAATTAAAAACCACTGCATGTTGGTTAATAAAGTGGATTTTCTACACAACACATCACTTTAACAAAACAACAAATGGCGTCTAACACAAACATTAACAGAGCTCGCTAACTCCAAAACGTCGACGTTGACGAAAGGATAATGGCGCTCGTTCTCAAACTTCCGATTCGTTGATGACTATGTAGGCGTTTCAACTTTGTGTTCGTTCGCTTTGCACAGTCCATACACGTGCTACTACTAGTGAACTGGACTGATTTTTGCGTGTGGATGAGCTTTTCCAATTACCAGCGTCATTCGCCATCAAGTTGACCCATTCCGACTTCTGCGGTACTTTACGTCCCCAAGTCAAGAACGGTAAGTCAACATGTTAGTCCAACTGACCAGTGTAGAAACGTCGACTTCTCGTTCAGAAAGCAATGGCAAATTACCGAACGTACAAATGCCTAGAAAAATCAACATGGATTTGAGCGCGGCGTCCTGTAAAGGACATGCAACTTAAAACAAAAAAACAAAACATCATCGAATAATTCACACGATACCATTTAACTGGGAGTTTCCGTGGCGAAATGTTGCCACACGTTATGTAGGTCGTGGTTTCTTTGCAACCGTCAGCTGCAAGAACACATTTTTCGGAAACCTATCAAAGCTGACGTTGCAGCTCCGGAATTCGTACTCAATGTGGCGATTTCGGAAGGCCGCAGTGCGAAAAGAAGACCGATCCATATGGGATAGAACCCGGTGCAATGACATCAATCCGCCTGCCTCTATCCCTCCATTTAACTGCCCCACAATGTATGCCATCGGATGTCACAAAATTGTCATCGATATTCAGAAATTCTTCTCTTTCTTTCATTCTCGTAGCGTTATCACTAATATTATAATACTTAGCTTTAATTGTATTATGCACGTAATAATTTTCTGTTTTAGTAATTTCAACATTGAGGTAAGCTTGGAGCACCCGGTCTTAAACTTCCTGTTGCGTACACCGGTTAATTGGACTTAAATGTTGACATGTCCTTCAGAAAGCAAAGGCAAACTTTTGAACGTGGACCTTTCTAGACATTTAACCAGGGGTTTCTCTCAACGTCCTGCAAAGGACTTGCAATATAAACAAAAATATGAACATGCATAAAACAAGAATCTAAACACACAGGCCGTTAATAAAATATCGCGCGATTTCTTGCATGGCATATCTCGCTGCATCTCGTCAGGTGTACACAGTTAGCTGCATATCCTTTACAGGACGTCGCAGTCAACACCAGTATTTTTTGGCTGCTCGTGATCTTTTGGCAAGTTTACGTTCAGTAGTTTGCCATTGCTTTCTAAACGATTAACACTCATACAATTTTCGTCAGGTGTATACTGCAGAGTTATATATTATTTTATATAAAACAATCGCAAAATCAACACCCGCGAGATGAGATACTTGAGGAGAACTGCCAACGTAACTAACCGAGACCGAGTAAGAAATGATGTTAGACAGACAGTGGGATAAACACCTTGTGCCACATTTATTGAAAGACAGAAGATCAGATGGTTTGGTCATCTCGTTACAATGCAACACCCTCAACTACCAATACTGGCCCTACATCAAAGATCATCTGCGACGAGAGCAAGAAGAGTTCGAGACAAAAAATGGATTGACGGCATCACATTGTGCGCTCACACGGAATGCCACAATCCAGTGCCACCCCACGATGCTTGACGGCAAAAATGGAAGATGATGATGACGATTATATGAAATAATAAATGATACCTTGGCTGGAATATGATGTACATCGCAATGTTACATTTCAGCTGAAGTAATCCACCCACCCGCTTCACAGTTGATTGAGACAGGTGACGCCACAGACATTGAAAACACTGTATTCCCTTGGTGAATTTAAACACAGACGCTGTAAATGCTCGTAACATATTTCTAGCCTTGCATAAGATTTTGTCATTAGATAATTGTCAAGGTATTTTCCAGTGTTTTTCTCCTCATTACATGACTGCACAACTTAGTGAATATTATTTTACGAAACAGGAATGTAAACATGTCAACAAGTAATTATCACTGAGTAATCTGAATTATATCTTTATCGATGAAGTAATTCCCCACAAAGCTAGCACAAAAATTCCCCAAGTTGGCACATACATTTCCCACAATGTTGGCACATACATTCCCCAAGAGAGCTCAAATCCTCTCAACCGTACAGATTTTAAAAAAATCGGATGGCAATTAGCGAATGAATGTCGATACATTTTAGAATGCGTTTTTCAAAATAATATAATATAAACTATATTGAAAATACCAAAAATAAATTCAGACATTATTGAAAATGAAAATGTATTTTAAAATATGTTGTCACAGAATATTGTCGTCGTAACCTCAAAATATAAGATAATCGCGTGTAAATAAAAAATATAGATTCAAGGATGGCATCCGTTGCCATGACAATAGATACTGCGGTTGCTAGGTCATCAAACACTGGTTTATTTGGTTCTGGTAAAGGATCACTAGTACTGCACACCCATATATCCATAAGTGCTATAGTCTCCTGCTTGAGTTCATACAAGGATAATTGGCTCAGTGCACTAACTCCAAGCAGCTCTGTTCTATTTTAAACTACTGAGGGATTTTTAAAATGCTCAACATGCACACGGGTAGTTTAAGTTTCTCGCATTTATCTGAACATACTAAAAGTCCAATCCACTACCCAAAACACAAAATAATGGATACTGTGAATAGAACAAATTTTGCAGGAACCAAGTCAGACAACGTAACCCCTGATTACACATATCGATTACATTTAGGTAATTAATCAATCAGGTGCCCTCTCCACAATGAAGGTTTGCTGTAATGGATCTCCAACACTGTCTGTCTCTCATCCTGACTGTACATTCTGTCAGATTGCTGTTCGTCCATCTCTTGATGTTATCTTCCCACTTGCATAGTTGTTTACCTCTCGCTCTCTTGCCTTCAGCCTTACCTTGAAGTATGGTTTTTTATAAGAGTGTTATGCCGTTTAACGTGGCCGAAATATTTCACTTGCATTTTTAAAAGTTCTTTCATCAACTCTCTTTTAATTCCCAGTGTTTCTAGAATCCCTGTATTTGATTGTCTTTGTTTCCATAAAATACTACATATTCTTATGTATATAATCCACATCTCCAGTACTTTATTCCACTTTTTAATTGCTTGTAAATTGTCCAGGCTTCCGCGCCATATAGTAGTGTTAAATATACATAATATTTGACGATTCACATTTTTAATGCACTGTTAATCTCTCTAGATGTTAATACTGGTTTCATGTTGTTAAAAACACTTTTAGCCATTCCTATTCTCTGTTTGATTACTGTTTCACTTCTGCCAATATCTGTTATTACAGTATTATGTAATACAAACAAGTAAAAAGTGAAGGGATCTTTTCCACTGTTTGAAGCCTACGGGGTTGTTATAGTATGTCCACATTTGTTTGCCTTCATTCACGATCATTTATTTTGAAAACTGTCTGTTGCATCGTTATGAAATTTTTCCAGCCGTCTTTGCTGAACAACTAGTGATTTCTCGTTAACAAAGTTATTTTTACGGTAATGGGAGACCTGTCAATTCTGATGACACACAAAGGCGTATCCGGATTCGTATGGGAGTGGGTGCAATGAAAGAACTAGCTTAAAATCGACAGGGTCGGCTGCATTGCACCGGGTTTTTATCCCATATGGCTGAGTTTCTTTCCGCAGCGCGGAAAGTGTCGCACAAAGCACGAACTCCGTAGTTCCAGCGACGACCCTCGGGAGTCTCCGAAAAAATGCACTCGTGAAATGAAGGACGCGGCCCGGAATCGAACATACAACCTTCGGAGCCCGAGTCAGACGGCTTGACCACTTCACCACGGAGATTCCCGAGAGGGGTGCAATGTGTAATATTAGTAAAGACAGAGAATTTAGAGGCACGGGGTAAATAATTTGTAAATTAACAGGAAAGTAGAAGGAATATATTTCTTACCTTATTTTCATTTCCTTCTTGTTTCTTCAGCTGATGCTGATGCTGTAATGTTTAGGGCCTGCAATTCGTCTGAATAGTTGGAGCAAAATATCCCAGTAGGTGTGTACGTAGATTAAGGTCTGCGATCTGCTCAGACCTTAATCTGTGTCGGGCGATTCCAGTAGGTTGATGATTGCTCTCGGTTGCATAAAATTCATTCCATCCTTTCTCCAATAGTCCTCTTCCTCTTTCAACACATGGTCCTGACGTTTTTTCCAGTAACTTTTATCAGTATTTAATAGCGCGGACAGACAGACAGACAGACAGACAGAAAGGTAGGTAGGTAGGTAGGCAGAAAGGTATGTGGGTGGGTGGATGGATGGCTGACTGGCTGGCTGACTGGGTGGGTGGGTGGGTGGGTCGGTCGGTCGGTGGGTCAGCCGTGGGTCGGTCGGTCGGTCGGTCGGTGGGTGGGTGGGTGGGTCGGCCGGCAGGCAGGCAGGCAGGCAGGCAGACAGACAGAAAGATAGATTAGATAGATAGATAGATAGATAGATAGATAGATAGATAGATAGATAAATAGATAGACAGATATCGGTCGGTGGGTCGGTGGGTCGGTCGATGGGTCGGTCGGTGGGTCGGTGGGTCGGTGGGTGGGTGGGTAGGCCGGCCGGCCGGCCGGCCGGAAGGCAGGCAGGCAGATAGATAGATAGATAGATAGATGGATAGATGGATGGATGGATGGATGGATGGATGGATAGATAGATAGATAGATAGATAAATAGATAGATAGATAAATAGATAGATTGATAGATAGATAGATAGATAGATAGATAGATAGATAGATAGATAGATAGATATATCCTCGCCAGAAGCCGGGCATATCCTATTTACAGGACATCGCTGTCAACACCAGCACTGCTGTTGTTGATGTCTTGGCAAATTTTACGTCCAGTAGTTTACCATTGCTTTCTGAACGACCGACTCCCATACCAACAAGTTAAAACCCAGCGAGACATGGTCTGCTGCAAAATCGTTCGCAGCTTTATTTGGAATGCAGGTAAGCGGAATTGCGAACCTCGACTGTAACAAGTAGATATACAGGTAGGTATATAGGTCGGTATATAGGTAGGTAGGTATACAGTTAGATTTGCACGTAGGTATACATGTAGATATACAGGTAGGTATACAGGTAGGTATAGAGTTAGATATGCACGTAGGTATAAAGGTAGGTATATAGGTAGGTATACATGTAGATAAACAGGTAAACATACCCACCTCCCCCCCCCCCCCCCCCCCCCCCCACACACACACACATACACACAAGGTGAAATCATTAAGTAACATGAAAGTTATACAATATTTGCGAACCAGAAATTGTGTGTGTTATTTTCTCAGCATGACTGTTTGCCCGGCATCACACTTAATCCACCTGTCCATTAGCTTGTTGGTGCCTTCTAGGAAAAGAAGATTCTGGATGTAACCTTAAACCAAATATGCACAGCCTCCATTACCTCGTTATCATATGTAAATCTCTGACCCCGAAAATATTCTTTCAAGGGTCCACACAAGTGGAAGTTCCATGGTGTCAAATCTGGGCTGTCTGAGCGTTGTTTCAAGACCGCAATTTAAGAGGAAGTAGTAGTATCCCCTATATCTGCAGACGTATGAGGGCGGGTGTTGTCGTGCAACAACAATACACCGTTCGATTGTGTCGCGGACTTTAGTTTGTTCACTCGCGTGTCACTGCATCGAACACTAATGACAGTTTCACCCCTCTACTGGAAATGCACCAATACAGGGTTCCTGATATCCTGTTACCAAACGCATTCCTTCTGTTCTGTGGAAACGTAGTAAGGCATGTTATGAACATTTCGAACTGAACACCAAGTAGTATATATTAACTTACATATGCATTGCTCTGCATTTTTAAGTTATTTCCTAACTGATATTTCGTTACTTGAGCGTAACTTAACGAAATATCAGTTAGGAAATAACTTTAAAATGCAGAGCTATGGCTGTTAAGAGATTAATACAACGTCAGCTCGAAGTTATCTTGTCATCTGTTCTCATTCTTACAGGGGATTTAATTCCATTTACATGTCATTCTGTGAAGATTGCGATTTCATCTTGATCGCTATGTCTATATTGGGAACCGTTAAGTTTGTTCCTTATTTGTGTGTGTGTGCCTGACGTCGCTAATAAGATTAATTAGGCGTGACGTAAAAGCCTTGTTCTGTGACAACTACAACATTGTTTTCACTTGCTGCCGTTGTCAATGGATACGATCATTTTTGTAAACAGAGCACTTTGTAATGTATTTTCAAAGTGATCTACAGAAGTACCCTATTCTTTATATATCATACGGCAAAGTAACCCCTTTTTGTTGTGAATTCTCTGTAACAACAAAGGGTCACAATGTTTTAACGTATCAATATCACAACGACAAAGTGTTGCACTGTTTTAGCGTTAAAATGTCACAACGTCATAACGTTAATGATCTTCTTGAGATTTCTAGATGTTCTGCCTATTCAAATAATATTTAGCCTAGATCTGCTAAAAACAATGTACATTAATTATCATGGTGACTACATGCCAATCCCCAAAGATTATTCCTGCTGCATGATGATAGAAGATTGTCAGTTGCTATATATTGAATGTGACAGTTTGATTTTACTATCAAGAAGAAGATAGCTCTGTAAAAGTTATGATTTTTGAAACTGATGTTTGCTGTTAGTGGCTGCTAAAACAACACATGTCATTCCAAGTAGTCATATAGTATAATGGACGTCGGCAACCACTGACTGTCATCATCAAGGGTCTAAACGTTTTGAACCTAGATCAGATGACCAACCCTGTTGAAGTGTGAATTACCTACCAGACATTCATTCACCACTCATCACAAACATACATGTCTTGGGTGTAATGATGATTCCTCCTACAGGACAGTCCTACAGGACAGTCTTACAGAACAGTCTTACATGACAGTCTTACATGACAGTCTTACAGGACAGTCTAGGGGCTGATCATCCTTTATCCTAGGAACAGTCAGTTATTTAGTGCAGTAGCATTAAATATATAGCTGGCTGAGAGGCTAGAACGCCGGACCCTCATTCGGGAGGCCCGGGTTCGATCCCTCGGTAAGGTATGGACTTTTTTCTGTCGGGGGCAAAAAGAAAATCCTAACCTACACAGTTCGCGGCGACTGCACTAGCGAGGCGGCCTTTATTCCTCAGGCTCAAAGACCTCTCTGCCATACACCGCAAGGTACTATATTGGCAGTAAATGACAGTTTCATGACAGTGACATATATATATATATATATATATATATATATATATATATATATATATATATATATATATATATATATATATATATATATATATACACACACTACAGGGCGTTCATTTGATCATTCCTGCCGCACCGCGCATAATTGCGTACATTGAACATGATCATGTCATAGTCGTGTGATAAGTACTGACCATTGAATAAAAGAGCAAGTGCTTATAGTCCCATGATGAATAGGTTCTGTTTCTGACCGTTGAGAAAATGGTCAGGTTGATCCAAAATCCATCCAAAGAAGCTCAAAGAGCGGTTATTCAGTTTCTTTCATTTGAAGGACATTCATCGAAGAATGCAGGTAACTTACGGTAACAAATGTGTGTCGAAGAAAACAGTGACAGAATAGGCACGAATGTTTCGGAAAGGACGTCCCTTCACGACAGATTTTCGACGGCCGGGTCAAACGCATATTGTTGCAACAGAAAAAACCATCGCCAAAATTGATGCAGCAGTACAGATGAACCGTTGTCGAAGCATACTTTCATTAGCGAAAGAATTGTATGTGTCAATTGGAACAATTCAAAAGGTCGTTCGTAAGAAACTGAAATATAGGAAGGTGTGTTCACAGTGGGTACCACGGATGTTGACCGACCACAAAAAGAGGAACGCATGGGATGGTGTTTGAACCACTTGCTACGTTACAGAGTGGAGGGTGATGCATTTCTCTTCCGCATAGTGGCAGGCGATGAATCATGGTGTCACCACTTTGACCCGAGCAGCAAAAGAGAGAGTATGCAATGGAAGCATGCTGGATCACCAAAAGCCAAAAAAATCAAGTTACAGGTTTCCGCTGGTAAGGTTATGCTGAGCGCATTTTTTTTTAAACCATGAAGGTTTATTCTTGGCCGACCTTAAAGAACCTGGTGTCAACATAAACTCTACCCACTACTTGCAAACACTAGACAAGCTGCAAAAAGCCATCAAGAATAAACGACCCGGCATGCTTTCTCGCGGTGTGATTTTGTTGCACTGATAATGCTCGTCCGCATGTCGCAAAGATTGTGCAGGAAGCATTAGCAAGGAAGAAGTGGGAATTTCTGCAACATCCAGCCTATAGTCCTGATTTGTCACCGTGTGATTTTCATTTGTTCGGACCTCTAAAAAAAAGCTCTCAAGGGGCAACGATTTCACACGGATGCAGATGTAACGAACGCAGTAAACACTTGGTTCAGTGAGTAACCACGATCCTTTTTTGCAGACAACATTCATCGCCTACCTAAGCAATGGGATGCTGGCCTGAATGCCTACGACTACTTCTTCTGACCAACCCACGATGCATAATTACATTCAAAATTAATCTTCTTCTTCTTCTTCTTCTTCTTCTTCTTCTTCTTCTTCTTCTTCTTCTTCTTCTTCTTCTTCTTCTTCTTCTTCTTCTTCTTCTTCTTCTTCTTCTTCTTCTTCTTCTTCTTCTTCTTCTTCTTCTTCTTCAGCGTTCTTTGCTGCAGATACAATCCGTCTCCATTCGTCTCTCTGGTGGACCTTCTCTTGCCAGTCGTTGATTCCAAGTGCTTGTAGGTCTGTATATGTATTATCTCTCCACCGCCTTCTTTGTTTAATTCTATCACACCTGTTAATGTTTCTTTCATGCTTTTGTAATAAAATCATTGGGACAGGTTTCAAATGAACGCCCCTAATATATATATATATATTCTGTATCCTTTCCATCCTTTCTATCTGCTTACGGCTGAGAGTCAGGATTGCCATCGCGTACTCAAAGACAGACATGATCAGCCCCTCGCATAGAAGACATAGATAGCGCTGCTCACAGTTTGCTGCCGCCATCATCCGCATCGCAGCCAAACCCCGCTTGGCATTTGTTCTCACCTGGTCTATGTGCTCATTATAAGCAAGGCTTCGATCAAAATGTATCCCCAGGTAATTCAGTGCCTGCGTTTTTTCCACCGTCTCTGAAGACAGCTTTACAGTTGGTGTTGGAGTGTTGACAATATGATTATTCAACGAGAACCAAGTCACTGTTGCTTTTGTTGGGTTGACCATTGCCTCAGCTTCAACACACCAAGTACTTATGCGATTGAGTTCGCTTTGTAGTTCCTTACCTGACGATACACTAAAACATCGTCGGCATATTACAATGTCCTACCAGGTCCAGTGATCTGCTCACTGGTGATTCTAACTGTGTAGGCGTTGAACAGTACCGGAGATAATGGTTATCCCTGTGGTAGGCCAGGATATATTATTGTTGGTTCCGAAGTCCAACTGCAACATCTAAAAACTACTTTCCGTTGGAAGAGGGCTGCAGCGATCCAACTAAGGAGGAATGGACTTATTTTAAGTTCAAGAAGCTGAAGCATTAAAAAATCCAATGGAACTCTGTTGTATGCGTCCTCAAGATCAATCGCTGCAGCAAAGGTTTCAATGCCTGAGTGGAAACCTTCATAAACATCATGGGCAAAAACTGCTGCATTGGTCCAGGTTTCTCTTTTTGGACGATACCCACCCAGGGTAGGTGGAAAAACACCTTACCTCTCTAGCTGGCTTGATATTTTTCTGGCAGTTAATTTCTCCAGCAGCTTGCCTATTGTATTCTGCATGGTTATAACTCGATATCCCTGAATTTTTATGTCGTATTTGCCAGGCTTCGGCAAGGGAATCAGATAGTTGTGTAACCACTCCGCCTTGATGCTAACACTCCCTATACTGCTCTTGTACATGTCTGCTAGTTTCTCTAGCTCGTTGTCGGTACACATATTGATGTCGTCGTATCTTATACCATCAGGCCCTGGAGCGCTGTTTTTTGATCGTGGAAGCACAGTCTTGATTTCTTTCACTGTCACTGAGTCTTCATCCGAAGTGTTCTGGGCCTTGCACCTGTCTGAGGTGACCTCCTTGGCCCATGTCTGTCTATTTGCTCTGCTCTAGATAGCGTTCAAAGAGGGCTTTGCCCTTGTCCTCGTCAGTCCTCTGCCAGATGAGTTCAGCACCTTGGAAGTCAGGAATGCTCTTATTCTTTCCTACTCCACTCATGCTTTCATGTAGTCGCCAGAACAATTTCAGTGACTTGTCTGTGCCTACTCTTTGACACACCTCTGCCCATTTTTCACTTTCAACCACCTTGACCAGTTTTTTTGAAATAGCTTACTTTTGTGTGCATCTCTCTTTCTAAGTGCATGCAGGGACTGGGATGGCCAGCTCTGTTCTTCTTGGCATTTTGCCATCTCCTTACAGGACTACGCTTATCCACCCAAGCTTGCTGTACAAGGGATACAGCATGCAGGGCGATGCGCTACCTTCTTGATTTTCCAACCATTGAAGAGAGAATACAAGTTTGCAGGGCACGCGCCTACCTCAGAATTAACGCAAACACACAACATCCACTGCATAGTGAAATTAGGAAGGTGAAGGGCAGCAGGTTAAAAAGAGGACGGTCGTGGATGGGTCAAGCCGAAGACATTCTTCAACAGGTGTGTTCACTTGAGGACTTAGAACCTGGCGAGGAGTGGGTGCAAGTGCCAACAGACTTCTGCACATCCTTTTCAGTTTGCATCCAACTAGATAGAAAATGCAGACAAGAAAATCCGGCTGCTGTTGAGGCTGAAGTACAAGCGTTGATTTTCGAGAATTCGCTAGACGGTGACGCGGTCATCTACACAGATGGGTCGGTCGTCCGACATATGAGAAGCTCATGGGCCTTTACAGCTCGGGCCGGAGGGAGAATTGTGAAGGAGGACTCTGGTGCTTTCACTGAAACCACAAGTAGCCTGACCATGGAAGTCATGGCAGTAAGTAAAGCAATAACATGGCTCGAGACACATACATTCACTAGGGCTTGTTTCCTTAGCGACTCAATGAACATGATCAAGAGGATAGAGGAGGGGTCGATCCGAAGAGAATGGTTGCTGCCTCTGAAGCGGTCTCGGCTGGCAAAGATTAGTTTCATCTTCGTGCCAGGTCATGCGGGAGTACAAGGAAATGAGCGGGCTGACAAGCTCGCAGGTGAGGCTACTG
Organism: Cepaea nemoralis; assembly: GCA_014155875.1. Taxonomy (NCBI): domain Eukaryota; kingdom Metazoa; phylum Mollusca; class Gastropoda; order Stylommatophora; family Helicidae; genus Cepaea; species Cepaea nemoralis. Next base: position 154,630 of record JACEFZ010027675.1, read on the forward strand.
TGGAGGGCGGACGCGCCATGGACCAGGCTGACATTCTGAATGCTCTACGAGAAGTGAGACTTTTGCGAGAACCAAGTGATGACTGTGAATCTACAACAATGGCCAGACTGCGGGAGCAGCAAATTAAAAGAGGGGTGGCCAAACAAGAACACTACGCAGGAAGCCAAAGAAGATTGATAAACCAACACAGAACTGGCGTCGTTAGCCGCTACACGCTGCGGGATTTGCTGAGGAGGGGATCCGAGCACTTATGGACTGAATGGTTCGATGTGCAACGAGGATGATCTGTCGACTAACTAACTAACTAACCCAAGCTTTCTCCACCTCGAAATTCCACCAAGGTGGCAGCTCCCAGGTTTTTTTCCTGCCCTGAAGTTTTCTGGGCTAGTCACGTCTTATTTTATTCACCACATCTTGCCCTGTACTGTCTTACTGGAAAGTCTTGACCGTTAATTTGTGCTGCCTGGCTCAGCCTTTCTCCACCAATATGCTGCAAGGGTGGTGGTCGCTGCCGTGGTGTCCTAGGACACCCCAACTACACAAGTAGTGAGTGAAGGTGAAACTAGCGCCAGATCAATAGCACTGTCCTCATCCCCTAGACTGCTTGCTTTCCTGGTGACACAGCCACTGTTGATACAAATCAGGTCAATGGTTTCAAGTGCAGTCTCGAGCTCCTCCCCCTGTGTGTTGGAGGAAATGTTTCCCCATGCTCTGTTTTAGCGTTGAAATCGCTACAGAAAATAACATTTCTCTCGTGACCTAATATGTCACTTGAGCACTGCCACTTCTGGGAATCCATACTCGCGTTGCGGGCATAAACATTAACCAACACGAATGGTAGACTGAATTGAACTCTTACCGCCTGTATTTGTATATCCTTACTGTCCCAACTGGACATGTCTAGCTCTGACGCCACCATGCTGTTGCGAACGAGAATCGCCATTCCCAGATGTCGTCTGTTGTAGAAACATGTGAAGCCGGCAATTCGGAGTAGCTGATCACCCAGTCTCGTCTCCTGGAGCTCCTGGAGCGCTAAATTGTCATTACTGTAAACCAGGCTTTCTAGAATATAGCCCCATTGTTTTACACTGGCACAGTTCCAATACAGAACACGGATATTCCTGAGGCCCAGACGGTCACACTTGAGTTTAAAACGCCTTAAACTACCACGCTTGCCTTGTCGTTTGCGGCCTGCCCGGCGCTCACGTCGCCTTGTTATGTTGACTGCCATCCGCTCGGAGAACACACGTTGTTCCGCCATGTTGAAAAACCGACAACCACAGAAACACAAACGCTGCGAAAAATTCACTCAAGGATTGCTTCGCTCAATGCACAAAACTCCGTAGCATCGGCGCAGATCTTGAGTAGAAACTCCTGGTTTTACATCCTGGCACACAAATTACATGCAAGAAATGAATAAATCCATCTCCTACGCAAAAAAGTTAACGATCACAAAGCAACACGACCGTCCGTCGCCATCTTGAAAACCGGAAGACAGATAGAGAGGCAAAAATGATAAATAAATAGATGCGAAGACGAGTGATAAGCACACGGACATAGTACTCACACAAACATGTATGCGTATGTGTCTATGTGTAAGTATAATCCATTTGTATCGCTTGCATTTCCTCCTGCCTCGTTCAATTTTTGTTGTGCTTGAAGACTCCTATCTAGTTCCGCCTCTCCCGATTTTCATATGCCGAACAGAGCGCTTTTTTACATTGAAACACGTCGATTATAGATAATCGTGCCTGTGATATTTCTGTTTACCAGCTAAGTTTTATTTCCTTGTTTGTTGATGAAAGCTGCGGACTTATTGGTCGTCTGTATATGTTTGAATCTCTCTTTCATCGAGCTTCAAAGTCACATTTTGCCTTTATCCGTGTTTCGGTGTCTGAAATAGGCTGGCTGTCCCTAACGAGTTTACGGCCCTTTGGTGGGAGATTTCTCCCTTTACTAGTGCCGACAGGTCCCTGGTTACATCTTGACCCCGACTAGATTATGGATTAATTTTTTCCCGCAGGAGTTTTCCAAACCGCTGTGCACAATAATTATTGTCCTTGTCTATCAATACAGTAGTTTTCCTTCAATCCCCAGCAATGATAAGACTCTCTCTCTCTCTCTCTCTCTCTCTCTCTCTCTCTCTCTCTCTCTCTCTCTCTCTCTCTCTCTCTCTCTCTCTCTCTCTGTCTCTCTCCCTCTCTCCCCTCCCCCCACCCCCATGACTAATACGTCCTGGCGTTGATCCAGCCTAACAAAATGGACACCAGATAATCTTCAGAATTTCCAAGAACTGTACGGGAAGGAAAGGCTGTGAGAGAAAACTGGGCGTCCCATTTCAGTATGCCGTGGCGTAATATACGTGAAATCCCAATTTTTTTTTATTCCAACGGTTAGTTAGTTATAGTGTGTTTATTTTTGTCTGCCCCAATATAAAATTCCATATCTCAGTAACTAACTGAAGGAAAATGATGAGATTGAACCTTATCATTATGTCTACCCAACAAAACAATTTTTGTTCTGGAGATTGTACAGCAGATTTCAAAGTTTGTTTATATGCGGTACATAATTTACGGTTCAGAGGTGAAGTTCATAAATTTAAATGTATTACAGCGTAGCCAGAGAATCAGCGTTCAATGTTGAATATTTTACGTTATGCCAAGAAACCCGCGCAGTTTAAACTGGGACTGTTTAGAGGTGTCGTCAAACTGTGCGTTATTTCATGAAACCTGATTATTATTATTATTATTATTTTTTTAAATCTTACCACTTATCGCTAACATTAAAATGTGTGAATATTTTCTATGGGATTGAATGCGAAATTGTGTATACACTTCAAAGCATCGCTATGAAGTTGTACACATATTTTTGTATAGAAGCTGATCGCAGGAAACTGTTTTATACTATTACAAATTCCGAAAAAAGAACAGTGCATGCATTGGGTTTGAGTAAACGGTCATTTCGTCGATGGGTGCAAGGATCTGGAATTAAACCACCACGCAATAACCAAACGGTAGGTAGAAAGGTTATTGTAGACAGCTTTACAAAGATGTCATAAGGCGAGCTATTATAAATATGCTTTAAAAAGTCGCTTAAATGTCGACAGGGTCGACCTCATTGCACCAAGTTCTGGACAATGCATGATATCAATGTTGTTGCCCAAGAAGACAAAATACCTACAGCATCGAGCACAAAGGAAGCAATAAAGATATGGCTCCGAATGGAAAACATACCATTTCCAGAAAGGTATTTCTAGCTAGAATTGTTGTCCCTTGTAAAACAGACGCCAAAAAAAAAAAAAAAAAAGCAAGAAATATCAAATTGACAAGTTGATAGAAGAGCATCGTCATGGTTGCTTGAGACTTCCGCCGTACCACTCTCATGTTAACCCTATGGAACTTGTGTTGGATAAAATTAAAGGACAGGTGGCAGCTGACAATATATATTCAAAATGTCTGACGTCAAGATACTAATCCAGTCCGCGCTAATAAATATTGATAAAAATTACTGGGAAAAATGTGAGGACCATGTGTTGAAAGAGGAAGAGGACTATTGGAGAAAGGATGGATTGCATTTTATGCAACCGAGAGCAGTCATTAACCTGATGGAATCTCCGACACAGATTAAGGTCAGAGCAGATCGCAGACCTTAATCCGCGTGCACGCTTATTGGGATATTTTGCCCCAACCATTCAGACGAATTGCAGGCCCTAAATATTACAGCATCAGAACAATGTCAATGGCAACAGTTTGTATTCCACAGTGATGAATTTTCAGTTCCGCATGCCCTCAGCGGTGACAAACAACTGGTATTGAAACACACACACACACACACACACACACACACACACACACACACACACACACACACACACACACACTAAGCGCATTGAATACCAACAGAAGAGTAATATTGCGGTGGAAATTGACATATTGTGGCATAACAAGAAACGTGAGAGCAAACACGTTGTCAAATTAGGGGACAACACACGTGCATACGAATCAATCTATAAACTACAATGAAAAGAGGACCAACATCTTGGTCGTTAAGAAGAAAGCCCACTGCAGAGGCACTGACAACTATTTTCATAACGCAAAACAGGTAATCATGTTCCGTCTCTGAACAGTAAACAGCAGAGTAGACAATCTTTCACGAAGACTCAAAGCGGGTCTGTCACCAATGTGTACGTGTGAACAAACTACACAGACAGCTGAACATATCCTTAAAAATGGACACATGATGACTAAATTGCGGTATCATTTCTGGTCACTCCATACGCACATTAACGCACAGCTATTTGGAAGCTTTCACGAACTCAATATAAAAAGCTAAACGCATCCTAGTAACATGAATACTTGTGTACAATTATTAATCAGCAGCTGAAGAAACAAGAAGGAAATGAAAAATAAGGTAAGATATATATTCCTTCTACTTTCCTGTCAATTTACACATTATTTACCCCATACCTCTGTAAATTCTCTGTCTTTACTAATATTACATTGCACCCCTCTCGGGAGTCTCAGTGGTGAAGTTGTCAAGCCGTCTGACTCGGGTTCCGGAGGTTGTATGTTCGATTCCTTAATTTCACGATTGCATTTTTTCCAGAGACTTCCGAGGGTCGTCGCTGGAGCTACGGAGTTCGTGCTTTGTGCGACGCTTTCCGCCCTGCGGAAAGAGACTGGGCCATATGGGATAAAAACCCGGTGCAATGCAGTCCACCATGTCGACTTTTAAGCTACTTTTTTATTGCACCCACTCTCATACGAATCTGGCTACGCCTTGTACTTGTGTCCTTACCAGAAATAAAGTGATTTACTGTAAGACTAGTTTTTTAGCGTGAATTCACTACATTTTCCCCAAAACATCAAAGTAATGTCGCCGCTTTCGATGATTTAAGTTGCTTTTGGACCTATCAAAGACATATTCCTTGGGTGGGGGTAAATACAAGACGGCAGGAAAAATTTCATAACGATGCAACAGACAGTTTTCAAAATAATTGATCGTGAATGACGGCATTCATTTCTGGACATACTATAGTTAGTCTTTCCTCTTGAGCCCAAGGCGGCGCATAGGGCAGAAGTCATGGCTCCCCATGTTTGGCGGTTCGCTGCTACCTGTTGTAGTCGCAACATTAATTTGTCATGCTGTTTCGGGATTCCCCGTAAACTATATGTCTGTCACTGTCCCTTACTGCCTGTAGAATGTTGTTTGTCCATCAAGAATGATGATGACCATTCATTTCATCCAGTGGGGTTGAAAGTATGGAGCCGTGAGTTCTAAGATGGCTGATAAGGCCTAGTTTGGCTCGAAATGTTCTTTGACAATGTGGACAAAGATTGCTTGACGTTTCTGGAGGAGGATTTTCTGCAATGGTTTTTCTGTTCTGTCTTTTCTTCACAGCTCTTGCAGTCCTGGTTGCCTCACAAGTGACTGCACCCTTGCGTAATGATGTACGCCACGAACTTCGGTCTATGGCTGCAGTCTCCCAGGTGTCATGATTAATTCCAAAAGCATTCAGTGAGATTTTCAGAATGTCTTTAAAGCGTTTCCTCTGGCCGCCTTGGGAGCGTTTACCACAACGCAACTAGCCGTAAAATTCGTTTAGGGAGCCTGTGATCTGGCATGCGAGTCAAGTGACCAGCCCAGCGAATCTGATTCTTCATTAGTATAGTGTGGATACTGGGCATGGACGCTCTTTCTAGGACTTCAGTGTCTGGGATCTTGTCTTGCCATTTAATCTTCAGTAACTTCCTAAGGCAGACTGTGTGGAACTGGTTTAATTTCCTAGCGTGTCGCTGATAAACAGTCCAGGTTTCACAAGCATATAGCAGTGTGGATAATACAACTGCTTTGTAGACTTTCATCTTTGTTTGCAAGCTTATTCCATTTCTGTCCCATACATTCTTGTACAGTCTGCCAAAGGCCGCACTGGCCTTAGAGATTCTTGCATTCACTTCATCATCAATTGTGGCAGCTGGTGACACAGTGCTGCCAAGGTAGGTAAATTTGTCCACAACACTTAGATTATGACCATTCACTTTGATATTCGGCACAGTGTGATTATTCCCTGGAGCTGGCTGGTACATAACTACAGTTTTCTCCAAATTGATATTGAGCCCAAAGGTGGCACAGGCATGTGAGAAAGCTGAAACATTATGTTGCATGTCCGCCTCTGAGTTGGCGTATAGAGCGCAATCATCAGCAAACAGGAGCTCTTTGACGGTGTCGCTGTTAATTTTGGTTTTAGCTTTCAGCCTTCTCAGATTGAATAACTTTCCATCCATGCGGTAGTTGATGTCTATTCCAATGTCGTTGTTCTCGAAGGCATTCGTCAACATAGCTGAAAACATGAGGCTGAACAGTGTTGGTGCCAGGACACATCCTTGTTTCACTGAATGAAGAATGACTTGCGCGATGAATTGGATTAAAGTGAGGAAGAGTTGCGCAATTCGTCGACCTCACTCTCTCGCCTGGGTCCATCTGAATCCAGTGGCAGGACAAGTCAAGACGACTGGAGACGAATACAGGTGCAGTGGATGACCAGGGCGCTCTACGTGCCTTGCCGTGCTCATTACGTACCACAACGCTTTGCAGGTAAACGCAGTCTTGCCCGTTGAATCGCCTGTAGAGTACCTTACGGATGTATGGCGGGGAGTGGGGGTGTGGAGGGGGGTGGTGTTGATTCTGAGGAATAAGGGCCGCCTGGCTAGTGCAGTCGCCGCGAACTGTGTAGGTTACGGTTTTTTATTTGCCCCCGACAGAAAAAAAATCACCCTACCGAGGATTCTAACTTGGGTTTCCCGAAGGAGAATCCTGCATTCTAGCCACTCGGCCAGCCTCTCCTCCTTATATTTCTGTATTCAAAAAGTAAAGGACGTTGTCATGGCTAAAAGGTTTAACTCGCTGAAACTTTCTCTTCTGACTGCGGCATAGTGGGTTGGTTCCACACCCAGACACCTGGAATTAAACATTGACTTGTGTTTCAGACAGCAGCCGCAAAGTGTTGAACATGAAATTGCCTAGTAAATCTCAAACAGTCGATAGAGTCTGGGTTGATTGCAACGTTCTACAAAAGACTTGCAATGTATA
>JACEFZ010027676.1:0-329957 GCA_014155875.1 Cepaea nemoralis
AACCCCGTGACCCAAAAAAACTTTGACTGCTACGTCTAATTTATCTAATCAGTTTAGGGTTTTTATTTGTTTTTGTAGGACTTGGTCATGGTTTTTTGTCTGTCCATGGTTTTTTGCATTTTCCCCAAAACCATATTTCCAAAACTCAGATATTTTTGAGCTTGGCCTCATTGTCCCGTTTCACACCCATAAAAAGCACGGGTTTTCTATTAAAACAGATAAAGGCTGTGGGATTTCAGACGGGGGAAAACCTACCAAGAGTTACTTATTACAAACTGGGGCATTTTATAAACAATCTGCTCCAGATTGGGATGCCTGCCCTTGAATAAGATGGAATGTGTATTTTCTTCCCCATATGAGACTTGCACTGACACATTGTCACGACTTGGTATATTTATATATATATGTGTGTGTGTGTGTGCGTGTGGGGTGTGTGTGGTGTGTGTTTGGTGTGTGTGTGTGTTGTGTGTGTGTGGTTTTGTGTGTGTGTGTTGTTGTGGGGTGTGTGTGTTTGTGTGTGTGTGTTCGTGATTACCACAAGTTCGAATATTGGCAAGTCTTAAATTGTATTCAAAAGTATATTCCAAAGAGGGGTGGGAGCTTAGTACACAACCTTGCTTAACTCCACTCTTGATTTCAAACTCTTCTGAAGTTGCACCATCAAACTTGATTATACCCTTCATGCCTGTGTGGAACGATTCCACAATGGACAGAAGAGTTGGTGGGCAGCCAATCTTCTTTAGCGCCTTGAACAGACCCTCACGGCTGACCAAATCAAATGCCTTTGTGAGGTCGATGAAGGCAATAAACAGTGGTTGATTCTGTTCACGGCATTTTTCTTGCATTTGTCGCAATGAGAATATCATATCAATGGTAAACCGGTTCCGTCGAAAGCCACACTGTGATTCGGGGTAAGGTTGTGATAACAGTAGTGCTAGAAAATCAAGGGAAATTATACAGCTACCTATTGGCGTTTTCACCGATTTAAAAAGTACTAAGGGACATAATTAGTATATAGTCAAGCAAAACGTTTATATACTTCTCAGTAATATTCTTTTGATATATACGTAATATATAAATATAATAAATATTTTACATCTAAACGTTATATAAAAACCTGAGTGTAATGATAATTAAACTTTAAGGTTGTTCTTATAGTTTGAAACAAGTCAATCGTATTTTAATTTGAAACAACTATATTTGTTCAAGTACAGACGCTGGACCAGCTTCTTTAACATATATTGTTTAATCGTCCTTATTGGACGTGCCTAGTTTACACTTTGTTTGGGTGACATTTATGTCACATAATGTATATAAAACAAATAACATAATGTATATGTATGTATTTGCTGTATTCACACATGTAACACAAAACACTGAGAAATGGCAATGCTCAGTGATATACATAATCAAAAGAAACACACATTACACATTGAAAATAATACATTGCATTGTATGAAAATAAACGTTTGCAAACAAATTAATGTCACATACAATTGATACATTTCAGCCACTTTACAGCGAACCTTTCATTTGTTCACGGTCTTATATTTTATTACCATCATCCTTTATTTCTTTCATGGTTGTTATCCTTTCTTTACGAAGATCAAATGGTTTGGCCATCTAGTTAGAATGCAACACCATCATCTCAGCACTGGCCCTACACCAAAGATCATCTGCGACGAGAGCTAGAGGACACCCGAGAAAAAAATGGATTGACATCAAAGACGTTGAAAGACACGGAGTGACATTCCAGTGCCATCCATCGGGCGCTGGAAAGCCAATTATTCCTCCCCGCGCCGCTTGATGGAAAAAGTGTAAAATGATGGGGATGATGATCTTCATTGACGACGCCGAAACTGGAGATAATACTATCAGTGGTAAATAGCAAATTATCCCTAGATCAGGAAATCAACATCAAGATTGGTAAGGCAGCAACAACAATGAACAGGTTAACAAAAAGAGTCTGGGAGAACAGGAAGCTTACTGACAAAACAAAAGTTCTTGTCCATCAAGCCTGGCGTCCTTAATACTCTTCCTTATGGTAGTTTAGGCCTGGTTAACTTACTCACGCCAATAGAAACGTTTAAACAGCTTTCATATGCGGTGTCTGCGAAGAATACTTGGTATTAAGTGGCAAGACAAAATCACAAATAATGAAGTATTGGAAAGATCAGGTTGTGTGACGGTGTATTCCATGCTCAGTCTTCGTACACTTAGATGGATAGGACATCTTAGGAGGATGGATGATGGTAGAATACTAAGAACATATTTTTTGATGAATTACAGACGGGTAGGAGATCTCAGGGTCGGCCTCTACTACGATACAAAGATGTGTGTAAGCGGGACATGATTGATACAGGCATTGATATTGCACATTAAGAGCAACTCGCCACTGAACGTGTTGCATGGAAGGCAAAGATCAGAAACTGGATAAGCACAAAGGAGAAAATGATTGCACAATGAGCGTGTGAGACGTCAAATGGTGCATGATGGCGGAAATGACCATGTGTTCACATGCATCCATTGTGGACGAACATTTACAGCGCGAATTGGCCTCATCGGTCACATTCGCTACCGCCATGGGTTGCAGTTATTATGCCTTTTTGAAGCAAAATGTAACAAACTATCCCCTGTCAAGACTGCAAGATGCCAAGACATCTATATATCTTATCTTTGCTTCTAACCAGTCCTTCAGACGTATCTATTGAAAGTACTCCAGCTGTTAGAATGGTCTTTTAGATTTATGACAATGAAATTCCAAAAACGACCCACAATTTCAAAGAACTCTGCACTGGTGAGATTGCAGACAATGAACAGGATCTGCAACATTTAGTAGACGTGGTTGTTGCACACAGTGAACAACTAGGGTTAGAATGAAGTTGTAAGAAGACACAGATTATGTTCGTTACCATGAAGAAAGACACACCACAATGTATTATACACGTAACTGGGAATATTCTTAAACAAGTGAATCGGCACAATTATCTCGGAACAGTCATAACATCAGATGGGAGATGCTTTGAAGAGATTAAAACAAGGCTCGCCATGGCGAAGGTAGCATTTTGCAAAATGGAAACCATACTGACCAATAAAAAGATGTAAATTGCAACGAAAAAAAAGCCCTTTTACTAGTAATACTAGTATGTTCCATGCTGGTATGCGTGGACGATCATGGTTTGCCATCTCACACGGTCACCAGAATTGTGGATCAGCTCAGCTCTCAACCATACAACGTGGACAAGCCATCCAGGTATTTACTTCTCTCCCCCCCCCCCCCCATGCCCCTTGTTCTCTACCCCTCGATCGTGCCAGTTGTCACCAAGTTCTCCAATTTATTTCTTCTCAAAACGTGACCCAAAAAAACTTTGACTGTCTACGTCTAATTTATCTAATCAGTTTACGGTTTTCATTTGTTTCTTGTAGGACTTGGTCATTGGTTTTTCTGTCTGTCCATGGTATTCTTTGCATTTTCCTCAGAAACCATATGTCCAGAACCATCAGATATTTTTGAGCTTGCTGGCTCATTGTCCACGATTCACATCCATACAAAAGCACAGGTTCTATTAAAACAGATGAAGGCTGTGGGATTTCAGACTGGGAAACCTACCAAGATGTTTACTATTACAAACTGTGGCATTTTATAAACTAATCTGCTCCAGATTGGGATGCCTGCTCCTTGAATAAGCGTGGAATGTGTATTTTCTTCCCCATATGAGACTTGCACTGTACACATTGTCACGACTTGGCTATATATATATATATATATATATATATATATATATATATATATATATATATATATATATATATATATATGTGTGTGTGTGTGTGTGTGTGTGTGTGTGTGTGTGTGTGTGTGTGTGTGTGCGTGTGAGTGTGTGAGTGTGTGTGTGTGTGTGTGTGTGTGTGTGTGTGTGTGTGTGTGTGTGTGTGTGTGTGTGTGTGTGTGTGTGTGTGTGTGTGTGTGTGTGTGTGTGTGTGTGTGTGTGTGTGTGTGTGTGTTCAGTGATTACCACAAATGTTCGAATATTGGCAAGTCTTCAATTGTATTCAAAAGTATATTCCAAAGAGGGTGGGAGCTAGTACACAACCTTGCTTAACTCCACTCTTGATTTCAAACTCTTCTGAAGTTGCACCATCAAACTTGATTATACCCTTCATGCCTGTGTGGAACGATTCCACAATGGACAGAAGAGTTGGTGGGCAGCCAATCTTCTTTAGCGTCTTGAACAGACCCTCACGGCTGACCAAATCAAATGCCTTTGTGAGGTCGATGAAGGCAATAAACAGTGGTTGATTCTGTTCACGGCATTTTTCTTGCATTTGTCGCAATGAGAATATCATATCAATGGTAAACCGGTTCCGTCGAAAGCCACACTGTGATTCGGGGTAAGGTTGTGATAACAGTAGTGCTAGAAAATCAAGGGAAATTATACAGCTACCTATTGGCGTTTTCACCTATTTAAAAAGTACTAAGGGACATAATTAGTATATAGTCAAGCAAAACGTTTATATACTTCTCAGTAATATTCTTTTGATATATACGTAATATATAAATATAATAAATATTTTACATCTAAACGTTATATAAAAACCTGAGTGTAATGATAATTAACTTTAAGGTTGTTCTTATAGTTTGAAACAAGTCAATTGTATTTTAATTTGAAACAACTATATTTGTTCAAGTACAGACGCTGGACCAGCTTCTTTAACATATATTGTTTAATCGTCCTTATTGGACGTGCCTAGTTTACACTTTGTTTGGGTGACATTTATGTCACATAATGTATATAAAACAAATAACAATAATGTATATGTATGTATTTGCTGTATTCACACATGTAACACAAAACACTGAGAAATGGCAATGCTCAGTGATATACATAATCAAAAGAAACACACATTACACATTGAAAATAATACATTGCATTGTATGAAATAAACGTTTGCAAACAAATTAATGTCACATACAATTGATACATTTCAGCCACTTTACAGCGAACCTTTCATTTGTTCACGGTCTTATATTTTATTACCATCATCCTTTATTTCTTTCATGGTTGTTATCCTTTCTTTACGAAGATCAAATGGTTTGGCCATCTAGTTAGAATGCAACACCATCATCTCAGCACTGGCCCTACACCAAAGATCATCTGCGACGAGAGCTAGAGGTCACCCGAGAAAAAAATGGATTGACATCAAAGACGTTGAAAGACACGGAGTGACATTCCAGTGCCATCCATCGGGCGCTGGAAAGCCAATTATTCCTCCCCGCGCCGCTTGATGGAAAAAGTGTAAAATGATGGGGATGATGATCTTTATTGACGACGCCGAAACTGGAGATAATACTATCAGTGATAAATAGCAAATTATCCCTACATCAGGAAATCAACATCAAGATTGGTAAGGCAGCAACAACAATGAACAGGTTAACAAAAAGAGTCTGGGAGAACAGGAAGCTTACTGACAAAACAAAAGTTCTTGTCCATCAAGCCTGTGTCCTTAATACTCTTCCTTATGGTAGTTTAGCCTGGTCAACTTACTCACACCAATAGAAACGTTTAAACAGCTTTCATATGCGGTGTCTGCGAAGAATACTTGGTATTAAGTGGCAAGACAAAATCACAAATAATGAAGTATTGGAAAGATCAGGTTGTGTGACGGTGTATTCCATGCTCAGTCTTCGTACACTTAGATGGATAGGACATCTTAGGAGGATGGATGATGGTAGAATACTAAGAACATATTTTTTGATGAATTACAGACGGGTAGGAGATCTCAGGGTCGGCCTCTACTACGATACAAAGATGTGTGTAAGCGGGACATGATTGATACAGGCATTGATATTGCACATTAAGAGCAACTCGCCATTGAACGTGTTGTATGGAAGGCAAAGATCAGAAACTGGATAGGCACAAAGGAGAAAATGATTGCACAATGAGCGTGTGAGACGTCAAATGGTGCATGATGGCGGAAATGACCATGTGTTCACATGCATCCATTGTGGACGAGCATTTACAGCGCGAATTGGCCTCATCGGTCACATTCGCTACCGCCATGGGTTGCAGTTATTATGCCTTTTTGAAGCAAAATGTAACAAACTATCCCCTGTCAAGACTGCAAGATGCCAAGACATCTATATATCTTATCTTTGCTTCTAACCAGTCCTTCAGAAGTATCTATTGAAAGTACTCCAGCTGTTAGAATGGTCTTTTAGATTTATGACAATGAAATTCCAAAAACGACCCACAATTTCAAAGAACTCTGCACTGGTGAGATTGCAGACAATGAACAGGATCTGCAACATTTAGTAGACGTGGTTGTTGCACACAGTGAACAACTAGGGTTAGAATGAAGTTGTAAGAAGACACAGATTATGTTCGTTACCATGAAGAAAGACATACCACAATGTATTATACACGTAACTGGGAATATTCTTAAACAAGTGAATCGGCACAATTATCTCGGAACAGTCATAACATCAGATGGGAGATGCTTTGAAGAGATTAAAACAAGGCTCGCCATGGCGAAGGTAGCATTTTGCAAAATGGAAACCATACTGACCAATAAAAAAGATGTAAATTGCAACGAAAAAAAAGCCCTTTTACTAGTAATACTAGTATGTTCCATGCTGGTATGCGTGGACGGTCATGGTTTGCCATCTCACACGGTCACCAGAATTGTGGATCAGCTCAGCTCTCAACCATACAACGTGGACAAGCCATCCAGGTATTTACTTCTCTCCCCCCCCCCCCCCATGCCCCTTGTTCTCTACCCCTCGATCGTGCCAGTTGTCACCAAGTTCTCCAATTTATTTCTTCTCAAAACGTGACCCAAAAAAACTTTGACTGTCTACGTCTAATTTATCTAATCAGTTTACGGTTTTCATTTGTTTCTTGTAGGACTTGGTCATTGGTTTTTCTGTCTGTCCATGGTATTCTTTGCATTTTCCTCAGAAACCATATTTCCAGAACCATCAGATATTTTTCAGCTTGCTGGCTCATTGTCCACGATTCACATCCATACAAAAGCACAGGTTCTATTAAAACAGATGAAGGCTGTGGGATTTCAGACTGGGAAACCTACCAAGATGTTTACTATTACAAACTGTGGCATTTTATAAACTAATCTGCTCCAGATTGGGATGCCTGCTCCTTGAATAAGCATGGAATGTGTATTTTCTTCCCCATATGAGACTTGCACTGTACACATTGTCACGACTTGGCTATATATATATATATATATATATATATATATATATATATATATATATATATATATATATATATATATATATATATATATATATATATATGTGTGTGTGTGTGTGTGTGTGCGTGTGTGCGTGTGTGCGCGTGTGTGTGTGTGTGTGTGTGTGTGTGTGTGTGTGTGTGTGTGTGTGTGTTCAGTGATTACCACAAATGTTCGAATATTGGCAAGTCTTCAATTGTATTCAAAAGTATATTCCAAAGAGGGTGGGAGCTAGTACACAACCTTGCTTAACTCAACTCTTGATTTCAAACTCTTCTGAAGTTGCACCATCAAACTTGATTATACCCTTCATGCCTGTGTGGAACGATTCCACAATGGACAGAAGAGTTGGTGGGCAGTCAATCTTCTTTAATGCCTTGAACAGACCCTCGCGACTGACCAAATCAAATGCCCTTGTGAGGTCGATGAAGGCAATAAAAAATGGTTGATTCTGTTCACGGCATTTTCTTGCATTTGTCGGGCACTCTTCCGACAGACGGGTCTAAATAGTTCTGCAGTGAATAAGTGATTAGGGTTAGGGTTAGGGTTAGTGTTAGTTATATAAAATTATTCACTGCAGAACTATTTAGACCCGTCTGTCCGAAGAGTGCCCATTTGTCGCAGTGAGAATATCATATCAATGGTAGACCGGTTCTGTCGAAAGCCGCACTGTGATTCGGGGTAGCGGGCACAGGTAAGGCTGTGATAAAAGAAGTCCTAGAAAATGAAAGGAAATTTAAACAGCTACCTATTGGTGTTTTCACCTGTTTAAAAAGTACTAAGGGACATAATAATTATATAGTCAAGCAAAATGTTTATATACTTCTGAGTAATACTATTTTACATCGAAAGAATATATAAAAATCTGAACATTATGAAAATTAACTTTAACGTTTTTCTTATAATTTGAAACAAGTCCATTATATTTTAATTTACAAACAATTATGTTTGTTCAAGTACAGACGCTGAACCAGCTACTTTAAAACATTTATTGTTTAATCATCCTTGTAGGATGAGTCTTGTTTACACTTTTTTGTGTGACATTTATGTCGCGTAATTTATTTTTTTTTAAATGTATGTATTTGCTTATTCACTTATGTAACACAGAACACTAAGAAATGGCAACGCTCAGTGATATACATAAACAAAAGAAACACACATTCAATCAATCAATCAATCATGTGCCATGCCGGAAAGCGTGGGCGGTCATGACTCGCCATTTCACTCGATCACCAGTGTCGTGGATCAGCTCAGTGTTCCTGTCTCGTCCATGCCAGGTGGCCAAGCCATCCAGGTATTTTCCTCTCGGTCTTCCTCATGGTCTGTTCCCTTCGACCTTGCCAGTTGTCAATAAGTTCTCCAATCCACTTCTTCTCATATGTCCAAAAAATTTTGACTGTCTACGTATAATTTCTCTAATCAGTTTACGATGTTCATTTGTCTTTTGTAGTAGGCCTACTTGGTCATTGGTTTTTCTGTCTGTCCATGGTAGGCCTATTCTTTGCATTTTCCTCAGAAACCACATTTCTGCAGCCATCAGATGTTTTTCAGCTTGGCTGCCCATTGTCCAAGTTTCACATCCATACAAAAGAACAGGCTCTATGTATCCCCTCAACACTCTTTTTCTTGTTTCAATTGACATCTTTTTATTGGTCAGAATGTTTTTCATCTTGCTAAAGGCTACTTTCGCCATGGCGATTCTTCTTCTAATCTCTTCAAGGCATCTCCCATCAGATGTTATGACTGTTCCAAGATAATTGTACGGATTCACTTGTTGAAGAATATTTCCATTTACTTGTATATTACATTGTGGCACTTCTTCCTTCCTAGTGACGACCATAACCTGAGTCTTTTTACAATTTAATTCTAACCCCAATTGCTTACTGTGTACAACAACCGCATCTACTGATTGTTGCAGGTCCTGCGCATTGTCTGCAATTAATACTGTATCATCTGCATATCTAATGTTATTGATGTTTCGTCCTCTAATGCTGATTCCATTTATATCCTCTACATTTCTGAAAATATTTTCACTGTATAGGGAAAAAAGATCTGGAGACATCACACATCCCTGCCTAACACCTCTCTTAATTGGCTGATACTGTCCCACTTCATTATCAATCCTTATGGCAGCTTGTTGTTTCCAATATATGTTTTTTATAAGTCTAATGTCTTTCCCATCAATTTGTAGATCTGCAAGCATATCCACCATGTTGGCATGTCTAACTCTATCAAAAGCCTGTGTGTAGTCAATAAAGCAAAGATGTATATCATTGTTTACTTCTATAGTACGTTCAATAACTGATCGCAGCATATACACAGCAAACAATATATGTGCGTTTATTTATGACCTATTTTGGTGGCCTCATGGGGTTCCCCAACTGATATTTCAATGAGATATGCAGATTTATTGCAATCAACCTATACTGTAAAGACGCCACATGATCGTAGAGTAACACTAAACGCAGTGCACATACCTTACAATGAACACGCAAATCTCGGAAAGGGGGGAGGATATTTAAAACCATACAAATGATGTTTTTAATATTCTTCTTCTTCTTCAGCTTTCCGAGCCATTGAGGTTCTTTGCTGCAAATACAATCCGTCTCCATTCGTCTCTCTGGTAGACCTTCTCTTGCCAGTCGTTGATTCCAAGTGCTTGTAGGTCTGTACATGTATTATCTCTCCACCGTCTTCTTGGTCTACCTCGGGGTCTACGGTCATTTATTTCCTGAGTGTAAGCGAGTTTTGTTTCCCTATTATCTTCCATTCTTTCTATATGCCCCAGCCATTGTAGTCTATTAGCCTTCATGATACCAGTGATTAGCGGGGACTTAAACAGATCATAAATGTCTTTGTTACTTCTTCTTTTTCACTCTCCACTTTGTGTATCCCTAATGGGTCCAAAGATGCGTCTTAAAATTTTGTTCTCAGAGGTTTGTAACAAGGCTTCGTCTCCTTTCGTTGTACTCCAGGTTTCAGAGCCATACAGCACAACTGGTCTGATCAGTGTTTTGTATATTGTGATTTTGGTGTTACGAGATAGCGCCTTTGATTTTAGTAGATGTTGTAGTGCATAGTATATCTTATTTCCAGAGTTGATTCTAGTTTGTATTTCTTCCCTTATGATGTTGGAGCAGTTGAAGATTGTACCCAGGTATTTGTATGTTTCCGTTCTTTTAATGGTCATATTATCTATTTGTATGTGGCCAGAGTTTTTAGCCATTCCTTCTCTTGAAATTACCATCTATTATGTCTTATCTTGGTTGATAACCAGCCCCATCTGTTTGGGCTTTTTCCTTTAAGTGAGTCAATATTTCCAATGTCTTTTGTTCACTTTGCCCTATAATATCTATATGATCTGCATAACCAAGCAGCTTGGATGTTCCTCCAATCACACATGTCAGGGTCTTAAACCTGGCTCGTTAACCTAACACATGTGAGACAGTACAAGTACAACGTGATTTGACTCAACGACACAACGTTCAATAGATTTATTTACAGATCATATACAATACGATGATCACTACAAGATATACTTTACACTTCAGTACACTTACATACACAATAGAGCTCACAGTCTATCTCTCAAGATGTCCAGACACTCGACTTTCAGGCACAGAAACCACACAACGCCTTTCTCTCATCATGCGTCCAGTCGAGTCCACGTCCCAGAGCTGTCTGGCTATAGATCGCAACATGCCTCCCCACTTGAAGTGGCTTCACGCGGCATGCGTGCGTCTTGCTTCGTCCTTGCCTGACCGCTGGCCGTCTCGTCAGCCAGCAACCTCGCAGGCAGGTAACTACTACTCGCCTGGCGGGCGTAACGAAGTTACGGCATCCCGGCTAGGGACTAAGTCGCCTGGCGGGCGTAACGATGTCACTGCATCACTGCACTATTCTAGACTCTGACATGCTCCCCCGGGCAACTTCATGAAAGATGTCATCTTTCATGTATAATATATGTACATACTGGGTTAATATGTTAACCTTGTCAGAGTCGACCCTTCTGTTGTTATCTACATTGGTATCAGAATACATAGAAATACACATCTTGACATAGAAACATATAAGAAATGGAAGTTGTATTCAACGACATGTGGTGTTCAACCTTTAACACTTGTCAAGCTTCATCCTCTCGATGGCTGATTACCTCAATTGCATTATTGACCCAGTCAGATCGGTTGTACCAGCTTCCAAGCATCTACCTCGCAGCCTCCAAAAAAAAACATAATAATATGGTTCTTGAAACAAAAACCATCTGGCTAGACCGAAATACGGCTTTATATAAGTCGTATTAAACGCTCAAACCCTGACCTTATTTGGCCAGGAGCTCTTGTGTTGGTCTGCAATGTCGGCAACACTCTACCATGCCCAGTAGATGGCTTCTTGGTGTGTTAACAATCTGGCAACAACATGGCTATTTATATACAACACATAATCGTATACATTTCAAATTATAGCCCTTTGTGTAATGATGTAATAACAATTAAATAGAAGGGAAATAACTTCAAAATTTATGAAATATAATATTTTACAATAATTATTCTATTTCTTAGCGTCATCGCATGATGATTCTTCATACTAACGAGAAAAAGTCGGTAGTACGAATAAATTAATCAAGATACGATTCTAAGATTACACTACATAAACACATAAACACACAATTCGTGTATTCAAACTTGTTGATTCCTAAAGATTTTAGAATCGTCATAGCTTTTTAAACTTTTGTATGTCGTCTGCTACATTTGAACTAAATTCCTAACTAATCCGGAAGTACACACGAACACTAAACAGCTGATGTTGAAACTTGTAGAACACACTTGTTCCGGTCTGATGTAGTTACGGAATGTGCAATGTTCTAATCGTTCATGTGTTGGATGTTTCAATGGGAAAAACTTCTGGATTTCGATTGACTGCAGTGGTAGTAGCTGTCAATGTTCAGGTCACACTTTCACACACGGATTTAAAATATCACTGGAATGTTCCACGCGCAGATACCACTGTCAAATTGGATAGTTCGCTTACGGTAAGTTTTGAGCGAATGTGGCACTGTTCTTGTTTCGTAATATATACAATTAATAAAGTTCGCTTTCTACCACACACTACACAATTATACACGACAATCACTACATTAATTAGTAAAATAAGAACACTATATATATTGGGAGTAACCCCTATCACATCACATCGTAGACATTACACAGCTTTCGTGAATGAAAAAAAATATTCACTGATGGATGGCTATGTTAATCTGAGTGTATTTTACACACTGCACTCAGACATTGGTGCTCACTGGGTCGGTCGGACAACGGGACAAAAGATCGGCAATCGTGTTGGTTCTGCCTGGGATATGTCGAACCTCGAAGCTGTAATCTTGTAGCTTAAGAGACCAGCGCGCTACCATTTGGTTTGAAGGTACACCTGAATTTATAAATCGCAATGGACTGCTGTCAGACTCCACAATGAAGTGGCGTCCTATGAGGAATCTGGACAATTTAGTTATACCCACCACTAGAGCTAGGGCTTCCAACTGAGGTATTGACCAAGCCCGTTCTCTCGGTTTCAGTTTCCTGGAGACGAAGTACACAGGATGAAGGATGTTATTATGCTCCTGCAACAAGACTGCTCCAATCGCCACGGAGCTCGCGTCTGTACGCAATCTGAAAGGTAATTGAAGATTGGGCAATTTCAGAATAAGATTATTTAAGCTATTATCAGAAAAACAAGCTAATACTTTTCGGAATGCAAATTTTAGGCATTCATAGCTTACAATTTTTTCGGGTTTATCTTTCGTTAGTAAGTTAGTAAATACTTCGGTCAGTTCAGAAAAATCAGGAATAAACTGCCTGTAATAATTTATAAGTCCCAACAAACTTCTGACTTGTTTTTTCGTAGTCGGAAGTGAGAGTTTTAGTATCTTGGACACAATGTTATCGTCTGTCGTGACAAAGCCATTGGATATTTTGTACCCCAAGAAGGATATTTCCTGGTAGGCTATGTCTACTTTTGCAGGCTTTACCGTCAGTCCGTGCTGTCTAATGCGTTCAAAAGTCTGCTCTAATGTCTTTATGTGGTCTGTCATCGTCTCTGTGTGAACACAGATGTCGTCTATATAGCAAATTATGTTAGGTATATCTACTAGTAAAAGTCGTGTCATACGTACGAATGTAGCTGGGGCATTGACAAGCCCAAATGGAAGTTTGCACCATTCGTACTAGTCCTCCAAGGTGTGGCAAAATGCTGTCAGATGTCTGCTCTGTTCGTCTACCGCTATTTGCCAGTAACCTTTAGTCATGTCTACCTTCGTAAAGAACCTAGCGTCTGTCAGTTCTGTCAGTAGATCGTCTGAGTTTGCCATCGGCTCCAGATCTAGAAGAGTTATCTTATTGAGCTTTCTATAGTCGACACAGAGTCTTATCGTGTTGTCCTTTTTGCGTACTATGACCATTGGAGATGAGAAGTCTGATTGGGATCGTCTTATGATGTTGTTTTTCTCTAAGTTGATGATTTCCTGATGTAAGTGTTCTTTGTAATGCAGTGGAATGGTGTATGGTCTGCATTTTACTGGGTGTGTTTGATGTGAGTGTGATGTGATGCTGTACTAATTCTGTTTGTCCTGGGTTGTTGGAGAAGATGGTGTTGTACTGTTGTATTAGATGTTTGCAACTGTCTGTTTCTGCTTGAGTTAACTTTGGGTTGATTTTAATTTCCTTCAAGCAGTTTGTCGTGTCTAATGCAGGTGTTGGAATTTCGTCACTAGCCTCGTCATCTTCATGGTCTATTATCACTGTACAAGCTGTTGTATCGTCTTGTCCGTTGTCTCTGTTGTAATATGGTCTTAGCATATTGACGTGGAATATTTTGTGTTTGTCTTTTATTTGGATCTCGTAGTCTACAGGTGAAATCTGTCTCGTCACTTTAAAAGGTCCTTGCCAAGAATCAGTCAATAAATGTCTGTCACTAGGTAGTAGAAGAAGAACGTCCTGTCTGGGTGTCAACGTTATTGTCCTGTTACCTTTGTCAGCATACTGTCTATAAGTAGCACCAGATAATTTTAGTGCATCCTTTGCAATTATACAAGATTTGATGATTCTTTCACGCAATGATGTAACGTATACGTATGATGATATGGGTTTAAGTACTGGAGTAGAGTCAGTTAACATTTTTTTTTTTCAAAACACAAGTCACTTTCTTTCCAAAACTTTCTGCTTTCCGCCAACTCAATTCACAAAGACAATCTACATATATCTCAACACTCTACAACATTGATGACACATCACTTACATTAAGATGACATTCAGTAAGGACATAGACATCAAGTTTACAAGATGGCGACAAGGTCACAATGGCGACAAGTTTACAATGTCGACAAGGTCAAAACGGTGACAAGTTCAACAATCACAAATGTTTTACACGTTTACAAGATCAAACAATATGTGTGACGGGATGAGTCTAGATCACTATGCAAACACCACTACTACTAAGTTAGTGGAATTCCTAATGTACATTCTGGATTCAGTACGGCAGCTAAATTACTAATAATGACGTCATATTGGCGATGCAGACATTTGCTGCACTAAAACTACACACTGTACTATTGGGGACAGCACATTTCCACGTCATCATCAAATGATGTCACAAGGGAAATCCCCTGTCTTCAACCCTTATTAATATCAAGTCTAATGACTGGGGATATGACCGTCACTCCCTAGCAACGGGAAAACAGCGATAGGCTATTAGCACGGCTGCACCGGAAATTGTAACTAAGAACTTCCGTCCAGTGCACAATGACTATAGCTGAGGTGCTAGGCAGACCTTACATTAAATGAGCTGCCATATCCAGTGGCATCCTTGGTAGATTATACCAAAACCGATCTTTATTGCTGCAATAAGACTGGGGGAGCCTCGCTGCTGATACTGCTGACACCTAACCGGTCCGGTTACCGAAACTTTGAGCCACCAACTAGTGGAGACGGAACCTGGAATCTGGAGGAGCATCGTACACCTGTCGAATGCCAGGGTCGACTCCAAGACATAATACAACCGAAAGCCAGCACTATTCCTAACAGAGATCAGATTGTCTCAGGTGACTCTGTGTCTACATGTGTTCTGAGTGTGTCACTGTCTGGATGGTGTGAATGATGATATGCGATCTAGCTAAGCATCAGAAAACTGTTTTATTTTGTACCTGTAACATAATTGTAACTGTCATAGTTCACCACTTGAACGACAATTTTCATTATCTCTTTTACTATTAAAGAGTATTATTGTTTTATACTTGTACCCACGTACTCCCTTCGTGATCATTTGAACGCAAGGCGTGCGCGTGAGTGCGTGAAAGTATTTAAAACAGGGGGCTTCATCAAATGACGAAGGATCACCGACAGATAAACTAGACATTCGTGTTAGGTCTTCCTACATACACGAGTGTTCTTCACCTTCTGCCTTTGTCTACCAAGTGAATCCCAGTCTCTTCTATCGGGACCATCCCTTTAGACATTCTTATAACGAGCCATAATTTCTAGAGACTGTCGGCAAACTCTTGGATAGGGATTTCTGTCTATTTCAATAGAAATACCCTAACGGTCGGTGACAACTGTGGTCTCGGTCCGGGATCTACCCAGCCTAATTAGAAATATTTCTGATAAATTGTGTTACTTGGTACAAAAAATTTTTTTTTCTCACCTCAGTAATGTGTAGAGTAGTTTAGGAAACTCTGTAATTAGTTGTTTCCATTCGATTGAGAGAGTGAAAGTGTGTTTTGTATCATTGTTTGTACTAACCATTTTTGTGTATGTACTAATAAGATTTGTAAATTATTGCAATTGTATTAGTATAACTTGAATTGGGAAGTAGTATAATATTGATATAGAAATTGTAGTCCACTGATCACTCATCCCTCTCAGTCAAAACTCAGTCATGAGTTCATCAGCAGATTTGCACGCAGCAGCGGTAGCTATGGGGTTATCGGAGCCCGAAGCAGCCAAATATGTCCATGATATGGAGAGGGAGTTAAGGAAAGAAGACAGGGAAGATAAAATACGTAGGCATGAACTCGAGCTTAAGAAACTGGAAGCAGCGACAGAACTTAAGAAAATCGAGGCTGAGAAAGAACTTAGGCAGTTACAGGAAAATGAAAAAATCCGACAGCATGAGTTTAGGATGAAAGAGCTAGAAAACCAAGCTCTATCAGCAACCTGTTCTAACGCCAGCTCTCCGGCACCCAGCATTGAAACCCAGCTACATTCGACTTCTCATGTGGGTCCTATGAGTTTTCCTTTGATGCCGTTCGAGGAAAATCAGGAACAATTGGATAGTTACCTTCAGAAATTCGAGAAATTAGCTGAGTCATTTGGGTTGGCTAGGGAACACTGGAACTTGAAGCTTTCTCAGGCACTGAGGGGACAAGCGTATGTAGTCTTTCAGGGACTACCTCCAGGCCATGAACATTCTTATGAAAGTTTGAAATCGGCTTTATTGAAGAGATATGAGTTAACCTCAGCTGCTTATCAGCGGAAATTCCGAACCGCAAGACGTCTGAAGGGTGAGTCATTCTCACAATTGTCCGCTCGTCTGCAGAGTTATCTCTGTAAATGGGAGACATTGGGAGAGTATGAACACTCCTATGCGGGCTTGCGGGAGATGGTTTTGTGTGAGCAGCTGAGGAACTGTATGTCGAAGCCGATGGAAACTTTCATCGTTGAACAAGGGGCACAAACACTGGAGGAAATGATAGTCTTGGCTGAAAGATATCTGACTGCCCATGGGGACTCGGTCCCAACGCAACCTCCCCAACCTCAACAGAACCCACCTCCAACCAATCAGGGACAAACCCTAGCAATATACCAGCAGACCAGAGGCAACCTCAGCAGCAGCATAACAAAAAACAAACCACATCTGGGGCTAGAAAACCATACTGCACGAATTGTCATAATAATTCCCACAGTACGGCAGACTGCAAGCGCAGAGCAAAACCCCAGATTGCGGCTTGCTTCTCGGTAGGGAAGAAAACCACTACACTACCACCGCCTCCCGAAATGAGAGGACATCGAGTGGTAGAGAAGATCAATGTCAATGGACAGTTGGTCGAGTGTCTCCATGATACGGGTTTAACGTATGATGCCATAATAGCATCACACTTAGTAAAACCTGGTCAGTTGACGCAAAACATGGTTGAAGTTATGGGTGCGACAAGAAGTTCGCCTACCCTAACTTTACCAATAGCCCAAGTGTTAGTTAACTCTAGATTTGTAAAGGGAACTATATCGGCAGCAGTGATGACTGATCCTATCTATGACATAATACTGGGAAGTAAATATGTTTATTTAGGGGAACCATCCACTCCCATGATAGTAGGGCAGTGCACTGACCCATATCCCAACTCTAACACCTGGCTGTAACCAACTTCCTAGTGCTAGGAAGACTCCCCAGAGAGGAAAATTTTCTTCCTCTAAACGTTCGCTAGCGGTAGGGGACAAAGTGTTACTCTTAAGATCTAGTGGGACTAATAAGGAGACTGAGTGGCAAGGACCATTCCCCATAATGGAGAAAGTGTCCAACACCAAATATAAAATCTTCATGAAAGGTAAGATGAAAATCTACCACATTAAATTGCTCCGCAAATATTATGACAGAGCAAAAGAACGACCAGTACATCTGGTAGCTCTAAATGTTGTTCAGAAAGTAGGGAGGAGGGAAGAACCTCTTAGCTTTCCATACCCACCTCTGACTGGATCCTCACTAAACTTATCTGGAGAAACGCCAGGTCATACCAAGATACCAAGCCAGCCCCGGAGTCGAAAGAAGTCTAATAGATCCTTCTCTAGAGGGGAACAATTGGTTCAGATATAAACTATGGGGAGAATGCATAGTCGATCTAGGCTCATCCACCCTAAAAGTTCGCTGAGCCGTACTTTTCTCTAGGGGCGGCATATGTGACGGGATGAGTCTAGATCACTATGCAAACACCACTACTACTAAGTTAGTGGAATTCCTAATGTACATTCTGGATTCAGTACGGCAGCTAAATTACTAATAATGACGTCATATTGGCGATGCAGACATTTGCTGCACTAAAACTACACACTGTACTATTGGGGACAGCACATTTCCACGTTATCATCAAATGATGTCACAAGGGAAATCCCCTGTCTTCAACCCTTATTAATATCAAGTCTAATGACTGGGGATATGACCGTCACTCCCTAGCAACGGGAAAACAGCGATAGGCTATTAGCACGGCTGCACCGGAAATTGTGACTAAGAACTTCCGTCCAGTGCACAATGACTATAGCTGAGGTGCTAGGCAGACCATACATTAAATGAGCTGCCATATCCAGTGGCATCCTTGGTAGATTATACCAAAACCGATCTTTATTGCTGCAATAAGACTGGGGGAGCCTCGCTGCTGATACTGCTGACACCTAACCGGTCCGGTTACCGAAACTTTGAGCCACCAACTAGTGGAGAAGGAACCTGGAATCTGGAGGAGCATCGTACACCTGTCGAATGCCAGGGTCGACTCCAAGACATAATACAACCGAAAGCCAGCACTATTTCTAACAGAGATCAGATTGTCTCAGGTGACTCTGTGTCTACATGTGTTCTGAGTGTGTCACTGTCTGGATGGTGTGAATGATGATATGCGATCTAGCTAAGCATCAGAAAACTGTTTTAATTTTGTACCTGTAACATAATTGTAACTGTCATAGTTCACCACTTGAACGACAATTTTCATTATCTCTTTTACTATTAAAGAGTATTATTGTTTTATACTTGTACCCACGTACTCCCTTCGTGATCATTTGAACGCAAGGCGTGCGCGTGAGTGCGTGAAAGTATTTAAAACAGGGGGCTTCATCAAATGACGAAGGATCACCGACAGATAAACTAGACATTCGTGTTAGGTCTTCCTACATACACGAGTGTTCTTCACCTTCTGCCTTTGTCTACCAAGTGAATCCCAGTCTCTTCTATTTCCAAAACTTTCTGCTTTCCACAACTCAATTCACAAAGACAATCTACATATATCTCAACACTCTACAACATTGATGACACATCACTTACATTAAGATGACATTCAGTAAGGACATGGACATCAAGTTTACAAGATGGCGACAAGGTCACAATGGCGACAAGTTTACAATGTCGACAAGGTCAAAACGGTGACAAGTTCAACAATCACAAATGTTTTACACGTTTACAAGATCAAACAATATGTATGCACTGTACGTTTACAACTAGTCTCCATGTTTAAACAATGTAGTAATATATCAAATGAGCCTTCCACGATCACATTTACATGTACAATAAGGTTTGACAAAAATTGTAAGTTCACAAACTCTAGTTTTAAATGTTAATCACATAAACACGTTCATTTCAAAGCCGGACGAATGCCACCACGTCCACACATGTCAGGGTCTTAAACCTGGCTCGTTAACCTAACACATGTGAGACAGTACAAGTACAACGTGATTTGACTTGAGACTCAACGACACAACGTTCAATGGATTTATTTACAGATCATATACAATACGATGATCACTACAAGATATACTTTACACTTCAGTACACTTACATACACAATAGAGCTACAGTCTATCTCTCAAGATGTCCAGACACTCGACTTTCAGGCACAGAAACCACACAACGCCTTTCTCTCATCATGCGTCCAGTCGAGTCCACGTCCCAGAGCTGTCTGGCTATAGATCGCAACATGCCTCCCCACTTGAAGTGGCTTCACGCGGCATGCGTGCGTCTTGCTTCGTCCTTGCCCGACCGCTGGCCGTCTCGTCAGCCAGCAACCTCGCAGGCAGGTAACTACTACTCGCCTGGCGGGCGTAACGAAGTTACGGCATCCCGGCTAGGGACTAAGTCGCCTGGCGGGCGTAACGATGTCACTGCATCACTGCACTATTCTAGACTCTGACAATCACATTCCTCCTTTATCTTCCTTACAACTTTCTCTAGAGCCAGATTGAAGAGTAGCGGCGATAGTGCATCACCCTGTTTCAAGCCAGATGTTATTTGGAAGGGGTCTGATTTCCTGCCTTTATATGTTACTATATTATAAGTACTCCCCCGATGTGTCTCCACCTTGCCGTGGTGGGGGAGCTTGCGTGTCCCATCGACCCCATGTGCTTGCCGATGGGTGAAAAAACTACATATCGGACAGCATATGGGATAGGGACCAGACTAAGAGAGACACAACCTGCTGCTCTGCAGGTGACTGAGGATAGCAGTCAAAAGTTTAAAAAGGTGCACGAAGGCACGAAGGCAGACGCTTTTGGTCCGGACAAAACTCTTAAGGCTCCCTGTCGAGGGCTGTGGCTGAACGCCTCTAAGCCACAAACCCTCACATCTGAGAGCCAGGCCGATACCCGCCTACCGAAAAATAGAAGCGTGATACTGAGCAAGCTACATGCTCAGTTCTATTACATGTTCGAAGGCTGTCAGCTGGGGAATATGAGAGATTCCCGGATGAGAGGGCCAGGCCGTTTCTCGTCCACTGCTGCACGAAGGTAAGGTGCTGAGCCGGCAGCACATGTAGCCTACCTGGTGAGCGAGTACGAAAAGTCAGAAAAGTGCCCCAGTCGAAGGAAATGGCTACGAAAACTGTCTGTATCCAGCTCACAGAGAGTATAGACAAAAGTGGAAGAACGTCTCAATGACGCAAAATGGAACGCACGGCGAGCGGACCTATTGCGTGGTCTGAAGTCAAAATAAAAAGCTTACCGAGTGGATGTCGCTCGCAGTCACCGCTCCTGGTGTGTGTTTGAGCGATCAGTGGCAAACGGGTTGCCCAACACATGGAAGTGAGGAACTAAAGCAGCCATGAGCAGGACGTGGCAACTCCTCGGGTGAGCCCAGTCTCAGAGCAATATGTGCCGGCTCTGCAATTATGGAAGCCTCCTTGGATAGCAAGGGAATGCCCAAGGTCTGCCCCTGCCTTCCCTTGAGGGCCGACCTCGATGTCGCTGATCGTTCTATCTTGACCAGCTGAGATGTTGGCGACATCACAACGTGCTACGAAACCAGAGGAAGGCTAACCTCATTAAAAAAATGCCCGCCGGAAGTCGGAAGTGTCGTCCTACGGGTGGCAAACTAAAAATTGACACTACGCAATTACGTCCGAGTGAATTGTCTCGTCCGATTGTCTCTTGTGCTAGGAACAGCTCTGACTACCTAGTTTCCGAATGCCGCTCTTGTTCGGAACAGCTCTGACTAGGTAGTTTCCGAATGTCCGACGTGTCTGGAACAGCTCTGACGGACACAACGACAAGCACATGTCCGAAAAACTCGCTTAGTGGATACTGACTGCAGACCAGCTTGGTTTGTGCGGGAAAGGCTCGGGGTGAACGAAATGCCCAATATATTGAAGTGAGGAATTAAAGCAGCCATGAGCAGGACGTGACGATTCCCTCTGTGTGCCCAGTACCAGGGCACTATGTGCCGGCCCTGCAATTATGGAAGCCACCCAGGATGGCGGAAAATGCTATGGACTGTCCCTGCCTTCATTTGAGGGATGACAGTGCAGTCTCCGACTCTTCCAACTTTACCAGCTGGGAGGTGGACAGTACCACAAAAGTGAGAGTCTCCCAGGAATGCTAACCTGGTCAAAAATGCACGCTAAAAGCCGGATGTGTTGGCCTAAGGGTTTCGATCCAAGGGTGCCTAACTAGACACACCGCAATCACATCTGAAAAAACACTCCGGATGAACGCAAAGAAGAAGAAGATATTATAAGTATCTTCCATGCATAGTCTGGTCATGTTGATTAACTTCCTTGGTATTCCAAATTCCTGCATAGCATTCCATAGACTATTCCTATGGACACTATCATAAGCCTTTTTAAAATCCACAAAAATGTTATGGAGATCTCTTTTATATTCCCAATGTTTCTCGGCTATTTGTCGTAAGATAAATATCTGATCTATTGTTGATCTGTTTTGTCTAAAACCCGCCCGGTAGTCACCTAATATGTCTTCTGAATATGGTTTTAGTATATTTAGTAATACTGCGGATAGTATCTTATAGCTTGTGGACAGTAGTGATATTCCTCTATAATTTCCACATTGGAACTTGTCTCCTTTCTTAAAGATAGGTATCAATAATGACTCTTTCCAGTCATGGGGTAATTCTTCTGTCCTCCAGATTTTTATTATTAGTTCGTATAGTTTTAGATGTAATGCATGGCCACCTGCCTTTATAAATTCAGCAGCAACTCCATCAGTCCCAGTTGCCTTATTGTTTTTAAGTCGTGTGATTACATATAGGATTTCTTCAAATGTAGGTTCTTCAATTTGTGGTTCGCATGTTAGAACCTCTTCCTGTGGGAAAATGTTACTTGGAGCTTCACAATTTAGTAATTAAATAAAATATTCTTTCCATGTGTTGCACATTTCCTCATTGGTATTTATCATATTCCCATTTTTGTCTTTTAAACCATATGTGTTTTGTTGGTGCCCTCGTTTCATTGACTTCAGTTCTTTAAAAAATTTTCTGGATTCATTTTTCTGGTGATTAGTTTCCATATCTTTGATTATATTTTATATATTACTGTATACTGTATTATATTTTCTGATTTCATGTTGTTCTTTAGATCTGTCTGTGTTGTTCCTGATGAAGATAAGTATAATCGAAACGTCGATTCGCTATGACGTAGTGTGTGTGTATATATATTTACATATATATATATATATATATATATATATATATATATATATATATATATATATATATATATATATATATATATATATATATATAATTAGTTATTAGTTTTTGGGTACTTGTTTGGTTTCGCCCCCCCCCCCCCCCCTTTTCTCCGTGATTTGCGTTTTTACCGTAGTGGAGTATATAAACTGTCTGTGTTTAATATATCATTTCCCACTGTTTTGCAGGAGTTACACATACCTAACTGTTATTATTTCTTATTGTTATATCCCACTGCAGCCGTAACATCTCTGATCTATTACTGTGACTATTGTCATTGACTGATGTGGCTGGAGGAGGAGGAGGATGATGATGTCCGTCTGCCGCCGGTAGCCAGGAAAACTATCTCCCGTGCGAGGAGAGCTCCGACTATCAAACAAGATGGAAGTGATATTTCACGAGAAGGTAGGACGACAATTCTCTCTTGTGTTTGTCGGAGCGTCTGCGCTGTTCTCACCAGCAGCATATCATTTCTGGATCTATTGACAGGCGTTTTAAATGCAGACGTAGGCTGTGGGGCACTTACAGCTTGGAATTATATTTAAGTTTCTTTTCCTTAGTATCTGTTGTCGATAATAAAATTATAAATAATGCAAATTTAATTATTTAAATTGCAAGCAAGAATAAATTCAAAATAATTATTTATTATTAATTAATAATGATATTATAATATATGAATCGCCGGCTCCGTAGCGAATGTGTTACGGACGCAATTCGTATACCCGCGTTCGAAACACAGTTGCGTGCGATTTGGCAACAGACCGCCTTGCGTTGGTTTTTTTTTTTTTTTTGCAAAAAGGTATGGGTGCCGGTAGTTCAGAAAGTAAAGTAAAGCTAAGGCAAACTACCGAACTTAATCGTGCCCAGAGACCACAACAGCAAAGAAACAAAAGGCTGATGTTGACTGCAACGTCCTGTAAAGGATATGCAACTAACTTTTCACTGATTGAGATTCACTGCCAAACAAAATGTGGGCTTGGACCAAACAGAAATTAATGGCAGAAAATGGGAAGTAGCGGTGTGTCATGGTAATTATATAAAATGGTTAAATGGTAGCAATTATATTGTATTATCAGATTAAAGGAGATTGCACAAGGAACATGCCAGTATTGCTATGGGTTAGAAATATAATAATAATGTTAGATTTTATAAAATAAAAATTTGAAGACAGGCGTAATATAATTATTGAAAATTTCCAATTACCAAGGCACTATTTCTCAATCTTTGGTGATAATTAAATTAAATTTACTGAATAGTGATATTCTTCACCAATATAACAAGAATTGCTCCTTAACACCATCAAAACACGATTAAAATATATTTTGAATCACATCATTTTCACACAAATTGGAAAGGGAGAGTTTATTCGCAGGGCCCTGCGAATAGACGCTTTGTTTATTCGCAGGGCCCTACACCGGGAATAATCACGTGACCAGCACATAGGGCCCTGCGAATAGACGCTTTGTTTATTTGATTTTTGACTGACTGCTTTCGACTGACTGGCCTCATGAATTAACAAGGAAATGCTATGCATATAAAGTGCAGGAAAACCTGGTATATGTGAAGCGGGTTGAAAAGAGAGAAGAGAGAGAGATAGATAATGAAGATAGTGTGCGAGACAGAGATATGAGAAAGATGTGTTGAAAGACATAAAAAAGTGATAAAGACAAGAAAGAGAGAGGGGGAGGGAGATAGAGAAGAAGAGAGAGAGAGAGAGATGTCTGTATGCCTCTCTATATGTCCGCCTGTCTGTATGCCTGCCTACCTGCCTACTTAACCACTTTCGTGTCTAACTACCCACCTACCTAACCAACTATGAATATTACAAAGAATTATCGCCGAAGCAACGGAGTACGTGCTTTGTGCTCGATACTTTTGACAACAGCCAGCGGAGAGAGAATGAAGCAGAGGAGAAGAGGTAGGGGAGAGGGGGAAAGGAAAAGGAAGAAGAGGGCTGGAGCCAGAAGGGGTAGAAGGAAAACGGATCGTTTGGGACTCAAAAATGTGTGGGTTGGGTATTGGAATTGCCGTAGTGCAAAGCAACGAGGACCAATACTGGAGAAACTGGTACTAACTAAATTACACTCACTTTAAACAACACAATTCTAAATACCTAAAGAGATGAAGGATTGACTTTCACCCAATGAATTGCTGAAAAATTTAAAAAAAACATTGTTCGGCAAGGAAACGAACGATTGACATTTGACTTTCATCCAATTAATTGCTGAACAATTAAAAAAAAAAAAATGTCCGGCAAGGAAACGAACGATTGACATTTGAGTTTCATCCAATTAATTGCTGATCAATTAAAAAAAAAAATGTCCGGCAAGGAAACGAACGATTGAAATTTGACTTTCATCCAATTAATTGCTGAACAATTAAAAAAAAAAATGTCCGGCAAGGAAACGAACCTCGAGCTCCCACCCATCTGGCGGGGACACTATCAACTATGTCACTGACGACACGTTTTCCAATCAACGAAAATGTATAATATAGCCGCAAACTTACGTTAAATCACGTGACCAGCCGTGCCCTGTGAATAGACGCTTTGTTTATTCGCAGGGCCCTGCGAATAGACACTTCCAATTGAAAAAGTCAGGACAACACCAGGCAGATTTGTACTCATTACAGTATTTACACTATTTTCTATTTAGTTATAATTATTTTTTAAATGTAATTATTTAAATACTCCTCAGCTTATTTGTGATAGGGTAAGCAAACTTAGGGGCACAAGTTTGGCTCATTATACCAAGCATAACTAGACATGTGCCATCATATCATGACAAACTTTCACTGTTAGGTTTGTTTTCCATAATATCCACCTGCTAAATAATTTAACTGAATAACCACATTACTGCACAGTTTTAGAATCTTTCACAGAGTCCTTTAAATCAGAATAACTAAAATTGTTTAAAATGATAATCTGGCATAAATCATAGAGGTCGAGAACCGGAGGACGTTTCCATTTCTAAAATAATAAAAACAAACCATTTTTACAAGGTTTTTCTCAAAACATGATTACTCCATGCGTGTTGTCTGATATTGTTTCGAAAGGCATATCTTTTCTACGTGTAAATATTCATTTACCGGGCACTAAAATTGTGGAAAATAAGAGAAATGAAATAAATAAGCACTGTCAACACTAAGCCGATTTATTGGCTTTTGGCAGGCTAGAGTAGTTCCATTGCGCCGTTTAATCGGCTCTTGGCAGTGAATGAGTTAATTAATTATATGAATCAGAATGAAAAGCATTTTTATTTTATTAGAGCATTTGCACTTATGATTTACAGTGATTAAATGTAATAAATATTATTAGACCGTTTCCTTATATATAAGTACCTGACTCTAAGCTTAAATACGAGCATAAATCTTTCAACTTTGCCTACCTTTGGCCTTTGGGTATTTGAAATATTTGCACTGACATGACTGTCTCGCTGTCCTGGTCTTATTAAACCATATAAACATCCATTGTAACGTGAATCAGTATTATAATGTGAAGCATGACTAACGTTAGACTATTTAATATTAATTATTACCAAACCTAAAAAGCCACAATTAACAGTATGTCCACTTACAATGGGCATGTCAGACATCATGGATCAATTTGTGTGTTGACTCCCTTCTGTGCCATGACTGTCAAGAATCTTCTCATGCTTTCTTCCTCAGTCTCTTTCCGCAAATGTTCCCGTTTTTGTTTTCTCATAACACGGCAAAAAAAAATCGATGACTGCCACTTTCTGATGTTTGTGATTAGTTGTCTTTGCGACTCAGCTTCCCTTAAAACATCCTGATTGCTCATTTTGACTGTTCAATTAATTTTTAGCATTCTTTTATAAAACCATCTCCAAAGCTTCCAGGGATTTTTTCGCCTGTGTTATAATTGTCCAGGACTCGCAGCTGTATGTTAAAACTGGTTCTATGTAACATGCAAGAGCTCTTTTCCTGACTTTCAAGGACAGTGACTTTTTGCACAAAACATTCTTCATTTGAAAGAATGCAGTTTTTGCTTGTCCTATTCTGCTGTCTATCTCAGTGATGTATCTTCCATCTGATGTTATTGATGTGCCTAGATATCTGAATTTCTGCACTTGCCCCAAAATAAGTCCTGTACTTTAATTGCACATTTAGGCTCAATCTGTTTCTTTCTCAATCTAATAGTACCTAATTCAAGTCTCTATATCAAGTATCAGTGGAGATTAACAATTTTTAAGTTGTGTAAAGGACAAATATTGAAATACGCTTAGTTACTGGCTAATCATCCACCGTGTGAGGTCCACCATGTGAGGTTCAGTGTGAGGTCCACCAAATGAAGTTCAGTGTGAGGTTCACCATGTGAGGTCCACCATGTGAGGTCCACCATGTGAGGTTCAGTGTGAGGTCCACCAAATGAAGTTCAGTGTGAGGTTCACCATGTGAGGTTCATTATGAGGTCCAGCAATGACAGAAACTATGGCAGACACTCCAACACAGGAACTAGAGAAGACAGACAGATTTTAAAAATGGTAATGGGAGGAGTTAAAGCATCAAGTACCAGAGGCTAAACAAAAGCAAACTGGGATAATTGCATGAATTAGTTTGGGAGGTGATAAGATATTGGGTAAAGTCACAAAAATACACAAACACATGAGCAGAAAAGACCAGCCCACCACGCTGGGAACAATATATAGGAATAACAGCATGTACAGGGCGACGCACAGGGAGAAAGGAGAGATTTATAACATAGATCAAAATGACAGAGACGTCAGGGATACAATTGAGAGCACCTAGCAGGTTGAATCAGAGACAACAGCTGTGAGGTAGAAGATATAAAATATATATTGAAACAAGCAAAGGACACTAGCCAGGATCAGGTAAGCCCATATGAAATATGCGAGCGATGGAAATTTGGAGGAGATGGCTACTGGCTTTAAGCTTAGTATCTGGATGACTGCAGTGCCTCAAGAGTGGGCGAGCAGCATCTCTGTTTTTGAAAACAAAGGCAATTTCACATCAGTCTCTCTGCATTCCTCTTCCAACAATAAAAGAAAACAAAAGACAGAAAGAAATTTTCTGAAATGTCAATATTTTATCCATTATGTGAAGCAATATTATATAAGCAATCTTGTTATCTGGTTTGTATTTTATCTGAAAGTTGCAGGTTTATATAAGGAATCTTGTTGTAGTATATCTTAAAGTTATTTCTTTTGTTCACCCCCATCGTTGAATGGAAAAAAAAACACACACACACAACAGCAGGAGGGATCTCTGTGTGCCCAGCATTGCTTGAATGCACTTCTACAGAACCAATACTTTAGCGCCGTCGACCTGGCACAGATCGGCCGCAGACTGGATGAGAGAGAGCGGGATCGAATGGCTGAAGGTGGCGTTGGCACAAATGAGTATCAACGTTTTATTGAGGTGAGTAACCTAGTTTTGTTGATGTCAAAAGTAAGAGGAAAAACACAACCAGTGATAGAGGTTGTTAATTGCAGTGAAAAAATAGTTTGTGGGGGGGGGGGGGAGGTTTGAAGGCAAAACTATTGACGTCATTTCATCAGGTTTATCCAGTATGTCCCTGTCTCCATCTGATAGCTCTGTCTTCATCTGCAGGTGGCCTGCTGACAGCGTTGCACAAAGCACGAAGTCTGTACGTCCAGTGATGTTCCCCCACGAGTCTCTCAGAAAATTGCTCTCTTACACTAAATGACAGAGTTTAGAATTAAGTCCAGCAACCTTCAGAGTGTGAGGTAGGCAGCTTAACTTCTCCTCCATGGAGATCCTATTGGGTCTAATCAGCTGCCTCTGAACCCACTCTTGCTTAGGTTGACGTAGGACAAAATTAACCACCCATAAACAATCTCTTGCTTAGGTTGTCAGGACAAAATCAGCAACCCATAAACCCCCTCATTCTTGGGTTGACAGGACAAAATCAGCAACCCATAAACCCACTCTTTCTTGGGTTGACAGGACAAAATCAGCAACCCATAAACCCACTCTTTCTTGGGTTGACAAACAACAAAATCAGCCACCCATAAACCCACTCTTTCTTGGGTTGACAAACAACAAAATCAGCCACCCATAAACCCATTCTTGCTTGGGTTGACAAACAACAAAATCAGCCACCCATAAACCCACTCTTTGCTTGGGCTGACAGGACAAACTGGTCCTCTTCAGCATTGACAGGCAAACATTCATTATGAATATTATTCATGAACAATAATACACACTGCAGCAGTAATAGAAACCGCAACAGGGATAGGATTAGGAGTAGTAGTATTTGTTAGACCCCTGAGAACAAGCAGCTAAACATTTTATTCAAAACCCAAGTCTTGTAAACTTCCTTTCTCTTTCTTGTGACAGGAGCCGTCCATTAACTATGACGACAGTGGATTTTTCTCGGTCCAAGTCATCACTGAGGCGTTATCAGTCTGGGGGCTTGATATGGTCCTGTACAACAGCCAGCACCCAATCGCAGTCCAGGCCAGAGCAGATCCCACGTAAGCTGCCCAGTTTCCATTGTTGATTTTGTACACGTAAACACAAGAAATAAATGGGGAGAACCGTTGAGGCCACTAAGACGATTACATAAAATACACACACATAGTATTATTTGGCGCACACAGATGAAGAAGGAAATAGAGATGAGAAGACGCACTTTTTTTTTTTTTTTTTTTTTTTTTAAGCATATCCTTTACAGGACTTAGCTGTCAACACCAGCATCTTTCAGCTGTATGTTGATCTCTTGGCAAGATTACGCTCAGTAGTTTGCCATTGCTTTCTGAGCGGCCGGCTCACTACCCCGTAAGTTACCGATGCGATTCGAACCACTGCTGATTTGAACCGTCATCACGTTACCTGACGAGAGTATACGAGATTACGGAGAAAAGTCATAACCTCTAAGCCACGAAACCGGCCAGAAGACGCACTAGACAACATAAAATTTGAAAGCTATAATAGTTACCGACCGGGATCGAACCTGTCGCCTCCAAATGACGACGGCGCCTCGCTGCAGGAACAAGTGTACTTCGACGCACGACCAACTAGTTCTATATATATAAGGAACTATATGTTCCTTCTTCTTCTGTGTGCGCCAAATAATACTGTGTGTGTATTTTATGTAATCGTCTTAGTGGCCTCAACGGTTCTCCCCATTTATTTCTTGTGTTTACGTGTACAACATTAGAACCGACCAATCATGTCTCTTCTTTAAATGTTTGTTCATATATACTCGACAACAGCATTACGGTCCGATGTGTTTGTGTGTTTGTTATTTGACCTATGCTGGTTTAATATACAATTATGAGACCTATGGTGATATCTCGATGGTTTGATACGAAGTCTGTCCGTATTCCATAGTTGTAGGTTCATGTGTATGATATGACATAAGCCTGGGTCACTGACATTGAGTTTTGTGACCGGGCAGGAGGAAGAATGGAGATGAGAGTGGGAGACAGTAAAGTGACTGACCTGGCTACGAGGAAAACAATCAACCCTCAGAAATAATGGGGCGGATATGAGTGGAAATCCCCAGGGGGGGATGGGTCGAGGGAGAGTTGTGTGTTGTGTGAAGTCAGGCGACTGGAAAGTCAGTGAGAGAAGAGACCGACTGCGGGTCAGGTCGTTTAAGAGAGAGCTCCGTGTTGTGTTGTTCTTCTAGTTGGGAAGACAGGCCTGAACCCAGAGTGGGTTCTGTATTGAGTGTAGGCCAAAACCCAGAGTGGGTTCTATAGTTGAGCAGTGGCTCCAACCCAATGTGTGGGTTGTATTGTGGGAGATCCAGCCGAGGATTGTAGCTGGATTACCTGTCTTGTGGATTGAGATTAAAAGCA
This sequence comes from Cepaea nemoralis, assembly GCA_014155875.1. Lineage (NCBI taxonomy): Eukaryota > Metazoa > Mollusca > Gastropoda > Stylommatophora > Helicidae > Cepaea > Cepaea nemoralis. The sequence goes on from JACEFZ010027676.1 coordinate 30,780, forward strand.
GGCCGTGAGAAGGAATTGATGTGTGCTGGTTAAATTGTGAGGAGGATATTTATATTCTATGGATTACATTATGTTTCTGGATGTATAAACATGTTCCGTTTGTCCGTCTTATTTCTGTAATAAAGGATTATGTGCGCCAACGGAATCTTGTTTAATGCCTGGTGAATATGCACTGCGGGGGTGAGTTACATTGCAAGACAGATATCTCCATTGACACACCATGAGTATCGTTACCTAGACAACGACCATCACACAATAATATCATGAGCATATCATCGTAAGAACTTCGTGATATTATCATCAAGAAAACGTGTGACATGATAGACATGACTAATGAAGACACTTTTTTTTGGAGTGTCTAGTTGGTCGTGCGTTGAAGTACACTTGTTCCTGCAGTGAGGTGCCGTCGTCATTTGGAGGCGACAGGTTCGATCCCGGTCGGTAACTATTATAGCTTTCAAATTTTATGTTGTCTATTGCGTCTTCTAATCTCTATTTCCTTCTTCTTCTGTGTGCGCCAAATAATACTATGTGTGTGTATTTTATGTAATTGATTTTGTATAGACACCTAACCTAACTTTGCTGTGTTGTGAGTGATCTACACTCATGCATGCATCTTGCACATATTCATTCATTAGTTCCTGGTTGAGCAGCCGCTACCCCAGTGGCTAGAACTGGTTAAGTTAGCATGTTGATATGTGAACTAGTTAAGTTACCATGTTTCTGTGTGAACTGGTTAAGTTACCATGTTTCTGTGTGAACTGGTTAAGTTGGCATGTTTCTGTGTGAACTGGTTAAGCTGGCACATTTGTCCTCTCGTCCACAGACAGATGGCGGCCTTCATCTGCAACTACCACCAGCACTGGTTTTGTGTCAGGAAGCTGGGGCATCAGTGGTTCAACTTAAATAGTTTGTTGTCCGGACCTGAGCTCATCTCAGACACCTACCTGTCTTTGTTCCTGACCCAGTTACAGCAGGAAGGTGAGTGCTTGTTTCTGGGGTGTTTGCATGGTAGTTATGAAGAAAGGGGGGGGGGGGCAGGGAGAGGGGGAGAGAGCAGACAGGGAGGGAGAGAGATAGAGAGAAGGAAGGGGGAGATTGATTGATTAATTGATCTTTATTTTCGAAGGGTAACAAATTGGGCACGCAGGGCCGTCTTACATTCAGTCCTTCCAATCATCTTTCGTTCATCAATAGTGCATGATACATTCACATTATGGGCAAACACTGCCCATGATGTCTATGAAGGTTTCCACTCAGGCATTGAAACCTTTGCTGCAGCGATTGATCTTGAGGACGTGTACAACAGAGTACCACTGGATTTCTTAATGCTTCAGCTTCTTGAACTCAAAATAAGTCCATTCCTCCTTAGTTGGATCGCTGCAGCCCTCTTTCAAAGGAAAGCAGTTTTTAGATGTGGCAGTTGGATGTCGGAACCAACAACAATATATCCTGGCCTACCACAGGGATCACCATTATCCCCGGTACTGTTCAACGCCTACGCTGTGAGAATCACCAGTGAGCAGATCACTGGACCTGGTAGGACATTGTCATATGCTGACGATTTTTTAGTGTAATGCCAGGGTAAGGATAGAGATCAGGTTGCTGTGGAACTACAAACCGAACTCAATCGCATAAGTACTTGGTGTGTTGAGGCTGGGGCAATCGTCAACCCAACAAAGGTAACAGTGACTTGGTTCTCGTTGAATAATCATATTGTCAACACTCCAACACCAACTGTAAAGCTGTGTTCAGAGACTGTGGAAAGAACACAGGCAATGAATTACCTGGGGATACGGTTTGATCGAAGCCTTGCTTATAATGAGCACATAGACCAGGTGATAACAAGGCCAAGCGGGGTTTGGCTGCAATGCGGGTGATGGCGGCAGCAAACTGTGAGCAGCGCCATCTATGTCTTCTATATGAAGGGCTGGTCATGCCTGTTTTTGAGTATGCGATGGCAATCCTGATTCTCAGCCGTAAGCATATAGAAAGGATGGAAAGGATACAGAATGAAGCTATGAGCATTATTCTTGGATGTACAAGAGATACAGCATGCAGGGCGATACGCTACCTTCTTGATTTTCCAACCATTGAAGACAGAATACAAGTCTGCAGAGCTCGTGCCTACCTCAGAGTTAACGCAAACACACAACATCCACTGCATAGTGAAATTATGAAGGTGAAGGGCAGCAGGTTAATAAGAGGACGGTCGTGGTTGGGTCAAGCCGAAGGCATTCTTCAACAGGTGTGTTCACTTGAGGACTTAGAACCTGGCGAGGAGTGGGTACAAGTGCCAACAGATTTCTGCACATCCTTTTCAGTTTGCATCCAACTAGACAGAAAATGCAGACAAGAAAACCCGGCAGCTGTGGAGGCGGAAGTACAAGCGTTGATTTTCGAGAATTCGCTAGACGGTGATGCTGTCATTTACACAGATGGGTCGGTCGTCCGACATGTGAGAAGCTCATGGGCCTTTACGGCTCAGGCCAGGAGGGAGAATTGTGAAGGAGGACTCTGGTGCTTCTGCTGAGACCACAAGTAGCCTGACTATGGAAGTCATGGCAGTAAGTAAAGCAATAACATGGCTCGAGACACAGACATTCACTAGGGCATGTTTCCTTAGCGACTCAATGAACATGCTCAAGAGGATAGAGATGTGGGGGGGGGGGGGGGTCCGAAGAGAATGGTTGCTGTCTCTGGAGCGGTCTCGGCTGGCAAAGATTAGTTTCATCTTCGTGCCAAGGCATGAGGGAGTACAAGGGAATGAGCGGGCTGACAAGCTCGCAGGTAACGCTACTGTGGAGGGCGGACGCGCCATGGACCAGGCTGACATTCTGAATGCTCTACGAGAAGTAAGACTTTTGCGAGAACCAAGTGATGACTGTGAATCTACAACCATGGCCAGACTGCGAGAACAGCAAATTAAAAGAGGGGTGGCCAAACAAGAACACTATGCAGGAAGCCAAAGAAGACTGATAAACCAACACAGAACTGGTGTCGTTAGCCGCTACATGCTGCGGGATTTGCTGAGGAGGGGATCCGAGCACTTATGGATTGAGTGGTTCGATGTGCAATGAGGATGATCTGTCGACTAACTAACTAACTAACTAACTAACATTCACATTATAGAGAGAGACATGTGATAGGCATGGAGAGGAGAGAGGGAGAAACAGAGAGAGAGTGGGGTGGAGAGAAAGATATGAAGAGAGATGGAGAGTGAAAGAGGGTGGGAGTGAGAGGAGAGAAGTATCAAGGGAGGGAGGGAGATGCGGAAGTAGAAGGGAGAAAGAGAGAGAGGGAGAGAAAGCTCATCATAATACAGCAAGACCTTTACAGAACCTCACTCTCATCATGGCTCATCAAAAAAGGCTCTCAATCTCTGGCCATGTCTCATGCCCCTTTTGCCAGTCTGCCATGTCCTGTATCCATCTCCGTGCTGGTCCACCCTGCCTCATCTACCATGAACCAAGCCTCCCATCGCTGTTCTCTCCCCCAGCCACTGGGATGTTTAATGTGGCCACAGTATTCCAGTGTCCCAGACATGAGGCTGTTTATGAACCAGGTTTCTTCCATGTTCACATCTGGTAGAATTTCAGCATTTCTCTTCTCCTTGGTCCGTGATATTCTCACAACTTTTCTGTAACATTTGAGCTCAAGATTCTATGACAGTGATTATGACCTGGTCCATGACTCACAAATGTATGATGCATGTCCTCAACTGTGTTCAATTGTTAGCTGGCGCTGTGCCAGAAAGAGTATAGGCAAACAAAACTTAATTTAGTTTAGTTTAGTTAGTTTAGTTTAGCTGACGGATCAACATCATGGCACACGGGTGCAACCCATAAGTGCTCTGTTCTTCTCCTAACTCAAACCTGAGTCTGAAGAAACTCAGTTCAGTGCACGAACTCCGTAGCACTGGCGAGGTTCCTGAAATACTTAGGGTAGATTTTAAATTCAAAATTTTGCCCGGGCAGCGCCGTTAGGCTACTTTTTTTCGATTTCCAACTGCCAAGGGATTTTTTACGTGCGCAACACTACACACGGGTGTCCGATCTCACTACCCAGAGACCAGGGGAAATTATTACTAGAAGTCCACGTGAAAAAGTCCCAGTCCTCACTGGGCTTGAACCCGGGACCTCCAGCACTCGCAACACCATACCTCGAGACCACGCAGCCCCCCGATTAATTTAGTCTTGGTGGTCATGAATGTGTTTTCAAAGGACATGTAAAGGAGAGACATTTTTCTGTACATTGTAGATCTTCTTCGTCTGCTCTCATCATGGACAGGCTGCCAGACTGACATACTCAACTCTGCTTGGTAAAGTATTGGTCCATGATATGGCAGACGTGGTCGGGGCCCTTTAGGATCATGTGTATAGTGCAGAATAACACGGCTTGGAGAGAATGGTGCTGCAGGGAGAGGGTCTGGCCGACACAAGGACTCTGAGAAACAGCCAGACGGACACATAATCAGACTGCTACTGGCACCATTAGTATTGGGACTCTTCGCTGGCTGTTGAAGATGAGGATGGAGCATGTATGGGAATGTGATGAGTGCTGTGATGTATAGGTTCTTGACTCAACTCAGATCTTCTTCTCTTCCCCCATCTACCTCAGTGAAGTGTTGACGAGTACTGATAATTTATTTGCTCTTTGTAAGTTGGTATTCATTTCTCTAAGGCTGTTCTTGATACCACCACTCAACAGTTGTAGGTAAAATGGTTATAAAATATTGAAGACATAATTAATTCCCTCATATTCTTTCATTTTCTACCCTGGGGAGTGCACCCCAAGATTTCCATTGTATGTTGGTTTTGGTTAAGGTTCGTTGCCATTACACACAGGTATCTCTCTAAGTACTCCATCTCCTCGCATAGATCACAGAAGGAGTGCCTCAGTACAGTGCACCGTAGCATTTTGTCTGCTACTGCTGTATCAAGGGAACAAAGTTGTATAACCTTGACAGGACTTCGGTTAACCCCGATATTTTTTGGCTGTTTGTAATATCTTGGCAAGTTTACTCCCTCAGTAGTTTACCATTGCTGTCTGAACAATATCAAGGAAGTCAACTTTAAAACGGCAGATCTTCTATCCCCAGGTTACTCTATATTTATAGTGACAGGCATGTTGCCGGAGTGTGAGGCCGACCAGCTGCTGCGGCTAGTGCCCGCTGTCCAGTCCATCAAACCCAAGCTGCTGACCGAAAAAGAGGATTGGGATGGAGCCAACAGCAAGGACACCCAAGACACGGCCTTGACAGAAGCTTTACGAGCCAGCAGAGATCTGATTGATAACAACGACACTGCTCTACAGAGAGCATTACAGTTAAGCTTGGAAGGTAACTGGACTGCAAATCTCTTGCTTGACTGTCCTAGATTTTATTTTACAAAATGTTTATCCGCCATTTGATTCCTTTTGTATCAGGATTCTTTCCATGATTTTATTTTTATAGTCTCTCCCTGCACTTTGCCTCTCTCTCCTTCTGTCTCTCTGCCTTCTTTCTCCCTCTCTGTGTATCTGTTTCTCTCTTTCTGTCCTCTCTTGGTGTGTATCGTTTTCTCTCCCCTCTCCTTTATCTTTTTCTTTATTTCTCCTCCTACCTCTGTATGTGTCATGCTCTTTTAAGGTGATGTGCAGCAGAAAAAATAACGATTTTGGGTCAGGTCGGCTATTTTTGGAATAGTTCATTTTTACACGCCTTAGCATGTCTTCTATCAGATTCGGTACTTGTGTTTTAAAAATGTTATTTTAATGCAATATTCATATTTTACTTAACCTACCCTAGGTGTTAAATTGTCTGCTTATTGAAAATTGTTACGAAACTGACGTTTTTCAAACCATATCAACGGTATCTGTGCATAGAGGTAACCACATGCGTCATACACTCTTTTAATTGTCATTCTGTCCCCTGAATTGTTCATGAAGCTTCGGGTTCATGTAATTGCAAACTCCACTATAGAAAACCGGCACTTTCAACTCTACAATCTTCCGGAAACTTCCATATATGAAACACAACCCGTGACCATTGGCAATGCGCAATTCCCGTTGGCTGAAACTGATCACGTGGGTATCCAATTTTTTCCAAGATGGCCATTTTGTTATGTTTACGCTTGGCGACAGATTGACACTCAGAATAGAAAAATGCCTCGTTCCAAGAAATTTAACATCCAGTCATCTGCTCAGCGTAAGAAATCACGCAGTCAACAACTGGCAAATGCTCATAAGCACGGAAAAGCCAACCAGAATGTCGTAAACATTACAGACAATTCTGAATCCGACCCAGCTAAACAGCTCGTGCCATCTCCAAGTTATTTTTACAGTGAATCTGAATGATTCAGTACTAATGTTGTGTTCTCAAAGTTGTGGAAGTGACTCTTTTATTGCAGAAAAATACCGAAGCCAATTTAACCCTTTACAGGGCAGACGCTTGTCCGTTTTGTAGCCCTGAACGGGCAAGATTTTTTCAGGTTCTGTAAAATTTTGGGTCGCGTTAGTAAAAACATCACAAATAAGGTGTTAGTCAACCGTTTTTAGTTAAATAAACAACACAATGAAGGGAAAAGCATGCAGAATATGTTACTCTCGTGATTGTTGTCGGTAATCCATATATGAACACAAATATTTATGAAATACGGCATGTTGTTTGTGATTTTCCGTCATCTATACGGCAATTTACAAACACATTTTCAGAATCATAATCACTTTCTTTAAAGTCCGACTGAGACTGCTAATGCAAAGTAATGCTTTGCACTGATATCTAGCTCCGATTAATAGTCAACTTCGTGCCCTTTAATGTCACTTAAATTGAACAGAGCGAAATCTCGGCTATCACTTGAAGAATCGCCGAAATCCATTTTGAAAAACAGCGTAAAAATCCCGAAAACTTTCAGTAAAAGTCCGTTCAAATTCATTGTAGTGCGTTTACAAATGGCGGCCACGTTGTCAAGCTATCGGCGAAAGTAGCCGTCGGAAGTGTCGGAAAGCCGAGAGATCGCGTTTTTACAATGCATAATAGTTTCGGACGCAATCGGCCGCTCCGCTCGTTTAAGCGATCGGCCGCTCTGCCCTGTAAAGGGTTAAAAGAGATACATATGAATATATGACCTCCTCTAGCAGCAAGTATGTTTCTGTTGATGGCAACGTATATTAAAAACTGGAACACTGCAACAGTTGATTGTTCAGAAGTGAATGAAATCAGCAAAACATTATGTTGTCCAGTATGTTAACATACGAGTCTTATTTTTAAAACAGAGCAAGAAAACCGAAGGATATGCAGAGGTGTACTGCTGTTGTTGTGAAGAGGTAGTTTGTGGAAGATACCTAGCCACAAGAAGTAATGTTGGGGACAGATCTTTTGCCATCAACAGCCAGTCTGTATATTCTGCATTAGTTTGTGGAATGGGCTAACATTAAATAATTCTTGTGAAAATATGAACCTACAAGGTCTTCATCACAAAACATTTCACAGCAAAGCGAATAAACTATATTCAAAGATAGAAGATCTGGAGATAATTTCTCATGACAAGATATTACACACATGACTCAAGCATGACAAACTAGAGAAATATCTGGTTCTAATTTATGACAGGCTGTCTGACACTAAGCTACTTAGTAGATGTGTGTCGGGGGAAACTCAGAATTCAAATGAGTGTTTACACATCTTGATCTGGGCTCGCTGTACTAAAGACAACTTTGCCTCACACAAGCGCGTTTAGTTTGTAGTTGTAACTGCAGCAAGAGAGTGCAACTTTGGAGTTGCTGCTGCCCAAGACACTGCCCAGTTTTTTGCATTTTCTACAGGCCTGCATATGAAGAGACTAGGAGCATCTAGGATGCAGAAGAGACTTAGAAATAGCTTGAAGGACAATCAAACTAAGTGACATGGCAGTGTACGAGCGGCCAAACTGAAGAACGAACGAACGAACTTTATTTTAAAAGGGTAACAAATTGGGCACGCAGGCCCGTCTTACATTCGGCCCTTTCGATCACTCATCTTTCATTCATCAAATGTGCATGTTACATTTACATAGGGAAAAAAAAACATTGTCAGATTGATTTTGTATGCAGACAAGAGGAGCTGCATGCCCTGGAGGGAGGTCCTGCATATGCAGCAGGATTGTTCTAATTGTCACATACTGTTATAAACTGTTTTCCACAATGGAGCCTATTTATGTACATATATACCAAACAATGGAGCCTATTTATGTACATATATACCAAACAATGGAGCCTATTTATGTACATATATACCAAACAATGGAGCCTATTTATGTACATATATACCAAACAATGGAGTCTATTTATGTACATATATACCAAACAATGGAGCCTATTTATGTGCGTATATACCAAACAATGGAGCCTATTTATGTACATATATACCAGACAGTTGAGTCTATTTATGTACATATATACCAAATAATGGAGTATATTTATGTGCGTATATACCAAACAAGGGAGCCTATTTATGTACATATATACCAGACAGTTGAGTCTATTTATGTACATATATACCAAACAATGGAGCCTATTTATGTGCGTATATACCAAACAATGTAGCCTATTTATGTACATATATACCAGACAGTTGAGTCTATTTATGTACATATATACCAAACAATGGAGCCTATTTATGTGCGTATATACCAAACAATGGAGCCTATTTATGTACATATATACCAAACAATGAAGCCTATTTATGTACATATATACCAAACAATGGAGCCTATTTATGTACATATATACCAAACAATGGAGTCTATTTATGTACATATATACCAAACAATGGAGCCTATTTATGTACATATATACCAAACAATGGAGCCTATTTATGTACATATATACCAAACAATGGAGCCTATTTATGTACATATATACCAAACAATGGAGCCTATTTATGTACATATATACCAAACAATGGAGCCTATTTATGTACATATATACAAAACAGTTGAGCCTATTTATGTACATATATACCAAACAGTGGAGGCTGTTTATGTATATATATACCAAACAGTTGAGTCTATTTATGTACATATATAACAAACAATGGAGCCTATACATTTAAAAATGACTGTTTTAGATCTCCCTTAAAAATCCAATATGGCGGCTGTTCATCTTGCTTTCCATGGCTGCCGTTAAGTGCACAGTCAATTTGACAGTATTTTATCGATCAGCAGTTTTCAGTATCAAACTCTACCATATCAAAACATATCAAAATTAAATATTATAGAATTTAATGTATTCTGCCTCATATCACCCTAATTTCTATCCTTTCTTTGTACATGTCTTTCTTTTTCTTTCCTTTTCAATAATTACTCTGTATCTGTCTTTGTTACCACTGTGTCAGCCAGCCAAGATATTAATAATGAAACTGCCATTGGTCTACCACGGTACTACCACAACACCACACATCACTACTAAATCGCTACCACAATACTATCAAAAAGATCGCCCAGTACTACATCCATGCTATATGTGATACCTCTGTGCTACTCCCCCAGCACTACATCCATGCTATATGTGATACCTCTGTGCTACTCCCCCAGCACTACATCCATGCTATATGTGATACCCCTGTGCTACTCCCCCAGCACTACATCCATGCTATATGTGATACCTCGGTGCTACTCCCCCAGCACTACATCCATGCTATATGTGATACCTCCGTGCTACTCCCCCAGTACTACATCCATGCTATATGTGATACCTCTGTGCTACTCCCCCAGCACTACATCCATGCTATATGTGATACCTCTGTGCTACTCCCCCAGCACTACATCCATGCTATATGTGATACCTCTGTGCTACTCCCCCAGTACTACATCCATGCTATATGTGATACCCCTGTGCTACTCCCCCAGCACTACATCCATGCTATATGTGATACCTCTGTGCTACTCCCCCAGCACTACATCCTTGCTATATGTGATACCTCTGTGCTACTCCCCCAGCACTACATCCATGCTATATGTGATACCCCTGTGCTACTCCCCCAGCACTACATCCATGCTATATGTGATACCCCTGTGCTACTCCCCCAGCACTACATCCTTGCTGTATGTGATACCTCTGTGCTACTCCCCCAGCACTACATCCTTGCTGTATGTGATACCTCTGTGCTACTCCCCCAGCACTACATCCATGCTATATGTGATACCCCTGTGCTACTCCCCCAGCACTACATCCATGCTATATGTGATACCCCTGTGCTACTCCCCCAGCACTACATCCATGCTATATGTGATACCTCTGTGCTACTCCCCCAGCACTACATCCTTGCTGTATGTGATACCTCTGTGCTACTCCCCCAGCACTACATCCATGCTATATGTGATACCTCTGTGCTACTCCCCCAGCACTACATCCATGCTATATGTGATACCTCTGTGCTACTCCCCCAGCACTACATCCATGCTATATGTGATACCTCTGTGCTACTCCCCCAGCACTACATCCATGCTATATGTGATACCTCTGTGCTACTCCCCCAGCACTACATCCATGCTATATGTGATACCTCTGTGCTACTCCCCCAGCACTACATCCATGCTATATGTGATACCTCTGTGCTACTCCCCCAGCACTACATCCATGCTATATGTGATACCTCTGTGCTACTCCCCCAGCACTACATCCATGCTATATGTGATACCTCTGTGCTACTCCCCCAGCACTACATCCATGCTATATGTGATACCTCTGTGCTACTCCCCCAGCACTACATCCATGCTATATGTGATACCTCTGTGCTACTCCCCAGCACTACATCCATGCTATATGTGATACCTCTGTGCTACTCCCCCAGCACTACATCCATTGCTATATGTGATACCTCTGTGCTACTCCCCCAGCACTACATCCATGCTATATGTGATACCTCTGTGCTACTCCCCCAGCACTACATCCATGCTATATGTGATACCTCTGTGCTACTCCCCAGCACTACATCCATGCTAGATGTGATACCTCTGTGCTACTCCCCAGCTATACAATGCTTGGTTAAACTGCTCCCGCCCCAGTATGTGATACACTCTGTGCTACTCACTCTCCAGCCTTACAATGTATGACTGCAGATACGTCTGTGCACTCTGTTACAATGTTGCTAACACTGTGCTACTCACCAGCAGTACAATGGAGTAAGTGACTGTCTCTCACCCAGTATACAATGTTGATCTAATACTGTCTCTCACTCTGTTACAATGTTGATCTAATACTGTCTCTCACTCTCAGTTACAATGTTGATCTAATACTGTCTCTCACTCCAGTTACAATGTTGGTATAATACTGTCTCTCACTCTCAGTTACAATGTTGATCTAATACTGTCTCTCACTCTGTTACAATGTTGGTATAATACTGTCTCTCACTCTCAGTTACAATGTTGGTATAATACTGTCTCTCACTCTCAGTTACAATGTTGGTTAATATGTCTCTCATCTCAGTTACAATGTTGGTATAATACTGTCTCTCACTCTCTTTACAATGTTGATCTAATACTGTCTCTCACTCTCAGTTACAATGTTGGTATAATACTGTCTCTCACTCTCAGTTACAATGTTGATCTAATACTGTCTCTCACTCTCAGTTACAATGTTGGTATAATACTGTCTCTCACTCTCAGTTACAATGTTGATATAATACTGTCTCTCACTCTGTTACAATGTTGATCTAATACTGTCTCTCACTCTAGTTACAATGTTGGTATAATACTGTCTCTCACTCTCATTTACAATGTTGGTATAATACTGTCTCTCACTCTCAGTTACAATGTTGATCTAATACTGTCTCTCACTCTCAGTTACAATGTTGGTATAATACTGTCTCTCACTCTAGTTACAATGTTGGTATAATACTGTCTCTCACTCTCAGTTACAATGTTGGTATAATACTGTCTCTCACTCTCAGTTACAATGTTGGTATAATACTGTCTCTCACTCTCAGTTACAATGTTGATCTAATACTGTCTCTCACTCTGTTACAATGTTGATCTAATACTGTCTCTCACTCTCAGTTACAATGTTGGTATAATACTGTCTCTCACTCTCAGTTACAATGTTGATCTAATACTGTCTCTCACTCTCAGTTACAATGTTGGTATAATACTGTCTCTCACTCTCAGTTACAATGTTGGTATAATACTGTCTCTCACTCTGTTACAATGTTGATCTAATACTGTCTCTCACTCTCAGTTACAATGTTGGTATAATACTGTCTCTCACTCTCAGTTACAATGTTGATCTAATACTGTCTCTCACTCTCAGTTACAATGTTGGTATAATACTGTCTCTCACTCTCAGTTACAATGTTGATCTAATACTGTCTCTCACTCTCAGTTACAATGTTGGTATAATACTGTCTCTCACTCTGTTACAATGTTGATCTAATACTGTCTCTCACTCTCAGTTACAATGTTGGTATAATACTGTCTCTCACTCTGTTACAATGTTGATCTAATACTGTCTCTCACTCTCAGTTACAATGTTGGTATAATACTGTCTCTCACTCTCAGTTACAATGTTGGTATAATACTGTCTCTCACTCTCAGTTACAATGTTGGTATAATACTGTCTCTCACTCTCAGTTACAATGTTGGTATAATACTGTCTCTCACTCTCAGTTACAATGTTGGTATAATACTGTCTCTCACTCTCAGTTACAATGTTGGTATAATACTGTCTCTCACTCTCAGTTACAATGTTGGTATAATACTGTCTCTCACTCTCAGTTACAATGTTGGTATAATACTGTCTCTCACTCTCAGTTACAATGTTGATCTAATACAGTCTCTCACTCTCAGTTACAATGTTGGTATAATACTGTCTCTCACTCTCGTTATAATGTTGATCTAATACTGTCTCTCACTCTCAGTTACAATGTTGGTATAATACTGTCTCTCACTCTAGTTACAATGTTGGTATAATACTGTCTCTCACTCTCAGTTACAATGTTGGTATAATACTGTCTCTCACTCTCAGTTACAATGTTGATCTAATACTGTCTCTCACTCTCAGTTACAATGTTGGTATAATACTGTCTCTCACTCTCAGTTACAATTTGGTATAATACTGTCTCTCACTCTCAGTTACAATTTTGGTATAATACTGTCTCTCAATTACAATGTTGATCTAATACTGTCTCTCACTCTCAGTTACAATTTTGGTATAATACTGTCTCTCACTCTCAGTTACAATTTTGGTATAATACTGTCTCTCACTCTCAATTACAATGTTGGTATAATACTGTCTCTCACTCTCAGTACAATGTTGTATAATACTGTCTCTCACTCTGTTACAATGTTGGTATAATACTGTCTCTCACTCTCAATTACAATGTTGGTATAATACTGTCTCTCACTCTCAGTTACACTGTTGGTATAATACTGTCTCTCACTCTCATTACAATGTTGGTATAATACTGTCTCTCACTCTCAATTACAATGTTGGTATAATACTGTCTCTCACTCTCAGTTACAATGTTGTATAATACTGTCTCTCACTCTGTTACAATGTTGATCTAATACAGTCTCTCACTCTCAGTTACAATGTTGGTATAATACTGTCTCTCACTCTCAGTTACAATGTTGGTATAATACTGTCTCTCACTCTCAGTTACAATGTTGATCTAATACTGCCTCTCACTCTGTTACAATGTTGATCTAATACTGTCTCTCACTCTCAGTTACAATGTTTGTTAAGTTCGTTCGTTCGTTTGTTCTCACTCTCAGTTACAATGTTGGTAAAATACTGTCTCTCACTCTCAGTTACAATGTTGGTAAAATACTGTCTCTCACTCTCAGTTACAATGTTGATCTACTACTGGTCAGTCGAATAGAACAGGGGATGGCCAAGGAGACACGACTCGGGTCTGATACACCAGAAGGTCTGAGTTCAAATTCCTTGCATGGCCAGGACATGTAACATCTCATGGGTAAAATAAGTTGAGTGGAGTCAAGTACCCACATCACAGCATGTGGGACATTCGCATACATGCTCCATCCTGATCTGCAACAGCCAGCTGGTGTTTCCCCCACTCACCAAAAATAAACAGTCCTGAACCTGCAATCTGAGTGGTGACTGCCCTGGCGAGTGATCTTCATGTCCACATATCTTCAACAAACCTTGCCTGCATACAGTTGCAGTAGTGCTAAGTTGTGTAATGATAGTTTTATGTTTGTAAACACTAAACAGCAGCAATATTCTGTCTATGCAACACAGTTTCCCTCTTTATACATCTGGTCACTCATTATATGGATTCTGATATATGGATATCGGTGGATTCTGATATATGGATTCTGATATATGGATATCAGTGGATTCTGATATATGGATATATGTGATACCAGAATCAGTGGATTCTGATATATGGACAGTGGATTCTGATATATGGACATTCATTGGCACCGTGCCGTTCTGATATATGGACATTGGATTCTGATATATGGACATTCATTGGCACCATGCCGTTCTGATATATGGACATTGGATTCTGATATATGGACAGTGGATTTTTATACATGGACATTGGATTCTGATATATGGACAGTGGATTCTGATATATGGACAGTGGATTCTGATATATGGACAGTGGATTTTTATACATGGACATTGGATTCTGATATATGGACAGTGGATTCTGATATATGGACAGTGGATTCTGATATGTGGACATTGGATTCTGATATATGGACAGTGGATTTTTATACATGGACAGTGGCTTCTGATATATGGACAGTGGATTCTGATATGTGGACATTGGATTCTGATATATGGACAGTGGATTTTTATACATGGACATTGGATTCTGATATATGGACAGTGGATTCTGATATATGGACAGTGGATTCTGATATGTGGATTCTTATATATGGACAGTTGATTCTAATATATGACAGTGGATTCCGATATGTGGATTCTTATATATGGACAGTTGATTCCGATATATGGACGGTGGATTTCAATATATGGATTCTGATATATGGACAGTGGATTCTGATATATGGACAGTTGATTCTAATATATGACAGTTGATTCCGATATATAGACGGTGGATTTCAATATATGGATTCTGATATATGGACAGTGGATTCTGATATATGGACAGTGGATTCCGAAATGTGGATTCTTATATATGGACAGTTGATTCTAATATATGACAGTGGATTCCGATATGTGGATTCTTATATATGGACAGTTGATTCCGATATATGGACGGTGGATTTCAATATATGGATTCTGATATATGGACAGTGGATTCTGATATATGGACAGTGATTAAACATAATTAAAACAGTTGCATTTAAGATGTGGTGTTATGGAAAAATGACAAGAACCAGCTAGAGTGAAAAATGGACAATTGGACAGGTTCTGGAAAATAACACATAAATAGGAAAATATCACAGAATTAAGAAGACTGTTGGAAGTTATAAAACAGAGTGAGTATTCTCATAGCTTGGTCACATGATGGCTTACATGGATAGATCACATGACAATAATGGATAAATATAAATGTTTATCCACAATGGATGCATGTGAACACATGGTCATTGTTAGCCGGTCATAGTCAGATATGACTGAGCTACTGTATGGCAGCAGACGGTACTATCTGCTTTCTGTTATCGCCGAATGTTGGGTCTTGTCAGATATGACTGAGCTACCGAATGGCAGCAGACAGTACTATCTGCTTTCTGTTAGTGCCGAATGCTGGGTCTTGTCAGATATGACTGGGCTACTGTATGGCAGCAGACAGTACTATCTGCTTTCTGTTAGTGCCGAATGTTGGGTCTTGTCAGATATGACTGAGCTACCATATGGCAGCAGACAGTACTATCTGCTTTCTGTTAGTGCCGAATGTTGGGTCTTGTCAGATATGACTGAGCTACCGTATGGCAGCAGACAGTACTATCTGCTTTCTGTTAGTGCCGAATGCTGGGTCTTGTCAGATATGACTGAGCTACCGTATGGCAGCAGACGGTACTATCTGCTTTCTGTTAGCTGCCGAATGTTGGGTCTTGTCAGATATGACTGGGCTACCGTATGGCAGCAGACGGTACTATCTGCTTTCTGTTAGTGCCGAATGTTGGGTCTTGTCAGATATGACTGAGCTACCGTATGGCAGCAGACAGTACTATCTGCTTTCTGTTAGTGCCGAATGTTGGGTCTTGTCAGATATGACTGAGCTACCATATGGCAGCAGACAGTACTATCTGCTTTCTGTTAGTGCCGAATGTTGGGTCTTGTCAGATATGACTGAGCTACCGTATGGCAGCAGACAGTACTATCTGCTTTCTGTTAGTGCCGAATGTTGGGTCTTGTCAGATATGACTGAGCTACCGTATGGCAGCAGACAGTACTATCTGCTTTCTGTTAGTGCCGAATGTTGGGTCTTGTCAGATATGACTGAGCTACCATATGGCAGCAGACAGTACTATCTGCTTTCTGTTAGTGCCGAATGCTGGGTCTTGTCAGATATGACTGGGCTACTGTATGGCAGCGGAAGTACTATCTGCTTCGGAGCACAATTGGGAGGGTACAAGCCTTATCCTGGTGTAAGGAAATGCAACCTAAAGACTAAATGTCATAGCTGGGCAGACCAGGTCCTAAGCCTTGGTTGGCAACTGGTCTAGGATCGAAACTCTTGATAACTTGTCTTGTTCCAGATGTATTGGTGTTACCTTTCCTCTGGAGTAAACTAGACAGGTTGAGAGAGGGATCATGTTGCATGGACAACACATGGTCTCTGGAGTAAACTAGGCAGGTTGAGAGAGGGATCATGTTGCATGGACAACACATGGTCTCTGGAGTAAACTAGACAGGACGAGAGAGAGGGGTCATGTTGCATGGACAACACATGGTCTCTGGAGTAAACTAGACAGGACGAGAGAGAGGGATCATGTTGCATGGATAACACATGGTCTCTGGAGTAAACTAGACAGGACGAGAGAGAGGGATCATGCTGCATGGGCAACACATGGTCTCTGGAGTAAACTAGACAGGACGAGAGAGAGGGATCATGTTGCATGGACAATACATGGTCTCTGGAGTAAACTAGACAGGACGAGAGAGAGGGGTCATGTTGCATGGACAACACATGGTCTCTGGAGTAAACTAGACAGGACGAGAGAGAGGGGTCATGTTGCATGGACAACACATGGTCTCTGGAGTAAACTAGACAGGACGAGAGAGAGGGATCATGCTGCATGGACAACACATGGTCTCTGGAGTAAACTAGACAGGACGAGAGAGATGGATCATGCTGCATGGACAACACATGGTCTCTGGAGTAAACTAGACAGGACGAGAGAGGGATCATGCTGCGTGGACAACACATGGTCTCTGGAGTAAACTAGACAGGACGAGAGAGATGGATCATGCTGCATGGACAACACATGGTCTCTGGAGTAAACTAGACAGGACGAGAGAGATGGATCATGCTGCATGGACAACACATGGTCTCTGGAGTAAACTAGACAGGACGAGAGAGATGGATCATGCTGCATGGACAACACATGGTCTCTGGAGTAAACTAGACAGGACGAGAGAGGGATCATGCTGCATGGGCAACACATGGTCTCTGGAGTAAACTAGACAGGACGAGAGAGGGATCATGCTGCATGGACAACACATGGTCTCTGGAGTAAACTAGACAGGACGAGAGAGATGGATCATGCTGCATGGACAACACATGGTCTCTGGAGTAAACTAGACAGGACGAGAGAGATGGATCATGCTGCATGGGAAACACATGGTCTCTGGAGTAAACTAGACAGGACGAGAGAGAGGGATCATGCTGCATGGGAAACACATGGTCTCTACAGTTCAGCCCAGGCTTTGTGCTAAGGAGAGGTTATTAAGCATTTTTCTTTGTTAAGCACAATGTAACAAACTGTCGTCTGTCAAGATGGCCAGGTGCCAGTACAGTACGTTGCCAGGCATTGAATACTAGAATAAAATAGCTCAACAACCTTGAACTAGTTACTGACAAATCACATGTAAAACTTCTGGCGGTGTGTTCAGCAATCACGTTGTGCTGTGTGCATTTCATCATCTGTGCATAAGCTGTATCCATGGCTTGTTGTAATTGTGTTTTCCCATAGAACTAACGGAGGAGGAGCTACTGGAGAAGGCCATCGCCATGTCCATGGAGACGAGCTGATGCTGGCAGGCTGCGGGGTGGCTGAACCGTGTAATCTGTGATACCTCGTGGCACATCATTGTGTCAGACATCGTGTCCCTGCCTCTGCCAGGGCCCATCTCTTCATCTTGCTATATTCATATTGTCAGCTAGAAACATTTGGGCAGATTTGTGTAGAAGTTTGGGAAGATTTATGTAGAAGTTTGGGGAGATTTGTGTAGATGTTTGAGAAGGTTTGTGTAGAGGTCTGAGAAGATTTGTGAAGATGTTTGGAAAGATTTGTGTAGAAATGTGGGAAGATTTGGTAGAAGTCTGGAAAGTTATGTGTAGAAAAGAGTATTTATTTTAATTTATGGGCGTATTTGATTTTGTAGGTAATTTTATGTTCAGTAGTTTGCCATTGCTTTCTGAGCGAGAAATCAACATTGCAGTGCAGCTGACCGGGATAGGGAGTGAACACACTACCTGGCCCCCAGCACACAGGAAGTTTCAGCAGGACTGCTCTAAACCTCACGGCCTCTCCTACTTTTTCTGCGTGAGAGTGTGTCTGTGTGTGCTGCACAGCATCCGTTTTTAACTATGACAGAGTGAATTGTGTCTACGTAGCACGGGCAGTGAGAATAGAGACAGAGAGAGACTTTCCTGTTGTACAACAGATGGGATCCAAGATTGGGACCTTGATACTGACGAGACTGTATGCCCTCCTGTGACTCACCAGAATGATAAATAATTTATTGTGAGAGTGTGTATTCTAATATATTCACTGTCAGCATCAGTTGGTTTTGTCATACATGTGACAGCACAAGCAGTGTAGGATTTGTCATTTGTGTGACAGCATGAGTGATGCAGGTTTTGTCATACATGTGACAGCACAAGCAGTGTAGGATTTGTCATTTGTGTGACAGCATGAGTGATGCAGGTTTTGTCTTACATGTGACAGCACGAGCGATGCAGGTTTTGTCATTTGTGTGACAGCATGAGTGATGCAGGTTTTGTCTTACATGTGACAGCACGAGTTATGCAGGTTTTGTCTTACATGTGACAGCACGAGTGATGTACATTTTGTCACACATGTGACAGCTCGAGCGAAGCACTACGTGGACGGTCAGATTTTAAGAAGATGGAGACCACAGTATCAGTAAAATATCTGCTCGGAAGACTGAAGAGCATAAATGTAACATCCGCGATCTGAAACAACCATGTGCCATGCTGGTACATCCGGGAGGTGATGGAGGGCTATCTGACATCATCATCAGAGTGTTGGACCCAGTCTGTGTTCCCGCCCTGATTCTGCCATGTGGCTGAGCCGTTCTAGGCAATTATTACTTTACCTCCCTGTGTCTCTTTTTCCATCACATTTGCTTGTTGCCAGTAAATATTCACATGCATTTCTCACAACCTTTCCACACAGTTTTGTCTACATCTAATTTCTATGATTTGTTAACAATAGAAACAACAGTTCACATCATTTGTCCCAGTTGTAACCCAGAAACAAGTGAACGAAGTGAAATTGTTGTGTTACAACATAGAGTTGAGACAAGTGAAGTTGTTGTGTAACAAAGAGTTGAGAGAAATGAAGTTGTTGTGTCACAACATAGAGTTGAGGCAAGTAGAGCTGTGATGAGATTGAGTCAACTGAAAGAAACGTTGCAGTGTGACAATTGTGTGGCACACTTACAAGCTATCTGTGTATTATTCATTAAACAACTGACATCTCTCTGTGACCAAACTGCCATGTAGCACCAGAATTGACAAGGTCCATGTATCTTGTTATAATGACAGAATGTCTGGAGGGCTCCACAGAGTGGGTGTGACTTTTGTGGCTTGTCTCATCGGTTGAATGCAGCAACAGGCACCTCCATGCACATTAACTTATACTTAGCCGACTTTGCTCCGAGTCAGAAAAAGTACTGGTCATCTCATTATAACCCTAGTGACCTACCATGTGTTTGATCCCTGATATGCATGCAGTACTCCTTGTATGGGCTGTCTAACATTGTCTGTAGACTGTCTTAATCTCAGAACCCACTTCCCTGCACTGAAGACATACCCACACATTCTCAGTCTCACTACCCAGAACCCACCTCCCTGCACTGAAGACATACCCACACATTCTCAGTCTCACTACCCAGAACCCACTTCCCTGCACTGAAGACATACCCACACATTCTCAGTCTCACTACCCAGAACCCACTTCCCTGCACTGAAGACATACCCACACATTCTCAGTCTCACTACCCAGAACCCACCTCCCTGCACTGAAGACATACCCACACATTCTCAGTCTCACTACCCAGAACCCACCTCCCTGCACTGAAGACATACCCACACATTATCAGTCTCACTACCCAGAACCCACCTCCCTGCACTGAAGACATACCCACACATTCTCAGTCTCACTACCCAGAAGCCACCATTTCCCTTGCTGGTTATTTCAGTAACAAGATGATTCAAGATTAGAGTCAGCAACACCCTCCAGTCTGAAATAGGGATACCCCATCTGTTTAGCTGCACTCTCCAGATAATCCCAGACAGCCTTCACTAAATCACCTTTATCATACAGTAAACCTCTGAAGTTGGGGTGGGATCCCAGACAACCTTCACTAAATCACCTTTATCATAAAGTAAACCTCTGAAGCTGGAGTGGGATCCCAGACAACCTTCACTAAATCACCTTTATCATAAAGTAAACCTCTGAAGTCGCTTGATGGCGAGGGATGCTGATAATGAGGAAAGTTGGCCCACAAACAAACGGCCTACATTTGAGTTTACAGCAAGTGAACAAGCAAAATAAAACGATAAAATAACTACCTGCTCTGAGGTGCAGCAGCCAGTCTGTCAGCCTGTTGACTGCCCCACCTGCCTGCCTGGTCTGGCAGACAAGTCGTGATATGCCTGCAGTCTCCAACCCCCACAGTTCATTGCCCCACACACCTGCATGGTTTGATGACCCCACATACACCTGCCTGGTCTCATGACTCCCACATGCCTGCCTGGTCTGATGACCCCCACACACCTGCCTGGTCTGATGACCCCACACACACACCTGCCTGGTCTGATGAACCCCACACACCTGCCTGGTCTGATGACCCCACACACACACCTGCCTGGTCTGATGACCCCACACACACACCTGCCTGGTCTGATGAACCCCACACACCTGCATGGTCTGATGACCCCACATACACCTGCCTGGTCTCATGACTCCCACACACCTGCCTGGTCTGATGACCCCACCCACACACACACCTGCCTGATCTGATGACACCCCCCCCCCCCCCACACACACACACACACCTGCCTGGTCTGGCAGACAAGTCACGACATGCCCGCAGTCTCCGACCCCCCACACTGATGCTGGACACTCCACCCAGAACATACCACTTTCCTATGTATACTCTGTGAATCTGTTACAAACCAAACATGTATGGCTGTGCTGCCCTCCAAGCATTGAAGATTGCCGTCACAGCCTCAACTTTCATTCTCATGCTAGATGTGGTTGTAGCAACATTATCTGCGTGCACAGAGGCACCTGGCCATATATGCCTGTGCATAACTTCATAAGTGTGTAGACTAGAGACCAGTTTACCAGTCTCTGTTTGTCTTGTTTTCAGTTACTTGACTCTTGTAAAATCAATCCAAGAAAACATGCATTTGTTCACATAGACAATAAAACACTGATGACCGTACTGGGTTGGTGGTATTCCAAGTTTGTCTCCTTTGTTCACATTGATGAGTGTTACTGAAGCTTGTCAAGTATGTTGACCACAACCCATTGTTGTGATTGAAGAAATTAATGTTGTAATGTCACAAAATATAGTTGTAATAGAGGGAAAGTAATGTGTCACAACACAGTGTAGCATCACAACATATAGTTGCTGAGAGAAGTAAAGTTTAGAGAACATGCAGCTAAGGAAAGTAAAACTGTAACAACATATAGTTGTGGTTGAGAAAGGTAACGTTGTAGCATGACAACATATAGTTGTAGTTGAGAGAAGTAAAATTGTAGCATGACAACATATAGTTGTGGTTGAGAGAAGTAAAATTGTAGCATGACAACATATAGTTGTGGTTGAGAGAAGTAAAATTGTAGCATGACAACATATAGTTGTGGTTGAGAGAAGTTGTAGCATGACAACATATAGTTGTGGTTGAGAGAAGTTGTAGCATGACAACATAAAGTTGTGGTTGAGAGACACTGGCAGCCCGTGTGTTACCAGACTGTAAAGAATGCAAAGAGTAATGACACTGTAATATAACCTCCAAGCATGTCATAACAGGCAACTAAGGAGGGTTGGTGTGAAACACATCCCATATAAACCCTAGCTGCAACACTCGGTGAAGGAAGTATAGAAGAATGTTATAATGACATGGGGTCTGCTTTAAAGAACTGTAAAATAAAAA
This sequence comes from Cepaea nemoralis, assembly GCA_014155875.1. Classification (NCBI taxonomy): domain Eukaryota; kingdom Metazoa; phylum Mollusca; class Gastropoda; order Stylommatophora; family Helicidae; genus Cepaea; species Cepaea nemoralis. Next base: position 53,317 of record JACEFZ010027676.1, read on the forward strand.
AATCAGAAATAAATATAATGGGTGATTTCAAAGCAAAAGTAGGAAATCAAGGCGATGGATGCAGTGTAGGCAAATATAGTTTGGGAGAGAGAAACGAAAGAGGATACAGACTTGTAGAATGGACAAAAGAACAAGATATGGTTGTAGGAAACGCCTGGTTTAAACAGCATCCTAGAAGATTATAGACATGGTGGAGTCCAGACAGCAGGATTAAAAACTAGATTACATCCTGATTAGCAGAAGATTTCGAAATGCGTAATAGAAGGTTTTGAAATGCATTAACAGTCGTAAAAAGAGTCCCCATTGCAGACTGTTACAGTTAGTTAGTCTTTCCTCTTGAGCCCAAGTCGGCGCATAGGGCAGAAGTCCTGACTCTCCATGCCTGGCGGTTCGCTGCTACCTGTTGTAGATCTTGGATGTTTACTTGGCCGTTGAATGAGCCTTCTCTAAAGATGGTTCTACGCAGGGTCTCTCTTGGTCTTCCCTGTTTTCTTTTCCCTGCTGGTGACCATATGAGAGCTTGGTAGGGGAGTCTTGACTTGTCCATTCTGAGTACATGGCCGATGTAGTTCCAACGGCGTTTTCTTATAAAATTAGATACAATATCTTGCTTAGTCTCTTGTCTTATTTGCGCATTGGTTTTGAAATCTGTCCACTGGATGTTTAGAATTCTTCTAAGACATTTGTTCTCAAAATTGTCTAATTTTTTTATCTAAAGCTAATCACAGTGATTAAGTGATAACAGATTAACTACAGGCACATTAAGGGTAAAGTTAAAGAAAGTCAAGTATACAACAGGAAACCCTAAATATGACTTGTGCAAATTGAAAACTCACAAATAAATACAAGATCATTTTAACATAGTAGTAAAGAACAAATTTGATATATTATTGATCTAGAGATCCTATTTCAAGATATGGATGATCAACGAGAAATGTTGAAGAATTCAATCAGTTGTGCTGCAGAAAAAACTATTCCAAAATTAAAGAAAATGGGTCGTAAGACATGGATAACTGAAGAAATTTTACAACTAATGGAAACAAGAAGACAGAACAAAAATAATCCAGCCAAATATGAAGAAATTCACAGAAAAGTCAGAACCTTATGTAAGGAGGCAAAGAAGTAGGCCTATGGCCCGAGGAAAAACTGCATAGAAATTGAAAAACAACAACAATAAAACTATCAAACTAAAGCGCAAAAGAATTCAGGAGCTTACTAATCAAAGAACACATACATCAGCAGGCTGTGTAAAGACAAAAGATGGAAGAGTCATAATAGAAACCGATCAGATTTTACATGTATGGTCAGATTATGTGAAAAACCTTTATGGTGATAACAGAGAAGAACAGTATAATATTTGAAATAATAATGAAGGACCATCAATTTTGAAGATGGAGGTTCAGAATGGTTCTAAACCACATGAAATCTGGCAAGACCCCTGATTCAGACAGCACCACAACAGAAATTATTAATGCTTTAGAAGAATATGGAATAGATAAAGTTACCAGACTGCTGAATACAATATATGATACTGGAAATATACCTCATGAATTATGTAATTCTGTATTACAATCCCAAAGAAATCAGGAGCCTTGGAATGTGATCAACACCGAACAATTAGTATAATGAGTCATATCACGAAGATTTTGCTAGGAATTATGATGCAAAGAGTTAGGAAGAAAATACAACCTGAAATAGACGAACAATGTGGATTTGTAGAAGGCAAGGGTACAGTAAATGCTGTGTATATGCTGAGAACAATAATTGAACGGTCTATAGAAGTAAACAAAGGTCTACACCTTTGCTTTATTGACTATAAAAAGGCTTTCGATAAAGTGAGACATGTCGACATGATAAGGATGCTTGAAGATCTATAAATTGATGGAAAAGACCTTAGACTTGTAAAAAACATATATTGGAAACAACAAGCTGCTATCAGAATTGATAACGATGTAGGTCAATACCAGCCTATTAAAAGAGGTGTGAGACAGGGATGTGTAATGTCACCAAATCTTTTTCTCTGTACAGTGAAAGTATTTTCAGAAATGTAGAAGATATGAAAGGAATCAACATTGGGGGACGATGCATCAATAACAGTAGATATGCAGATGATACAGTATTTATTGCAGACAATGAATACGACCTGTAACATTTAGTAGATGTGGTTGTTACACACAGTGAACAACTAGGGTTAGAATTGAATTGTAAAAAGACACAGATTATGGTCGTCACAGGGAAGAAGGAAATACCACAATGTATAATATACGAGCAAATGGGCATAATCAGTACAGTTATCTCGGAACAGTCATAACATCTGGTGGGAGATGCCTTGAAGAAATTAGAACAAGAATTGCCGTTGTGAAGGTAGCCTTTTGCAAGATGAAAAACATACAGACCAATAAAAAGATATCAATTGAAACGAAAAAAAAGAGTGTTGATGTGCTACATAGAACCTGTACTTTTGTATGGATGTGAAGCGTGGACAATGATCAGACAAGCATAAAAACACGATGGCTGTGGAAATGTGGTTTCTGATGAAAATGCAAAGAATACTATGGACAGACAGAAAGACTAATGTACAAGTCCTTCAAGAAACAAATGAAGATCGTAAACTGATTAGAGACATTAGACGTAGACAGTCACAATTTTTTCGGCATGTTATGAGAAGAAATGAATTGGAGAACTTGGTGACAACTGGCAAGATCGAAGGGAAGAAACCAAGAGGAAGGCAGAGAAGTAAATACCTGGATGGCTTGGCCACGTGGCATGGTCTAGAAAGGAACACGGAGCTGCTTCACGACTGTGGTGATCGAGTGAGATGGCAGAACATGACTCCCAGGCTTATTGGCATGGCACATGATGATGCAACACTCAACTCATGATGAACAAGTCTACACCAGACTGCTCCAATGGGAGTTTTTTTGGTGATTCATCAAATGGCAGTTTTGTGGTGATTCATCCAATGGGAGAGCTGGTCTAGAGGTTACATGACCTTTTCCATAATCCCGTATACTCTCGTGAGTAACGTGACGTGCGCAAGATTTGGTAGCGGTTCTCTCCGCGCCGGTAACATATGGGGTATATGAGCCGGTCGCTCAGAAAGCAATGGCAAACCACTGAGCGTAATCTTGCCAAGAAATCAACAATCAACTGAAAGATTCTGATGTTGACAGCGATGTCCTGTAAAGGATATGCGAACACACAAAAAATCCAGTGGGAGAGGACAGGAAGAAGTAAACTCCAAAACAGTGTCTTCCCTCAGTGAACCTCAACACAGAAGTCACAAACGTGTTGCACAATTTATTGCCTGGCATATTTCTCCTATTTCCATGGGGATACCTGGACATTTCAATATTACTTGTGACTGCTTTAAGTGTTTCAGCTCAAGTATGATTAATTTATTGAGACGTAAGATGGTGCATGATGGTGGAAATGACCACGTGTTCACATGCACCCACTGTGAACGGACATTTACAGCGCAAATTGGCCTTATCAGTCACACTCGCTACCGCCATAGTTAAAAGTTATTATGCCTTTTTAAAGCACAAACTATCGTCTGTCAAGACGGCAAGGTGCCAATGATGATATGATCATACATAACTGCAGTATGCACCTGGCTAGATGCAATGAAATATACCAGGCAATAAATCGTGCAGCATGTTGTCTGTGGCATGTGTGTTTAGAAGATGAACTGACAATGGAATACATGGAAGAGAATCGCTATGGTCAAAGTTGTATGTGTTTAACAACGTGCTAAATATTCTAACAAAACAATCAGGTAATCAGGTGAACCATTCCAGTGTGTCACAAAGTGAATGTTGACTAAGTGACAGATAGAGTGGCTATGGTTGTGTCTAGGGTATGTCCTTGTAACAATATGAGGTTGAACAACAGATTAACCAAGATGCATCACACCCAAACACCAGTCAGTGAACAAGCGTTAATTTGCGCACATAATATTCCTTTAATGATGAATTAACACAGACACATGTAGCATATAAATCCAGGAACAATAATTCTCTAAGAATATATCTCCATCCCCGATGGAACACGTCGAATACCACTGCCTCTCAAGGCTACTAAAATATCGTTCCACACGACAGGTATACTAGCCTCTCTCTAGGCCCGACTCAAAGTAACCCACTATGGGTCTCGAATTCCACTCACTATCCCTGGAACCCACAGTGCGGAGTTATCTTCCAAAACTCCGTCACAATTCTTCACTTTATCAGACCATGACCTTCTCCTGGTCTGGTCTACACTCAACTCCCTCTCAGCTCGGAGTTCAAACATTAACTCCCGTCAATCTTTGTCCCTCTCTTTTCAACAATTCTATCCCCCACAATGCCTCACACACAACACACAACCTCACTGCTCCAACTGTCTGTCTCACCAGCTGACCTCTTCTCAGCTCGCCCCTTCAATTACTGTCCTCTCATTTACGCCCTCTGGGGGACCCACCATCCGCCCCATTTTATCTCGTGAACTGTTTATCTTGTACGGCCACTCACCTTAATGCCACTGAACACAGGCATGTGACACTACCCCACCCTCAAAAGAAAACATCGTTTTCAAATGATTGGAGACTCATACTTATCAAATATGTGACCCAGACACATTGCCTGGGTAGTCGTTAGTATAAATGCAACTTACTCTAGCTACAACACTTAATAATATATCAAATACTCATAGTAAACTCCCATAATCCCCACACATAAATACAACCATATTTCTATCTTTTGTATCAATGCATGAACTAATACATCACATAATAATAATAATACATCATAGAAAAGCATTATACTTATGTACCCACAGGTCTATTAATATCTTTAAGACGACACAAGCTATTTGTGTACCGACCATATATCAGGTGGTTCTTTTCTTGCATCAACCCACCTCTGATTCCTGTCGATGCTGTGTCTACCTTTCATGTACCCATGGCTCATGGTACCTCTACAATTACAACATCTGTTTGCTATCCCTAGGTCAGTAATGTCGCGAACACTCTTTTGACCTGACTCAACTTTCCTATCTGCATATTGTACTGTTACACTTGAGTCTCTGTTTAGTCTGAACTCTTTATTCAATCTTGGCCCATATATCTGGCACCTTTCTTTCTGCTGCATACGCCTTATGCCTATGTGCCCTGCACATGTACTATCCTGAGCTGTTCTAGTATATCGGTGTCTGTGTGCTAAAGGTACTGCTACTTGCCCACGTGCAGTTCCACTATCTGAAAAGTGGCGAGTAAGAACATTGTTCTTCCTCTCGAAGCACCATCTACCTTTCTTTGACTGCCTATGTTCTACTCTCCTACACCCATGTGAACATTTGTTCAGAGTAGTATCTTGTCTCTGGGAGCCACTAGCACTATATTTGGGATCCATTCTCATCTGCTCAGCTGTACTATCCTTGTCCTGAGTTCCTGTGTCTACTTCAAGTGCCTCTTCTACCTCAGCTATACTCTCTAATTTAGGTTCTCTTGTGGTAACTACCTCATTACTGCTTACACTATATTTTTGGTCCCAATAAACTACTTCCTCTTCTGTACACTCTTTAACTCCTATAACATTTCCTATGATGAGATCTGCCACTGGTGAGTCTAAAACACATGCTGTCACTCTTCCTGTTATGTATGGTGTTTTTACTGTTATCACGGCTATTGGGTAGAATTCTACTGTCCCATTAAATGTTATGGATCTAATCTTTTCCCCTGTATAATCCGAGGGTTGCACTAAACTCTTTCTCACCCCGATGGACGTACATCCGGAATCCCTAATTGTTAACGCTGGCCTATCATTAACAAACCCATGATGCATCTTCAGACTTCCTCCTTCATGCACTGCTGATCCTGCTTTAACTGTGTGACCACATATTAAGACTGGCTGACTGTCTTTTTCAAAAAGAGGTTTGCACCCACTACAATCTTCATTGTTCAGCGTCTCAATTACTTGTGCTGCATTTGAGTGCTCTGTTTCTCTCATCCTACATTGATGACTGACATGCCCGTTCCTTCCACATTTGAAACAAGTGATCTCCCTTTTACTGTTGTTCGTTGGTCCATCTGATGGTTGTGCATCACAATCTGCCATTTTGTGTCTCCAGCTCCCACAATTCCAACATCCGGCATAATTTGGACGTCTCTGGAAGTTCCCTCTTCTATATGGGTACCGTCCTACTCTACCAACATTGTTTCCTCGGAAACCATTATCTTGAAGTTCTTGTTGCTCACCTTTCTGTGCTGAATCCACACTTTTCGCCCTTGGTCTAATGACTGGATTCTGGTCCTGTTTAGTGTACGCTGCACAGACTATTTCCTCACTCATTAGTTTCCCCATTGAACTGTTAGGATGTGCAGTCATATAGTTTTGCCCTAACTGAGACATTGTGTCTATGTCCTTTGGCTTACGTTCCTCGAAGAAAGCCACTAAATTAGTATTGCACGATGATAACACCTTGTCTCTCAGCATTAAATCCACTAATTTATTAAAATCTTTTCCTACCTCTGCCAGCTCCATCCACTTATTAAATGTATTCTTTACTGTGTTAACAAAATCTGTGAAATCTTGATTTGTCTCTGGCACTAACTGTCTAAACTTTGTCCTATATCCATGCTCCGTTAGTTGGAACTTTGTCAGCAAACGTTGACGTAAGATAGTGTAGTTGTTTCTTTCTTCTACAGGTAAATTAAACATTGTTTCTAGGGCCTTACCCGTTAAATACTCGCCCAGTCTAATTGCGTACTCGCTTTCTGGGATGCCTAATACCTTCACTGATGCTTCGAATCTCGAAAGATAGGCCTCAAGGCAATCCCGGTCCGTAAAATATGGCAGTTTTAATCTCTGTGACGACTGCGACGGTTTTCTACTTTCCTCACTTTGACCCTTCGATGCAAATTCTAACTTTTTAATAGCAATTTCCGCTTCCATCTTAATCTTCTCTTTCTCAATTTCCATTCTCATGTGTGTCTCTCTCTCTTCCTGTAGACGCTTGGCTTCCATTTCAGCCTGTCTTTGTTCTCTCTCAGCTAACTTTTCTTCCTGTAGACGCTTGTCTTCAGCTACCTTTTCTTCCTGCAGACGTTTTGCCTCGCGTTCATTATGCCTCTCCTCTCTTTCAATCTGTTTTTGTTCTTTTGCTTCGGCATACTCCTGTAACTCTTTACCCTTCAGGCCTATTCGTTCACCTGCTTCAATATATTCCATTAAAGTAGGCATCTTGTACTTGTGGACACGTTGCTGTCTGTCAGCCAACTATAAATGTGACGACTCTGCTGTTAGTCTTTGTGTCACTTCCCTAAGTACACCCACACTCCCTGTATACATAAATCCGTAGTGCTACAATATCACTCTGTACTCACCCAGTCACTCTATAAGCACTAGGTAGTGAGGTGGGAAGTATCACCTATACTCCCTCGTATATATATCTATGACCAAAAGTTCATGAAGTCCCTGGAAATATTGTTAAACATACATATAAAAACATATACACACAAATGGATGATAACACTAAGTGATGACTATCCAACGCTAGACTTCACAAGCTGAGTACACGGAGACGATGATGACACAGAAATAAACCACAGTAACAACCACAAGCTTGTGTAGAGACACCCACAGTGCGCGTAAAATAAAAATATAAATTGACCACGACCACTAGACAGCAGAAATGACGAAAGATCACAATAAAAACATATATCCGAACACAACAAATATTATATGTAAATATAACGAAAAGAAAGAGAGAAAGAAAAAGAATATATACTGAAAATATACACAGATCTGACGTCAGACAACTCGGCTCTAGATATTGGTTAAGACTATTTCAATGCCCCTGCACGATACGTCAACTCATTAACGTTTTTCTTACAAAAATATCGTAAGCACCAGAAAGACAAATAAATTATTGTGCTGTATCCCGACTCTCGAGAAACACCCCAACAAATCCCCTACTCTTGACAAACACTGGACCACATACAAGTAACAGCTTAACAACCGAAAACAATATTTATAAGACAATGAGCAGCAAACAGAATGTCCACATCGTTGGCCGATAAATATGTGCCCACTAATCCGTCGCCAAAAGTTCTTTTTATTCAATGTCTACGACGCTAGATTTCAAACCGACTTCTTGTTTTGTTGCGTGGTTATTGAATTCACGTGGTGATCAAAAGTTCCAACTGTCGACAAAAGTTGAAGATGATAGTGATATCCGTAACGTTATTGTACTTTCTCTGTACGTGGTAATAATCCAAAGTGTTCTTTCGATTTGTTGTTACTCTCGTTGCGGAGATGGCGCTTCGCTGTATCATATATGTTATAGATTCACCAAAAGAAAAGACCAAAATAATGGCAATAAATGTTCAACGCTTTCACTCTGTACCGCCAGTTCTTTTTGGCAACTGTATGCAACTATGTTCGCGGAGATGCCACGTCATCAATCGTTGACAAAATGTTTGCTGATTATAAGGTAATGCACACAAAGGGCTTTTAACAAAGCCGAACATAAAGTCTAGTTTCACACAAAACCAGCTTGTTTATCCAGTTCCACTATGGAACATCTCAGTAACTTTCCACTGTCCACGGCCTTGACCTTGCCGGACACCTCAATTTCTCTTTATCACTCTCAGTGAAAAATTCCTCCGTAACACAGTTTTCACACAAACACTTGACAGCCCCACCCGGCTGCGGTAGGGGTACTGTTACTATCCCCTTCAGTCAACTGTCCGTCAAATCAGCGACTGCCAATTTTTCTCTGTTTTCCAAACATGTACTTCCCCAGTACCTGGACGCTGGTGTACCCACCCGTCCTATTTACTGCGTCGAATAATCTTGACCAGTCAACTTGCAACAACACAGTGCGATTGCCTCCAGCACACACACACACCTGTCAATATCTTTGATTTTCTTCAATCCTTGGTTCAATCCTGTCAAACACACACACTTTAGGACTGACCGCACTTGTTACAAACACTGTTTTGTCCACTCGAATTTACCTGTGCTGTCCTTGACCAAACACCCCTGCTACTGCAATCGACTCTCCCGGTCGATTTGTCCTGCGTTAATTCTTGGCGTCCCCGCCTCGTCTGTTTATGCGTGCTGACCGCCGTTAATTTACCTGTAGTGGACTTGACGTGAACTGACTGCTCGCCTGTGACCTCCGCCGCGCATTTTCCCCGCGCGCTGACAGTTTTTCTTGGATGTGGCGTCTTATACACACCAAAGAGTTGCTGTTAATTTCTTGACGCAGTACTGTCTAAATTGATGGAACTAAGTCACAGATAATAACTCCTCTCTTTCAGCGAAGAGCCCACAGATATCTCAATATTGCACGGTGTTCCTTGACCGAATGCAGCTATGGTTTGTAATCCTGTCTTCGCCTACTGGCCATTACTGGATTGAACTTGGAAAACCATGTTGTTGCGCTTAATGAACTGATTCGTACTGATGTAAAATACCGAAGTCCAAGATCGGACAGCCCTCAAAAATCTTCTCTGTCACAAAGTGAATGTTGACTAAGTGACAGATAGAGTGGCTATGGTTGTGTCTAGGGTATGTCCTTGTAACAATATGAGGTTGAACAACAGATTAACCAAGATGCATCACACCCAAACACCAGTCAGTGAACAAGCGTTAATTTGCGCACATAATATTCCTTTAATGATGAATTAACACAGACACATGTAGCATATAAATCCAGGAACAATAATTCTCTAAGAATATATCTCCATCCCAATGGAACACGTCGAATACCACTGCCTCTCAAGGCTACTCAAATATCGTCCCACACGACAGGTATACTAGCCTCTCTCTAGGCCCGACTCAAAGTAACCCACTATGGGTCTCGAATTCCACTCACTATCCCTGGAACCCACAGTGCGGAGTTATCTTCCAAAACTCCGTCACAATTCTTCACTTTATCAGACCATGACCTTCTCCTGGTCTGGTCTACACTCAACTCCCTCTCAGCTCGGAGTTCAAACATTAACTGCCCGTCAATCTTTGTCCCTCTCTTTTCAACAATTCTATCCCCCACAATGCCTCACACACAACACACAACCTCACTGCTCCAACTGTCTGTCTCACCAGCTGACCTCTTCTCAGCTCGCCCCTTCAATTACTGTCCTCTCATTTACGCCCTCTGGGGGACCCACCATCCGCCCCATTTTATCTCGTGAACTGTTTATCTTGTACGGCCACTCACCTTAATGCCACTGAACACAGGCATGTGACACAGTGCTATTGTCATCCTACATTATTGTATTGTGTACGAAGTCATGGACTATGAATGACAATTCGTTCTATGGATGATCTTCATTCTTGAGCTTGTGAATGCTTGCTTGCCAGCACATCTGTCACGTGGGTGATCTTCAAGCATGAAGAAGAATGTACGTAGACACCCGAGGACTTGCAAACACACTCTCAGGTGGTCATTACACTTGTCAGCATGCGACAGCCACCACCCACCAGACAACGGCTGTGACAGGCCGGCTAAACTAGGGGGGGGGGGGGGGGGGTGTAACCAATTAACTGGCAAACCAGTTGGTGAACCATGGTATGCCTACCCAGCACGTGAAGACAGGATTTGGCAGATTGTGTAGAAGAAATTATTGATTGATTCAACGGCCAAGACGGCGTTTACCTGCAACACGTTGTGGAAAGTAATGAGCACAGCAAGGCACGTAGAGCGCCCTGGTCATCCACTGCACCTGTAATCGTCTCCAGTCTTGACTTGTCTTGCCACTGGACTCGGGCGAGAGAGGGAGTCGGCGAATTACGCAACACTTCCTCGCTTTAATCCAATCCATCGCGCAAATCATTCTTTATCAAACACTAGGGAGATACTGCAGAGGTTAGATGCCTGCGTCTGTCGACACTGAGATCAGGAAATTGATCGGACAACATTCACATCCAGAAGATATCTTCTACACAGATAGTTTAGTGATGTACAGCTCAAGGTCATTGTGGACTTGCACAGCACAAGAGATGGGGAGGACAACCAAAGAGGATGGCGTTGTTTTCAGGACAAGTACATCCAGCCTGACTGTGGAGATCACTGCTGCTGCCAGAGAACTGGCACGGGCCGCAGGACAGGAAGACACACACATGATAATCATATGACTCGGAGGTCAGCATGGCTGAATGAATAAAAGCATGTGTTCTTAAACTCTGTTGTTCTTTGGAACGTGACTGCATGTTCGGAGCGATGGCAGATTGCTATGTCCCAGAGTTGACCGGTTTTTGCCTTATGCAGAAATGTGTGGCTGCTGGGCTTCTGGTTGACTGCCACTGCCATCAACGATGAACTGTATTTTCGTGTACTGTGTGGGTGAACATCAAGGGAACATCCAGATAGGAAAATACAGCAGATTCCATCAGAGATGAACTGGGTGTTTCGTGGGGGACTGGTGTGTTGACATTCTGGTGGCGGCATTATGCACAGTGTATCTGTGCGGGCTGTTGTTTGTCGAGACTCCTGTCTTTTCCACTTTTCACATTGGGCAGCGTTTTGTGTGATATTCACTGGCACAGGAACGGAGCATAATGGGGACGATCCGTTGCTGTGAAGTTGGAACTGCGACTGAGTAACTCTGTTGTGCTGATGCTGGGGTACCGGGTTCAACCCTGACACCAGACTAAAATGTTGACTTCTCATCCTTGACTTGGGGATGTAAATTACAAGAACCTCAGAAGTCGGGACTGGGTTCGCCTGATGACAATGGACAATGGTAATAGGGCAAGGTCATCCACACAACACAAAAATCAATCCAATGGACTAGAAGTAGTAGCACTACGCTTGACTTCAAAGTGAGTGAACATCAACAAACAAAATATTAGACTCCATGAACATTCTACAGAAGAATGGCAACCTACAGCATGAACATTCTACAGAAGAATGGCAACCTACAGCTCCGAATGAATAGATAGCATTAGGAAGTCCTGCTATATCACTCACCTGGATGTACACACCCGAAGATGCAGACCAGCAGACAAATAATGCACTACTGCAAACAGGAAGAAGCATGGGCAGGTCTGATATAATCAATGCAGTGCGGACTCAATGGATACTGACGAGACACCGACTGCACGAGCTGGGAGTAAGGCCTGGTCAAGCATGTCAACAGTCAGCAGAAACACTCTGGGATGGCTGCTGCATCGCAGGACTGAATTCATATGGGAATGTCCAATATGCCGTGACATCGCTGGGTATAACATACTTATTGGCTGCCAGGTATATGGCTGGCAATTCTTGTACAACACACAACCAAACCGAATCAATCAAGTCAGAAGTCAGGCAGTCTTGTATCACAAATCAACTGTCTTTATTATTCTATACCCACATATATCACTGCAGTCATGCACTTGTACAACAGCAGTCATGCACTCATACAACAGCAGTCATGCAATCACACAACAGCACTCATACAACAGCAGTCATGTCAAACTGAAAGAAGTTATGTTCAAAATGAGTATGCACTTTCTGCAGGACACGAGCCACAAATCAAACACAAAATCTGTTACATAATTTCTGGTACCTCAATGCTGCTGGTTTCGTCCTATGGTCTTGCTCACTCATGCTCACTCTCTCTTTCTCACTCTCTCCAACAACAGTTAATCTGCTAGCACACAAGACCCTCGTACAAACAACATTATAATCATGTGTCACAAGCAATGACATCGCCCTTAACATCAACATTGAAATGAAATAAAAGCCACCAGTGATGAATGATACCAAAAGGAAAAAATAACACCACATATCAGCAATATCAAAAGAATATAGTATCACCAAGAAATGACAAAACACCTAGGTGAAAAAATAAAAATCTAGTGTGACCATAAATGACAGACTAAAAGAAAATATTTAAAAACAAACATTTAACTGAAATTACTACGAATAAAAGGAGGGAAAAATGTGGGTCAACTTAGTACTGGCTTATTTGATCTCCACTGTGAGTACAATGATCTAATACCATTTGAATGCTATCATCTCGGAGATCATGCCAACTGAATTCTGTCACCTCAGACAATAATACACATTCAAGAGCCTGGACTTGTGCACGATATCTCTGTGACATCTCCTCCTCCGAGCAGAACTGATCGTCTCACCACAACTCTGACACCATCGCCTCACTACATGGACAAGTGGAGGCAAATGAGACAGTACTAGGCTGACTGTTTCAGGGTGAAACAACTAACAAACAAAACAAGGGAAAGCTACACAGAGCAAACAAACCACTTTGTTGTAACCACGAATACACACCAAGTAAAATCTCCACACTGGAACTTGCATTGCACACATTGTTTTCAGCTCAAATCAGCTTGCGATACTTGGTCTCCTCATTGTAAGAACAGTATCACATGAACAAGCCAATGTTTAATGTAAAATCATGTACAGTACAGACATCAGCAAACACACAAGCTAACCCGACAACAACTCCGCTGTATTGATGCATGCACGCCTATATACAGATCTCAGCGCACACTGACACACCGTTTATGTACAACACTGGAGTCCGGAATACAAGTACCAAACTCTGTCTACTTGTCCTCAAAACTATTTCTCCATTTAAATCCTTTAAAAGAGATCTTGTGAAAATTAATATTTAAAAAAACAACCAGTTAATAAACTAACCAGTCTTCTGTTGATACACAAACAAACTAAACGATACACAAAATCTGGTCATAGAAGTGGCAACTCAACAAAATCTGGCACACAAACCTAAGTCAAGTCGACCTCTGTATCTGGATAGTTTGTACAATATGGGCATCTAGCTAGTGTCTGATGTAGCAGTACTGATGGTTATCAAGATTGATGTCAGGGGAGAATATAAATTCATGGGAAATCTGCACTAGATACAATTACCCATGTGAGCAGTGTACAGACGAGAGCTGATCAAACATGAAAGCACAGACATGTCATTCAGCCAGAGTTGATCAAGTATAATCTAGGACAGTCTGGGCATATAGTTCCCTGCTTCTCTAGCACACAGCAACTAGCTCTAGGACAGCCTGGGCACACAGGCGAGGCAGTTCCCTGTTTCTCTAGCACACAGCAACTAGCTCTAGGACAGCCTGGGCATACAGGCGAGGCAGTTCCCTCTTCTCTAGCACACTAAAGTCAGTTCTTCCAGGAGCTCTAAGAGGTACAAGCCTACTACAGCCAGACACAACAACCTGCAACCTCAAACAGTATTAGAGATGTTATAACTACATAAACAACAGTGTATGTCCCTTGTCCACACCTTCGGGCAGCTGGCTACATGGTATATCTCCATACTTGTATAGACCAATCAGTGATGGCTACATGGTGTATCTCCATACTTGTATAGACCAATCAGTGATGGCTACATGGTGTATCTCCATACTTGTATAGACCAATCAGTGATGGCTACATGGTGTATCTCCATACTTGTATAGACCAATCAGCCACTGAGTGATGGCTGATGTGTCTGATATCACAGCGGCCGCCTGGACTTCCAGAGCATCCCCAGGTATTCACTTGAGGCTGGGTCCACCTGGAGCACAAACCCCCACCTCAGTGGGGATTCACACAGATCACCTGGACAGCAGGCTACTCACACCTCTGCAGCTGCCCAATGATGTTAAGACCGAACATGAAATGAACAAAGATCTGTCACTGCAGCAGAGACAATGTGAGAACAATGTACTTCCTGAATGGTGCAGAATATACATTTCTCCAAACCTGTCTTGGAAGAATTCTGAAATTTCATTTAAAAACATCCTCAGCAACAAAAATTGTCCTAAAGGTACAACAAACAAGATGTGAGTTCCACTAAACCCAGATGCAGGTCGGACACTAGACTGGAACTGTCACGGGACAGACTGCTGACAGATCTGGTCTGGGGCAAGGGCTGTAGGTTGACGACAGTGGAAGAGGACAGCACTGAGGGTGTTGATGGCAGTCTGCTTCATCTATTAATGCCACAGGACCAAGTGGGGGAGCACAAGACCTGAGACCATTTCTGCACACTGATGAGCCATGATTGTGTGGTGGTGTTTGAATATCTTATGGGTGGTGAGCATTTTCTGTACACAATTTACATGATATTTTCAGCAGACAAAATATAACCACAATAAAAAGATAGATATTTATATATGCATATATAATATTATATTAGACAATAGCATAAAACTGTAAAATACAATGTGCTCAAGAAGAGGGGGCAATGGTGTGTACATAAGCACACTGGAGCTGTCCATGGGAGAAAACATCATATATTTATATGTGTGCGTGTGCAGGGTAGACAGTGTGACAGGGTAGACAGTGTAACATATGAAAATGAACCTCTCTACCCTCCTCACTGGCTGTCATATTGCCAGGATATCCTCCCTCCATCTGTGTTACAAAACAGCCATGGTCTCACCTTATTTGTAATGGCACCTTTTTTTACAATGACCGACCAGGTGTGCACAGACAGAAGCTACCTGACAAAGAGGTTCTTGTGTTAACCACTGCCAGAATGCAGGCTTTAGAGGCCTGGAGTTGGCTGGAAGCCTGCCTGTGTTACCTCCATAAGGTGTTTACAATGTTACCTCAATCAAGAATTTCCACAAAATGTCTACAGAAAATAATTACTGACATTCGAACCATCTGCCACCTAGGAAGTTGGTCAGAAAGTTAGTCATTACCATATCACAGCAAAGCCATCACTTGGCTATTTTCACATCATCTCTCAAATGTAGATTCAGATATCAAATAATATGGGGCCAGCTCAGCATCTCTCTTGAAATAGAGGTTGGCAGATTTCACTCACACTAACATCACAAGGCATTCTCTACTGCCCTCTAGCGTGGTCAGGAGAAGACATGTAAAAACCTACAGACAATTATGATAGTGGTCAGGAGAAGACATGTAAAACCTACAGACAATTATGATACTGGTCAGGAGAAGACTTGTAAAAACCTCCAGACAATTATGGTACTAGTAACACACCAGCCAGTAATGTCTAGCACATGAATACATTTATGGGCACTGAATGGCAACAGCTCAATGGGAAAGGACCAGAAATCTGACGAGAGCCTGGACAAAAGAAGATTTAGACAGCTAGAGATAGATTAAACCTGTTCACCTTCAAATAATTGTCTCACCACTCGCAAGACCGTGTGTATTTATATGCCCTATGGCTCAGACATGCAGAGAAAAACAACACAAATCTGGAATTCAATTCCAATAACTGTTGAAGGAGCACAGACACCTGTGCTCAACATAAACTCACAGAAGATGCTGTATTTCAAAACTGAATACAGTAGATGAAGAAATCATGCATTTACAATCAAGTTAAATAAACAAAACAGGCAACATAAAAGATGAACCTCTAATCTGTAATGTATATTATAACTAGCTACTGACTTAATTTACACTTCCACATATACCACTGACAGGACATCAGTAAACCCATGACCTGACTGACACGAACATCAGAAAGTCATGCCAAGTTTCTCTTTTACCATAAACAGGGTTTGAGGGAGCTAGTCTGTGGAGGAGAGGGGTCGGTATGTGGAGGAGCACTAAATGGATCAGCAAGCATTTACCTGAGATCCGAGGTGACCATTAACTAATATCACACTCTATCCTTGGCTTTGTCACGTGATACTTGCCACATAATGACAGGACAGCCACGGCTTTCGTATGTGTCAATGTAATTAACCCAATGCATAACAACATTCAGCTCTCAGTGCAATGATTTCAACAATTTAACAAACTGCAAGCAGGAGTTAATGTCTCTCATAATTTCTTCCAAGCACTTTGCAAAGCTGATTTACAGTTGTAACAATCTGTGACATACATGATCAGCTTTCACAATAGATGTAACAATGATCTGTAACATACATGATCAGCTTCCACAACAGATGTAACAATGACGTGTGACATACATGATCAGCTTCCACAATAGATGTAACAATGATGTGTGACATACATGATCAGCTTCCACAATAGATGTAACAATGTGTGACATACATGATTAGCTTCCACAATAGATGTAACAATGTGTGACATATATGATCAGCTTCCACAATAGATGTAACAATGATCTGTAACATACATGATCAGCTTCCACAATAGATGTAGCAATGATGTGTGACATACATGATCAGCTTCCACAATAGATGTAACAATGATCTGTAACATACATGATCAGCTTCCACAATAGATGTAACAATGATGTGTGACATACATGATCAGCTTCCACAATAGATGTAACAATGTGTGACATACATGATCAGCTTCCACAATAGATGTAACAATGTGTGACATACATGATTAGCTTCCACAACAGATGTAACAATGTGTGACATACATGATTAGCTTCCACAATAGATGTAACAATGTGTGACATACATGATTAGCTTCCACAATAGATGTAACAATGATGTGTGACATACATGATCAGCTTCCACAATAGATGTAACAATGTGTGACATACATGATCAGCTTCCACAATAGATGTAACAATGTGTGACATACATGATCAGCTTCCACAACAGATGTAACAATGATGTGTGACATACATGATCAGCTTCCACAATAGATGTAACAATGATGTGTGACATAATATCAGCTTCACAATAGAGTAAACAATTGTGTGACATACTGATCAGCTTCCACAATAGATGTAACAATGTGTGACATACATGATCAGCTTCCACAATAGATGTACAATGTGTGACATACATGATTCAGCTTCCACAATAGATGTAACAATGTGTGACATACATGATTAGCTTCACAATAGATGTAACAATGTGTGGACATACATGATCAGCTTCCACAATAGATGTAACAATGTGTGACATACATGATCAGCTTCCACAATGATGTAACAATGTGTGACATACATGATCACGCTTCCAAATCAGATGTAACAATGTGTGACATACATGATCAGCTTCCACAATAGATGTAACAATGTGTGACATACATGATTAGCTTCCACAATAGATGTAACAATGTGTGACATACATGATTAGCTTCCACAATAGATGTAACAATGTGTGACATACATGATTAGCTTCCACAATAGATGTAACAATGTGTGACATACATGATCAGCTTCCACAATAGATGTAACAATGACGTGTGACATACATGATCAGCTTCCACAATAGATGTAACAATGTGTGACATACATGATTAGCTTCCACAATAGATGTAACAATGTGTGACATACATGATCAGCTTCCACAATAGATGTAACAATGTGTGACATACATGATTAGCTTCCACAATAGATGTAACAATGATGTGTGACATACATGATCAGCTTCCACAATAGATGTAACAATGTGTGACATACATGATCAGCTTCCACAATAGATGTAACAATGTGTGACATACATGATCAGCTTCCACAACAGATGTAACAATGTGTGACATACATGATCAGCTTCCACAATAGATGTAACAATGATGGTGACATACATGATCAGCTTCCACAATAGATGTAACAATGATGTGTGACATACATGATCAGCTTCCACAATAGATGTAACAATGTGTGACATACATGATCAGCTTCCACAATAGATGTAACAATGATGTGTGACATACATGATCAGCTTCCACAATAGATGTAACAATGTGTGACATACATGATCAGCTTCCACAATAGATGTAACAATGTGTGACATACATGATCAGCTTCCACAATAGATGTAACAATGATGTGTGACATATATGATCAGCTTCCACAATAGATGTAACAATGATGTGTGACATACATGATCAGCTTCCACAATAGATGTAACAATGTGTGACATACATGATTAGCTTCCACAATAGATGTAACAATGATGTGTGACATACATGACCAGCTTCCACAATAGATGTAACAATGATGTGTGACATACATGATCAGCTTCCACAATAGATGTAACAATGATGTGTGACATATATGATCAGCTTCCACAATAGATGTAACAATGATGTGTGACATACATGATCAGCTTCCACAATAGATGTAACAATGTGTGACATACATGATTAGCTTCCACAATAGATGTAACAATGATGTGTGACATACATGATCAGCTTCCACAATAGATGTAACAATGTGTGACATACATGATCAGCTTCCACAATAGATGTAACAATGTGTGACATACATGATCAGCTTCCACAATAGATGTAACAATGTGTAACATACATGATCAGCTTCCACAATAGATGTAACAATGTGTGACATACATGATTAGCTTCCACAATAGATGTAACAATGTGTAACATACATGATCAGCTTCCACAATAGATGTAACAATGTGTGACATACATGATTAGCTTCCACAACAGATGTAACAATGATGTGTGACATACATGATCAGCTTCCACAATAGATGTAACAATGTGTGACATACATGATCAGCTTCCACAATAGATGTAACAATGATGTGTGACATACATGATCAGCTTCCACAATAGATGTAACATATGTGTGACATACATGATAGCTTCCACAATAGATGTAACAATGATGTGTGACATACATGATCAGCTTCCACAACAGATGTAACAATGATGTGTGACATACATGATCAGCTTCCACATAGATGTAACAATGATGTGTGACATACATGATCAGCTTCCACAATAGATGTAACAATGATGTGTGACATACATGATTAGCTTCCACAATAGATTAACCATGATGTGTGACATACATGATCAGCTTCCACAATAGATGTAACAATGATGTTGACATACTGATCAGCTTCCACAATAGATGTAACAATGATGTGACATACATGATCAGCTTCCACAATAGATGTAACAATGATGTGTGAACATACATGATCAGCTTCCACAATAGATGTAACAATGATGTGGACATACTGATCAGCTTCCACAATAGATGTAACAATGATGTGTGACATACATGATCAGCTTCCACAATAGATGTAACAATGATGTGTGACATACATGATCAGCTTCCACAATAGATGTAAACAATGATGGTGTGACATACATGATCAGCTTCCACAATAGATGTAACAATGATGTGTGACATACATGATCAGCTTCCACAACAGATGTAACAATGATGTGTGACATACATGATCAGCTTCCACAATAGATGTAACAATGATGTGTGACATACATGATCAGCTTCCACAATAGATGTAACAATGATGTGTGACATACATGATCAGCTTCCACAACAGATGTAACAATGATGTGTGACATACATGATCAGCTTCCACAATAGATGTAACAATGATGTGTGACATACATGATCAGCTTCCACAATAGATGTAACAATGATGTGTGACATACATGATTAGCTTCCACAATAGATGTAACAATGATGTGTGACATACATGATCAGCTTCCACAATAGATGTAACAATGATGTGTGACATACATGATCAGCTTCACAACATAGATGTAACAATGATGTGTGACATACATGATCAGCTGTCCACAATAGATGTAACAATGATGTGTTGACATACATGATTAGCTTCCACAATAGATGTAACAATGATGTGTGACATACATGATCAGCTTCCACAACAGATGTAACAATGATGTGTGACATACATGATCAGCTTCCACAATAGATGTAACAATGATGTGTGACATACATGATTAGCTTCCACAATAGATGTAACAATGATGTGTGACATACATGATCAGCTTCCACAACAGATGTAACAATGATGTGTGACATACATGATCAGCTTCCACAACAGATGTAACAATGATGTGTGACATACATGATCAGCTTCCACAATAGATGTAACAATGTGTGACATACATGATCAGCTTCCACAACAGATGTAACAATGATGTGTGACATACATGATCAGCTTCCACAATAGATGTAACAATGTGTGACATACATGATCAGCTTCCACAATAGATGTAGCAATGACGTGTGACATACATGATCAGCTTCCACAATAGATGTAACAATGATGTGTGACATACATGACCAGCTTCCACAATAGATGTACACAAGAAATGATGTGCCACAGACAGGATCACTACAAGGTGATGAGCACATTGGCTTGTATATACACTAGTGTGCAAAGTCGCATCAAGAAACGCTGACAACCAGGGGCTGACTGCTGTGTGACTATTAAAAAACTATAATCACAGCCTTCGCTGGAGGAATTTCTGAGCTGAGGAATAAAGGTAACTTGCCGTAGCATTCACCACACTGTCTACTGGCTAATATTCTTATTTTACAGCCAATAGAGAAAAACTATTTGGCTTAGTCTGGAATAGTTTGCACAAAGTGTGGAGTGGAAACCCTAACAGTTTAGCCCAGCATTCGCGTAACAATGTAGCAAACATGTCAAATCACCAGATATACTACCAATCATGTGATAACTACACAACTAACAAGACTGTCACTTTACTATTAACAATATTGCTGTTCTAACACTGCCACTTTACTAGTAATAGTGCTGTTCTGACACTGTCACTTTACTAGTATCAACACTATTCTGACACTGCCAATTTTAAAAACAGTGCTGTTCTGACACTAACACCTTTATCTCATTAGCTGTTTTTCATCACTCGAGATCTCCCCTCTGCTTCCTCTCTCAGGGTTTGTATGAACAACATGTACACCAATCAAGCTGGACAATTATGGTGACTATTACAGGGCAGGAAACCGTTGATCCAAACAATCAATAATCACCCACACCCACAGACTATACAATTATAACCATGGCAGCTAGCATGCCAGCTTGCCCGTCTGATCAACTGTTGATCTGGCAATCAATAATCACCCACACCATAAATAAGCATCCACAGAATGTTTCACACAATGTCTCCAGGTGAGGACAAGGAAGCTGGGTTCTGGGACATGGGACCATACACAATCATCCAGAGAATGTTTCACACACTGGCAATAAACCAGGGACAAGGGATGAACACATTGCAAGAGTGTCTCTAAATTGTGTCTCTTGCAAGAGTGTCTCTAGATTGTGTCTCTTGCAAGAGTGTCTCTAAATTGTGACTCTTGTAAGAGTGTCTCTAGACTGACTTGTAGAGTTATTTCCCCAGAATACTGAGCCGCAGCAAATCAGTCAGCAGCATCAGCAAGTAGATGGGTCTCATCAATGTTCTCATGGGTTTGCCAGCTGCTCAGTGTATTGCTTATAACAAGTATTCAGTGTAAAAGGCCAAACAAGTTGGTTACTTGAAATATGGTGCTAATGTAGGATTACAATGATGGCACATCCACTCTACAAACTTTCACACATGAATACATCAGAGAAACACAGAGTATAAATATGTGGACAAGAATCAATCCATCTCTGCTGTTTTATCTACATCAAACACATGCATCTGGTGTTCTCAGCATACACAACATCATTCACAAACAATCAACCACAATTGAAGCAACTCTAAATTCACACATCAAAGGAATACCCCCAAATGTTCCAGAGAGAAATGTTCTAGTTGTGTGGACAGTAATGGTTAGTCAGAAATCAAACCATCGGAGACTGTTCTGAGACTTAAGACCCAATTGTTATGGCAGAAGAAATGTTGTGTCTGATGAAAATGCAAAGAACACAACTGACAGAGAGTAACAAAATGAGGCACTCATTCAAGTAGTAGTCAAAAACTAAATTATACAAATTAGATGTTGGCAGTCAAGGTTTTTTGAGCGTGTTTTGAGGAGAAACAAAACTCAAAAACATGACCACTGACAAACTTAATGGGAAATTATATATCTGGATGGTCAAATGAGGAAAAAGAACACAGATCTGATCATTCAAGACTTCGATGATTGTATGAGATGGCAAAACAATTGCCCGCACCAACCGGCATGGGGCATGATGATGATGATGATGAAATGGTCAATCTGGACAATGCGTACATGTATGTCAATGAAGCACGTATTCACCTCACCAGACAAAACATGTCAAGAACAAATAAATTGGGACACAATTGCAAATATAAATAAGAATATGTGAGCAACAAAGGGACAACAGCAACAAGACAAAAAAAATCACACGATCAGCAGTTTCTCTGAGAGACAAGATACACAATCCTTTATCAATCATATCTGGGAACCACAGTGGTTCAGGAGCTGGAGCACTAGTTGGCTAACCCAGCAGTCCTGGGTGAGCTCCACTGAGGCAGGGTGTTTGTGTCAAGCTCAAGGCTCTGTGCTCAATCTCATAAAATAGGTACCAGGACAGTTTTTAAGATAAGTATGGCACTATGATACCGACCCTGTCACCCTCCGAGTGCCAGCAATAGATGGTCCGGACTGACCACGCCACTCTCTGAGTGCCAGCAATAGATGGTCCAGACTGACCACGTCACTCTCTGAGTGCCAGCAATAGATGACCCATACTGGTCATGTCACCCTCCGAGTGCCAGCAATAGATGGTCCGGACTGACCACGTCACTGAGTGCCAGCAATAGATGACCCATACTGGTCATGTCACCCTCCGAGTGCCAGCAATAGATGGTCCGGACTGACCACGTCACTCTCTGAGTGCCAGCAATAGATGGTCCAGACTGACCACGTCACTCTCTGAGTGCCAGCAATAGATGGTCCAGACTGACCACGTCACTCTCTGAGTGCCAGCAATAGATGGTCCAGACTGACCACGTCACTCTCTGAGTGCCAGCAATAGATGGTCCAGACTGACCACGTCACTCTCTGAGTGCCAGCAATAGATGGTCCAGACTGACCACGTCACTCTCTGAGTGCCAGCAATAGATGGTCCAGACTGACCACGTCACTCTCTGAGTGCCAGCAATAGATGGTCCGGACTGACCACATCACTCTCTGAGTGCCAGCAATAGATGGTCCAGACTGACCACGTCACTCTCTGAGTGCCAGCAATAGATGGTCCAGACTGACCACGTCACTCTCTGAGTGCCAGCAATAGATGGTCCGGACTGACCATGTCACCCTCTGAGTGCCAGCAATAGATGGTCCGGACTGACCCTGTCACCCTCTGAGTGCCAGCAATAGATGACCCATACTGGCCACATCAACCTCTGAGTGCCAGCAATAGATGACCCATACTGGCCACATCAACCTCTGAGTGCCAGCAATAGATGACCCATACTGGCCATGTCACTCTCTGAGTGCCAGCAATAGATGGTGCATACTAACCACGTCACCCTCTGAGTGCCAGCAATAGATGGTGCATACTAACCACGTCACCCTCTGAGTGCCAGCAATAGATGGCCCATACTAACCACGTCACCCTCTGAGTGCCAGCAATAGATGACCCATACTAACCACATCACTCTCTGAGTGCCAGCAATAGATGACCCATACTAACCACGTCACCCTCTGAGTGCCAGCAATAGATGACCCATACTGGCCATGTCACTCTCTGAGTGCAGCAATAGATGGCCCATACTAACCACGTCACCCTCTGAGTGCCAGCAATAGATGACCCATATAACCACGTCACCCTCTGAGTGCCAGCAATAGATGGCCCATACTAACCACGTCACCCTCTGAGTGCCAGCAATAGATGACCCATACTAACCACATCACTCTCTGAGTGCCAGCAATAGATGGCCCATACTAACCACGTCACCCTCTGAGTGCCAGCAATAGATGACCCATACTAACCACATCACTCTCTGAGTGCCAGCAATAGATGACCCATATAACCACGTCAACCTCTGAGTGCCAGCAATAGATGACCCATACTAACCACGTCACCCTCTGAGTGCCAGCAATAGATGACCCATACTAACCACATCACTCTCTGAGTGCCAGCAATAGATGACCCATATAACCACGTCAACCTCTGAGTGCCAGCAATAGATGGCCCATACTAACCACGTCACCCTCTGAGTGCCAGCAATAGATGGCCCATACTAACCATGTCACTCTCTGAGTGCCAGCAATAGATGGCCCATACTAACCACGTCACCCTCTGAGTGCCAGGAAAAGACAATCCAAGAAACCCATCCCTCATGGCACCACATCAGCATGGGAACATGAAGGGCACTAGAGCTGACTTGTACATCTCTCTCAGACTCTAGAAGCTGTGCACCATCACATACCTCCTCGACACAGCTCTCCGACTGACTAACACTACACACAACTTCGGCCTGTGACTGAAATAAGAACAGTATTCTTTAATTTCAAATCAGCCACAATGTATTCTAGAGATGCTGTTACCAGGGGCAGGGTGACTAACACTGTCACCCGCATGTCACAGAAGAAATAGCAGGTGCAAGTCCAGTTTGGATTCTACCAAACCGGAATCCCCACAATGCCATACTCCTATTTCCTGGCTAGTGGATCAGATGTCTAGCACACTTGGCTCAGATGTCTAGCACACTTAGCTCAGATGTCTAGCACACTTGGCTCAGAAGTCTAGCACACTTGGCTCAGAAGTCTAGCACACTTAGAACAGGACACAAGCTAGGACATCTCATGTGCAACATTGCTTCAGCAGTTACAAATTGTCAAGAGTTGGTTGATCAGGTCAAACCTGGCTGCTCGCTGGCTACAGATACAGGCCAACAAGAAGAGAGCTACCATGGCAGAGATTCAGGTAATGAAATTACCTGTGGGTTACCTAGATGTTCGCTGACTGTTACACCGACTCACCAGGGGGGACAGAGGACCAGGCTATCAACAAAGTCAGGAGATAATATTCAACATGAGAAAATCCATGTGCTAAAACAACATACTAAAGCTTCAGCTCGTTGGCTATTTTGGATGCAATGTTCTTGAACCCTATTGAAGTTCCTGAAATGCGCTTGAATCGAACACCATTGAGAGATAGGCGGGGCAGCTTGCAGACTTCCATCTCCCACTGGACCAGGCTGTCTGTGTTGGGGTCGCCGTGGACACATAACAAGAGGAAGCGTTCCCGCTGTTCGTAGTCACAGTTGTTAGCGTCTAATACCTGTAGGGGAAGACAAGAGTGTCACACGATCAGCAATGGGGGCTCATGAAGAGAATTAGATACATCTAATGCCTGTAGGGGGAAGACAAGAGTGTCACAGAGTCAGCGATGTGGGGGATCATGAAGAGAATTAGATAATCTAATACCTGTAGGGGAAGACAAGAGTGTCACACGATCAGCAATGGGGGCTCATGAAGAGAATTAGATACATCTAATACCTGTAGGGGGAAGACAAGAGTGTCACAGAGTCAGCGATGTGGGGGATCATGAAGAGAATTAGATAATCTAATACCTGTAGGGGAAGACAAGAGTGTCACACGATCAGCAATGGGGGATCATGAAGAGAATTAGATACATCTAATGCCTGTAGGGGGGAAGACAAGAGTGTCACAGAGTCAGCGATGTGGGGGATCATGAAGAGAATTAGATAATCTAATACCTGTAGGGGAAGACAAGAGTGTCACACGATCAGCAATGGGGGATCATGAAGAGAATTAGATACATCTAATGCCTATAGGGGGAAGACAAGAGTGTCACAGAGTCAGCGATGTGGGGGATCATGAAGAGAATTAGATAATCTAATACCTGTAGGGGAAGACAAGAGTGTCACACGATCAGCAATGTGGGGGTTCATGAAGAGAATTAGATACATCTAATACCTGTAGGGGGAAGACAAGAGTGTCACAGAGTCAGCGATGTGGGGGATCATAAGAGAATTAGATAATCTAATACCTGTACGCCGGTCTCTCTGGCTGTGGGGTTACAACACTTTCTCTCTGTAATCCCGTTTATCACGCAGAGTCTCGTAGCGGAGCGAGAGCTGAGGCGGTTCGACCCCCGCTCGTGACTTGCAGGATACTGAGCCGGCCGCTCAGAAAGCAATGGCAAACTACTGAGCGTAATCTTGCCAAGAGATCAACATACAGCTGAAAGATGCTGGTGTTGACAGCTAAGTCCTGTAAAGGATATGCTAAAAAAAAAAAAAAAAATACCTGTACGGGAAGACAAGAGTGTCACACGATCAGCAATGTGGGGGTTCATGAAGAGAATTAGATACATCTAATACCTGTAGGGGGAAGACAGTGTCACAGAGTCAGCGATGTGGGGGTTCATGAAGAGAATTAGATAATCTAATACCTGTAGGGGAAGACAAGAGTGTCACACGATCAGAAATGTGGGGGTTCATGAAGAGAATTAGATACATCTAATACCTGTAGAGGGAAAGACAAGGGTGTCACAGAGTCAGCAATGTGGGGCTCATGAAGAGAATTAGATAATCTAATACCTGTACAGGAAGACAAGGGTGTCACAGAGTCAGCAATGTGGGGCTCATGAAGAGAATTAGATACATCTAATACCTGTACAGGAAGACAAGGGTGTCACAGAGTCAGCAATGTGGGGCTCATGAAGAGAATTAGATAATCTAATACCTGTACAGGAAGACAAGGTTGTCACAGAGTCAGCAATGTGGGGCTCATGAAGAGAATTAGATAATCTAATACCTGTACAGGAAGACAAGGGTGTCACAGAGTCAGCAATGTGGGGCTCATGAAGAGAATTAGATACATCTAATACCTGTACAGGAAGACAAGGGTGTCACAGAGTCAGCAATGTGGGGCTCATGAAGAGAATTAGATAATCTAATACCTGTACAGGAAGACAAGGGTGTCACAGAGTCAGCAATGTGGGGCTCATGAAGAGAATTAGATAATCTAATACCTGTACAGGAAGACAAGGGTGTCACAGAGTCAGCAATGTGGGGCTCATGAAGAGAATTAGATACATCTAATACCTGTACAGGAAGACAAGGGTGTCACAGAGTCAGCAATGTGGGGCTCATGAAGAGAATTAGATACATCTAATACCTGTACAGGAAGACAAGGGTGTCACAGAGTCAGCAATGTGGGGCTCATGAAGAGAATTAGATACATCTAATACCTGTACAGGAAGACAAGGGTGTCACAGAGTCAGCAATGTGGGGCTCATGAAGAGAATTAGATAATCTAATACCTGTACAGGAAGACAAGGGTGTCACAGAGTCAGCAATGTGGGGCTCATGAAGAGAATTAGATAATCTAATACCTGTACAGGAAGACAAGGGTGTCACAGAGTCAGCAATGTGGGGCTCATGAAGAGAATTAGATACATCTAATACCTGTAGAGGGAAAGACAAGGGTGTCACAGAGTCAGCAATGTGGGGCTCATGAAGAGAATTAGATACATCTAATACCTGTATGCATTGCTGGGGTTGACTGTGACGTCTTATAAAGGATATGCAACTAACTTAGAGGGAGGCAGGGAAGGGAAGAAAGAGAAATAGATGAGGATAGAGGCAGGTTAGGAGAGAGAAATAGGTGGGGAGGAGAGGTGGGGCAGAGAGAGAGGCAGGAAGGAGAGAGGCAGGAAGGAGAGAGGCAGGCAGGGAAGGAGAGAAGCAGGGAGGAAACACACATACAGACAGAGAGAAAGAGATAGAGATAGAGAAAGAGAAAGTGTGGGTGTATTGCTGTTGATAGTGTTGAAAATAGCTGATGTATTAGCATGTCACAACACAAAATAAACAAAGCAAGAATGAACACAAGATACAAATGAAATATGTCCTGACAACTGTGGTACCTTGCGAATTTCTTTCATCATATCATTGGGGTCCATAGCACTTGTGGTTTTCATACTCCAGGTGAAGCGAAGAGACCGTGGCTTGATGCCCTCGGGGTCCCTGGTCTCACCTGACATTGACCTGCGGAAAACGTGGCTGCAAATTAGAAATAAAAACAGCAATTGGCAGTGACCCCAGAACCAAGCATGAAGCCGAGGCTACTACAGGTATGCTAAGCTAAACTACGGAAGCAGAGAAGATAAACCTGGCAATCTGCTCTACAATAAACCTGCAGATGTATCTAGGGAACAGGATGGAACAACATAGATGCGTACATCCAAGACCAGCTTGGGATGGCAAGTGTGGAAGCAAAGCTGACACAGGTGACCTATACAAGCAACATGATGATACTCAGCGACCAGCTCTAACATACACATACTGTCTGTCCAAACACAACTGTCATCTGCTGCCTATAGTACTTTGTGGTGTAGGGCGGGGGGTATTAAGTCTGGGGAATTAAGGCCACCTGGCTAGTGCAGTCACCGCAAACTGTGCAGGTTAGAGTTTTCTTTCTGCCCCTGATAGAAAGAAAACATCCACACCCCACTAGAGATTCGAACTCAGGTCTCTCGAAGGGGAACCCAGCATTCTAGCCACTTGACCAGCCGTTCCTCACCCTACAGACACAATGTCACAAAACGACTAGGCAGGGACCAGTCAACAGATTACACATCATCAGCCAGCATGTCCTCTGTCCTGGGGTCATCATCAGCCAGCATGTCCTCTGTCCTGGGGTCATCATCAGCCAGCATGTCCTCTGTCCTGGGGCCATCATGTCCTCTCTCCAGGGGGAGCTCTGCGGTGAAGAAGTCGCCTTCGCACTGAGTTTGTGTGTTAATTTCAGACTGCGCTGTTAGACCACGAATGCTATTTCCCCCCGGAGACACCGAGTTCTCATTTGAACTATGGACATGCTCTGTGTGATGCGATGTTCTCGGCAGGCCAGATGGGGTAAAAATTGGCACAAAGAATGCTATTTTCCTGTTAAAGTCGAGGTCTTACTTGAGCTATAGAGTTCATGCTGTGTGTGATGCTCCTGGCAGGCACTCAGCGTTCATTAGAGACAGACCAGTCCAAAGGAAGTAAAAACTGATGCAATGTAGTTGATTCCTCTCTTCTTTCTAATGTCCTTTGTATAATTTCACTCTCATCACAGCCCATCTTTCAATCCCTCTCCAGTTGCCCTACACTCCTGCATATCCACACCCAGGGTGTCTATTAAACTCCTGTGTCCACCAGCGTGATGGTCTGCCCCGGCCTCATCTTCCAGAAGCCATGTCTTCCACGGCTCTCCCCTAGCACCACTGTGACATTGTCCTCTAGCACCACTGTGACATTGTCCTCTAGCACCACTGTGACATTGTCCTCTAGCACCACTGTGACATTGTCCTCTAGCACCACTGTGACATTGTCCTCTAGCACCACTGTGACATTGTCCTCTAGCACCACTGTGACATTCTCCTCTAGCACCACTGTGACATTCTCCTCTAGCACCACTGTGACATTCTCCTCTAGCACCACTGTGACATTCTCCTCTAGCACCACTGTGACATTGTCCTCTAGCACCACTGTGACATTGTCCTCTAGCACCACTGTGACATTGTCCTCTAGCACCACTGTGACATTGTCCTCTAGCACCACTGTGACATTCTCCTCTAGCACCACTGTGACATCTCTCTCTAAGAACCACTGTGACATTCTCCTCTAGCAGTCACTGTGACATTCTCCTCTAGCACAACTGTGACTCCGTCCTCTAGCACCACTGTGACAGTCCTCCTCTAGCACCACTGTGACATTTCCTCTAGCACCACTGTGACATTGTCCTCTAGCACCACTGTGACATTGTCCTCTAGGCACCACTGTGACATTGTCCTCTAGCACCACTGTGACATTGTCCTCTAGCACCACTGTGACATGTCCTCTAGCAACACTGTGACATTGTCCCCTAGCCCCACTAGTGACATTTCCCTAGCCACCACCCTGTGACATTGTCCCTAGCACCCACTGTGAACTATTCTCCTCTAGCACCACTGTGACATTCTCCTCTAGCACCACTGTGACATTCTCCTCTAGCACCACTGTGACATTCTCCTCTAGCACCACTGTGACATTGTCCTCTAGCACCACTGTGACTTGTCCTCTAGCACCACTGTGACATCTTCCTAGCACCACTGTGACATTGTCCTCTAGCACCACTGTGACATTGTCCTCTAGCACCACTGTGACATTGTCCTCTAGCCACTGTGACATTGTCCTCTAGCACCACTGTGACATTGTCCTCTAGCACCACTGTGACATTGTCCTCTAGCACCACTGTGACATTGTCCCTAGCACCACTGTGACATTGTCCTCTAGCACCACTGTGACATTCTCCTCTAGCACCACTGTGACATCTCCTCTAGCACCACTGTGACATCCTCCTCTAGCACCACTGTGACATTCCTCTAGCACCACTGTGACATCTCCTCTAGCACCACTGTGACATTCTCCTCTAGCACCACTGTGACATTCTCCTCTAGCACCACTGTGACATTCTCCTCTAGCACCACTGTGACATTCTCCCTAGCACCACTGTGACATTTCCTCTAGCACCACTGTGACATTCTCCTCTAGCACCACTGTGACATTCTCCTCTAGCACCACTGTGACATTCTCCTCTAGCACCACTGGTGACATTGTCCTCTAGCACCACTGTGACATTGTCCTCTAGCACCACTGTGACATTGTCCTCTAGCACCACTGTGACATTGTCCTCTAGCACCAACTGTGACATTGTCCTCTAGCACCACTGTGACATTGTCCTCTAGCACCACTGTGACATGTCCTCTAGCACCACTGTGACATTGTCCTCTAGCACCACTGTGACATTGTCCTCTAGCACCACTGTGACATTGTCCTCTAGCACCACTGTGACATTGTCCCTAGCACCACTGTGACATTCGTCCCCTAGCACCACTGTGACATTGTCCCCTAGCACCACTGTGACATTGTCCCCTAGCACCACTGTGACATTGTCCCCTAGCACCACTGTGACATTGTCCCCTAGCACCACTGTGACATTGTCCCTAGCACCACTGTGACATTGTCCTCTAGCACCACTGTGACATTGTCCCCTAGCACCACTGTGACATTGTCCTCTAGCACCACTGTGACATTGTCCTCTAGCACCACTGTGACATTGTCCTCTAGCACCACTGTGACATTGTCCTCTAGCACCACTGTGACATTGTCCTCTAGCACCACTGTGACATCCTCCTCTAGCACCACTGTGACATCCTCCTCTAGCACCACTGTGACATCCTCCTCTAGCACCACTGTGACATTCTCTAGCACCACTGTGACATTGTCCTCTAGCACCACTGTGACATTGTCCTCTAGCACCACTGTGACATTGTCCTCTAGCACCACTGTGACATTGTCCTCTAGCACCACTGTGACATTGTCCTCTAGCACCACTGTGACATTGTCCTCTAGCACCACTGTGACATTGTCCTCTAGCACCACTGTGACATTGTCCTCTAGCACCACTGTGACATTGTCCTCTAGCACCACTGTGACATTCTCCTCTAGCACCACTGTGACATTCTCTAGCACCACTGTGACATTGTCCTCTAGCACCACTGTGACATTCTCTTCTAGCACCACTGTGACATTCTCCTCTAGCACCAGTGACATTCTCCTCTAGCACCACTGTGACATTCTCCTCTAGCACCACTGTGACATTCTCCTCTAGCACCACTGTGACATTCTCCTCTAGCACCACTGTGACATTCTCCCCTAGCACCACTGTGACATTCTCCTCTAGCACCACTGTGACATTCTCCCCTAGCACAACTGTGACATTCTCCCCTAGCACCACTGTGACATTGTCCTCTAGCACCACTATGACATTCTCCTCTAGCACCACTGTGACATTCTCCCCTAGCACCACTGTGACATTCTCCCCTAGCACCACTGTGACATTCTCCCCTAGCACCACTGTGACATTCTCCCCTAGCACCACTGTGACATTGTCCTCTAGCACCACTGTGACATTCTCCCCTAGCACCACTGTGACATTCTCCCCTAGCACCACTGTGACATTCTCCTCTAGCACCACTGTGACATTCTCCTCTAGCACCACTGTGATATTCAACATGGCCGCAATATTTCAGTTTCCCAGACACTGTTCTTCATGAGTCAGTTCTGTTTGCATGCTCATAGAATATCAGCATTTCTGATTGCTCACATGGCGAGTCATGACCGCCCATGCTTTCCGGCATGGCACATGATTGATTGATTGATTGATTGATTGCTCACATTTCTGTTTCCTCTCAGTCCAGCAAATACAGAAATTATGGGATTCAATACCTCCTACAGTGAGGGGACCGAGCCTACAGTGAGGGAACCAATGACTGCACACGCTATTTACAAATCACATAATAAGTTGTGAGTCATATACCACCAATCATTTCTGATATTGATGCTCCTCCATGCCATGAAGTGAAACTTTACACCACTTTCTCTCTTGGTCTCCTCCTGCCCTCCAACTTGCCTGTTGTCACAAGGTTCTCCAGCCTCCCCTTCCTCATGCCCATTCTGGTAAACGTCTGGTTCACAACAGAACACAACACCAATGCAGTAAGCAGAGGAAACGCACAAAGCAAAACTGAAACTAAAGCTACAGAGAAAACTAGACATCAAGCATGGAAATACAAGTGTTTGGGTGATCATGTACATTCACACATTTCGTGCACGAGTGCTGCGAACGAAGAAACTTTATTTTCAAAGGGTCACAAATTGGGCATGCTGGCCAGTCTTACACGCAGTCCTTCCAATCACTCGTCTTTCGGTCATCAATTATCTATTGCGCATGTCATATTCACATAGGGACAACATTGTAAAATGTTTGCTGTGAAATAAACAATGCATATGGCCATGTTATGAGACAGACAGGCAGGCAGACAGGCAGACAAGTCACACTACAGTCAACTTAGCTCAGTTAAACTTTAAACTATTGTTGTCAACTTAACTCAACAAACTGAACATAATTTAGACTTCTATCTGTCACTGACAAGGCAGCAGCACTTGAACAAAACAAAATAAAGAGAATCACTTTTCCAAATTTAGAGCAAGAATACTTTTAGAGGTAAAACTCTGATTTCAAAGAAAGTGCATTCTGAGTGCCTGTCTTCTTGTAATTATGAAAGCGTAACGGTAACTACACAAGGACTTTTGAGACAGCCAGTATACTCTAATAGCCGCAGCAATGCCATCACTGAGAGAACAACAATTTCACTTTGCAGATACCCCAACCTCCCAGTCAGATAAAGGAAACAACAGTAGTTGCTTTAACCCATATATTTGATGCAACTCCTGCCTCAATGTTCTCTTATGAACAAGTACATATATTATAAACATATTGATACTATCTGTATCGACATCACATGGCAACCACATGCCCTCCCTGAACCAGACCACACGCTGGCTTTCTGTTCCTCTGACACTAACAACTAGTGCCTACAATATGGTTAGTTCTACTGGAGGCAGAGCTGTGGAGGCACTCTTGACTGATGCCTGCAGCAGCCAGTAAAGATGCTATTTCATGCATGTTTACCAGCGATCTAGCATGTGACGCCCAAAGAACATTCAGGAGGAAATCAGAGTCAGCCCTGATATGCTCTAGTGCTGCTGTTTGTTTCAGTGAGCTAGAAGAGCTGACAGTTCTTCCACAACATGGTGCCTTCCAGGAGAGGAGACAAGTGTGATAGACAGCAGCCAAGACAGACTGTGTCACAGCATGCGGCATGAATTCATCATGCTGCTTACATCCATGAACACAAGAGTTGAAAAGACTCATGAAGTCAACCGGAGACCATGGAAGGAAACGCACGGATCAAAAGCCAAGCTGGTGATGGCAAGTGATATTGCCGCCATGTGAATGTTAAGTGAGATATTTTAGATTATTATTTTAACAAGTGATATTACTGGATGCCTGCAAGCTGCATTTGTGCCAAAGTAATGGACAAGATGAGAAAGGCTAGGATGTGAAAACCCGTCGGTGTTGTGTACAGTACTGTATAATTCAGTGCATTGCTAGTGGTTTCAGAACTGAGGAAAAAGTGAGCACCTGAGCAAGAACCCCTGGATAAAATGAAATAGATGAGACAGAGAGCTCAATGCAGGTTGGAGGGTCTGGACTCCATTGACATCAAACCAGATACCCAGACCACTCAGGTGCCAATCATAAAACTAAACAGAGGTCAACACTGGACCCCTGCCAGTGATCATTCCTCCACTGCCCAGCCTCACCCATTCACACAGAGTCCAGGTCACTCATGCAGTATGTATACATCGCAGGACATGCACACACATGATTGAAGCACACAGAGATCATTATCCAAGCTGCCTATATCTACAGCCACACAAGGCAAGCAAGGGATGCTGGCGTGGACACGTCACCAGGGACAAGACAACACGTACATTACTTTTCTACCTCAGTAGTAAAGACAATATTCACATAATGTAACCAAAGTTCTCCTTCACATATCCATATATAAGATTTAGACAATTATGATTTGTCATTTTAACAAAATTGATTACAGCAGACATTTGGCTCCAGTTGTTCTATATTCAATCCCACAAAACAGACCTTAGCTGAAATACTTAAATACTTCTATTTAGAAGTATTTCAGGATCCTCGCCAGTGCTACAGAGTTCGTGCATTGAGCTGAGTTTCTCCAGACTCAGGTTTGAGTTGGGAGGAGAATGGAGCACTTATGGGTTACACCCGTGTGCCGTGATGTTGATCCATCGACTAAACTAAACTAGACACATAGCTATAGTTTTTTCCATCAGAATACGCAATGACAGAGATATCACTGAAGATTTTCTATGTAATCACATTCAGCCTCAGACATTTAGTTATAGCTTCTATATATAAACTACCCCTTTACAGACATTAAGTTATAGTCTTTTAGATAACATCCCATATAACGAGAGGCATTTAGTTAGTTTCCTCGTGCAAACTCCCTCACAACATACATTAAGTTATAGTTTTCTGTATAACTAGATAAAGTAAAACATGATGAAATGATTAAAATGTTGAAATGGGAAATAAAGAGGGCAATTATGAACAAATAAAGCTAGGAGTACAACAGGGATGTGTTTTGTCACCGGATTTCTTCTCCCTCTAAAGCCAAGCAATAATGAGAGAGATCAAAGAGAGACCAGGAATACCAATCGGAGGTTATAATATAAACAATATACGCTATGCAGATGACACAGTATTGATGGCAGATAATGCAAAAGATCCACAACGTTTGGACATTGTAGTAACAGAGAGTGCAAAAAAACGGGACTGTCCTTGAATATCAAGAAAACAGAAACAATGGTTATATCAAAGAAAAAGATTAATGTGAGATAACAATAGAAGGGAAAATACTTAACCAAGCTGATAAATTTAAATACTAGTGACAGTTATAACATCAGATGGAAGATGCACAACAGAGATTAAGAGCAGAATAGGGCAAGCCAAAGCTGCATCTTGGAAAGATTAAAATGATCTGCTGCAATAAGTCACTATCACTGAATGTAAGAAAGAGAGAGCTGAAGTGATAAACAGAACCTGTTTGCCTGCATGGCAACAAATCATGGAATGTTAGTGAACAAATTAGGAAAAGCTTGGAACAATGGAGATATGGTTCCGAAATGAATGTTGCGAATACCTTGGACTGCCAAAGTAACTAACAACGAATACCTGAAAGAGGCAAATGAAACTAGAATATTATATGCAACAACAAGAAAGATACAAACGGCTTTCTTTGGTCATATGATGAGAAGAGAGGCATTGGAGAACATTGTCACAACTGGAAAATCAGTGTGGAACAAAAGCAGAAATGAACCAATAGAAATGATGCTGGATGGACTGAGACAGTGGCAAGGTGGAATATCATCAGCAGAGTTGATCCAGAACAGCAAGATCTGTGGACAGACATGAACACTTATGCCAACTGGCAGGGCACATATCATCAGCAGAGTTGATCCAGAACAGCAAGATCTGTGGACAGACATGAACACTTATGCCAACTGGCAGGGCACATAATCATGAACACTTATGCCAAGTGGCAGGGCACATAATCATGAACACTTATGCCAACTGGCAGGGCACATAATATTGATGATTATATAAATTCATATAATTAGACAACAACAAAAGGAAGTGGTGCAAAGTTGGTGTAACTGGGTTAGGGTTCCATCAATGACTGCACACACTGACACAGACTGTTAGTGGGTGGCTTTCTGTATGGAAGCTGGGCAGCATGACATTTTTTTCTACACAATTGAACACACTGAGCACATATCATATAGCAGTGGTTCTCAAGCTTTTTCGATCCATCCACCCCTTCACCATATGTTCAGAATGTCATTCTCCCCCCCCCCCCCCTTTCATATTTCCTCCCTATAAATTCCCCCCCCCCCCCCTCCCTTACATAGTATACATAAAAATGGAAGCTAAATTTAATAACACATACTAGAACAAGTCTAGACGTCTACATAAAACGTGATTTGCGGGTCTGCTTACGTTATAAAACTAATTTCAGAAGGGCGAGAAGTACAGAACTGTAAAGTATGGAGGGAAATCGGTTCTTGTATTAACGTGATCTTGAAATAATCTTAATTCCCCCACTAGAAACCCTAAATTGGTTGAGAACCACTTCAGTTTATAATATCCCCTCCTGCGCCACATAAGGTGGACAATTAATCATGTCAACACCGGAAGCTACAAATAACTTGCTCAACTCCCAACAACAATATCATTGCTGTACTAAATCCATGCAAACATCACAAATGCAGAGTTGGAACCAAGCAGTATCACCAGCCAGCTAAACAGCTACAGACAAGAAGGATCAGCAGCGCACACAATCTTTCTGCTGCCTAAGACACCCAGACCCAGCATTGTTGCATCTAGTTGTTACTTCTCACAAGCCAAGGAAGCTACAGCTCCAGCCAGGAAGCCACAGCTCCAACCATGGAAACTGCAGCTCCTGCCAAGGAAACCGCAGCTCAGCCAAGGAAGCCACAGCTTAAGCCAAGTAAATTGCAGTTTCAGCCAAGGAAACCACAGCTTAAGCCAAGGAAACCCCAGCTCCAGCGAAGGAAGCCACAGTTCCAAGGAAACTGCAGCTTAAGCAAAGGAAACCCCAGCTCCAGCCAAGGAAACCACAGCTCCAGCCAAGGAAACCCCAGCTCCAGCCAAGGAAACTGCAGCTTAAGCAAAGGAAACCCCAGCTCCAGCCAAGGAAACCCCAGCTCCAGCCAAGGAAACCCCAGCTCCAGCCAAGGAAACCCCAGCTCCAGCCAAGGAAACCCCAGCTCCAGCCAAGGAAACCCTAACTCCAGCCAAGGAAACCGCAGCTCCAGCCAAGGAAACCCCAGCTCCAGCCAAGGAAACCGCAGCTCCAGCCAAGGAAACCCCAGCTCCATCCAAGGAAACCCCAGCTCCAGCCAAGGAAACCCTAACTCCAGCCAAGGAAACCACAGCTCCAGCCAAGGAAACCCCAACTCCAGCCAAGGAAACCACAGCTCCAGCCAAGGAAACCACAGCTTAAGCCAAGGAAACCGCAGCATATCAAAAACTACCAGTTGACACTGATACAAACACACTAGCATGCAAAATAAGCTCAAAGCAAAAATTTAAAAAATGCAGCAGGGTGTCACTGCGTGGCAGCAAAATACAAAATAACATGAGCAATTATTATCAGAGAATATATATTATATGTAACATTGACACTACACTTAACTCTAAAGGATTGGGGAAGGTTTCTCATATTTAGTACAGGATGTGTCTCTTTTCTTTGATAATCTCATATGGTTAACGTAATGGTTGTAGCTTTCATTCAATTCGAGCTGCGATTTATATAAACATAATATTTGGATAAAGTGATGTCTCTATAAAGTATTAACTATTTCATCTTTAATCTAATTAGAAGACCTACTTATACAGGTGATATTTGGATAAAGTGATGTTTCTATAATCATAACTATTAGCTATTGTAGCTTTAATCCAATGAGAAGACCAAATTAGACATTTAATATTTGGATACAGTGATGATACAGACTATCAACTATTAGTTGTAATATATAAATATGTACTGTAGCCATTCTTGGGTGATGAACATCAAGTGGCAAGACAAGATCCTAGACTCAGATTTATGACAGAAGTAGAATAGAGGGTGATCTCTGGGATTGTTACATTCATGACAGATGTAGAATGGCAGGGTGTTCTCTGAGATTGTTACATTCACGACAGAAGTAGAATGGAGGGTGTTGTCTGAGATTGTTACATTCATGACA
Organism: Cepaea nemoralis; assembly: GCA_014155875.1. Lineage (NCBI taxonomy): Eukaryota > Metazoa > Mollusca > Gastropoda > Stylommatophora > Helicidae > Cepaea > Cepaea nemoralis. Next base: position 92,185 of record JACEFZ010027676.1, read on the forward strand.
GAAGTAGAATGGCAGGGTGTTCTCTGAGATTGTTACATTCAGGACAGAAGTAGAATGGCAGGGTGTTCTTCTTCTTCTTCGTTCATCCGGAGTTTTTTTTTCCGGACGTGATTGCGTTGTGCCTGTTTACAGCAGAGCTGCGTTCTTGCGCCGTTAGGCTGACACATCCGACTTCTGCGGGCATTTTTTGACCGGGTTAACCTTCCCGGGGCAGGGTGTTCTCTGAGATTGTTACATTCAGGACAGAAGTAGAATGGCAGGGTGTTCTCTGAGATTGTTACATTCATGACAGAAGTAGAATGGCAGGGTGTTCTTCTTCTTCTTCTTCTTCTTCGTTCATCCGGAGTTTTTTTTTCCGGACGTGATTGCGTTGTGCCTGTTTACAGCAGAGCTGCAATCTTGCGCCGTTAGGCTGACACATCCGACTTCTGCGGGCATTTGTTGACCGGGTTAACCTTCCCGGGGCAGGGTGTTCTCTGAGATTGTTACATTCAGGACAGAAGTAGAATGGCAGGGTGTTCTCTGAGATTGTTACATTCATGACAGAAGTAGAATGGCAGGGTGTTCTCTGAGATTGTTACATTCATGACAGAAGTAGAATGGCAGGGTGTTCTCTGAGATTGTTACATTCACGACAGAAGTAGAATGGCAGGGTGTTCTCTGCAATTGATACATTCATGACAGAAGTAGAATCTCTGAGATTGTTACATTCACGACAGAAGTAGAATGGCAGGGTGATCTCTGAGATTGTTACATTCATGACATAAGTAGGATGGCAGGGTGTTCTCTGAGATTGTTACATTCATGACAGAAGTAGAATGGCAGGGTGTTCTCTGAGTTTGTTACATTCATACAGAAGTAGAATAGCAGGGTGTTCTCTGAGATTGTTACTTTCACGACAGAAGTAGAATATTCAGACAGAAGTAGAATGGCAGGGGTTCTCTGAGATTGTTATTTTTACGACAGAAGTAGAATGGAGGGGTTCTCTGATTGTTACATTCATGACAGAAGTAGAATATTCATGACAGAAGTAGAATGGCAGGGTGTTCTCCGAGATTGTTACATTCATGACAGAAGTAGAATGGCAGGGTGTTCTCTGAGATTGTTACATTCACGACAGAAGTAGAATGGCAGGGTGTTCTCGAATTGTTACATTCACGACAAAAGTAAATGCAGGGTGTTCTCTGAGATTGTTACATTCATGACAGAAGTGAATGGCAGGTTTCTCGAGATTGTTACATTCATGACAGAAGTAGAATATTCATGACAGAAGTGGGAATGGCAGGGTGTTCTCTGAGATTGTTACATTTACGACAGAAGTAGAATGGCAGGGTGTTCTCTGAGATTGTTACATTCATGACAGAAGTAGAATGGCAGGGTGTTCTCTGAGATTGTTACATTCATGACAGAAGTAGAATGGCAGGGTGATCTCTGAGATTGTTACATTTACGACAGAAGTAGAATGGCAGGGTGATCTCTGAGATTGTTACATTCATGACAGAAGTAGAATGGCAGGGTGTTCTCTGAGATTGTTACATTCATGACAGAAGTAGAATGGCAGGGTGATCTCTGAGATTGTTACATTCATGACAGAAGTAGAATCTCTGAGATTGTTACATTCATGACAGAAGTAGAATCTCTGAGATTGTTACATTCATGACAGAAGTAGAATGGCAGGGTGATCTCTGAGATTGTTACATTCATGACAGAAGTAGAATGGCAGGGTGTTCTCTGAGATTGTTACATTCATGACAGAAGTAGAATCTCTGAGATTGTTACATTCATGACAGAAGTAGAATCTCTGAGATTGTTACATTCATGACAGAAGTAGAATGGCAGGGTGTTCTCTGAGATTGTTACATTCATGACAGAAGTAGAATCTCTGAGATTGTTACATTCATGACAGAAGTAGAATGGCAGGGTGTTCTCTGAGATTGTTACATTCATGACAGAAGTAGAATCTCTGAGATTGTTACATTCACGACAGAAGTAGAATGGCAGGGTGTTCTCTGAGATTGTTACATTCATGACAGAAGTAGAATGGCAGGGTGTTCTCTGAGATTGTTACATTCACGACAGAAGTAGAATATTCATGACAGAAGTAGAATGGCAGGGTGTTCTCTGAGATTGTTACATTTACGACAGAAGTAGAATGGCAGGATGTTCTCTGAGATTGTTACATTCATGACAGAAGTAGAATGGCAGGGTGATCTCTGAGATTGTTACATTTACGACAGAAGTAGAATGGCAGGGTGTTCTCTGAGATTGTTACATTCATGACAGAAGTAGAATGGCAGGGTGATCTCTGAGATTGTTACATTCATGACAGAAGTAGAATGGCAGGGTGATCTCTGAGATTGTTACATTCATGACAGAAGTAGAATGGCAGGGTGATCTCTGAGATTGTTACATTCATGACAGAAGTAGAATGGCAGGGTGATCTCTGAAATTGTTACATTCATGACAGAAGTAGAATCTCTGAGATTGTTACATTCATGACAGAAGTAGAATCTCTGAGATTGTTACATTCATGACAGAAGTAGAATGGCAGGGTGTTCTCTGAGATTGTTACATTCACGACAGAAGTAGAATATTCATAACAGAAGTAGAATGGCAGGGTGTTCTCTGAGATTGTTACATTTACGACAGAAGTAGAATGGCAGGGTGTTCTCTGAGATTGTTACATTCATGACAGAAGTAGAATAGCAGGGTGTTCTCTGAGATTGTTACATTCACGACAGAAGTAGAATGGCAGGGTGTTCTCTGAGATTGTTACATTCATGACAGAAGTAGAATAGCAGAGTGTTCTCTGAGATTGTTACATTCACGACAGAAGTAGAATATTCATGACAGAAGTAGAATGGCAGGGTATTCTCAACAATATTGATAGTAACAAGACAGTGTCATTCCATGGAGACAATATTGTTAGTAACCAACAGCACACTAAACACTGAAATCTTCTGTTGAGTTACAAGCAACATTAAACTGATCATACAGTTGGAGACTGACTCTATACTGTTTTGTTTTAGGGAAAGATTAACACAGCACTGGTCACATTTTTATAAAATAAAATCCTAAGTCACTACCTATAAATCACACAATGAGATCTTCTACATCATTGACCATAAACTGTCTCTATAATGTTTTGTTTTGGAGGAAAGATTAACACAACACTGTCACATTTATATAACAGAGAATATTGACAGTAACTATCTATAAATTATATAATGAGATCTTCTACATCGTTGACTGAAAACTGTCTCTATACTGTTTTGTTATGAGGAAAGATTAAGACAGTGCTATCATGTTTATATAACAGAGAATATTGACAGTATAAATTATAGAATGAGATCTACGCCACTGACTGGAAACTGTCTTTATACTGTTTTGCTTTGAGGAAAGACTAACACAGTGCTGTCATATTTATATAACAGAATGTAAAATTCAGCCACAGGACAATTGTCTTTGATATGTATTTGCTGGACACGTGCAGACATAAGTTTGTGATGTGTTTCTGGCTCTGGTACTCACGATGACATGGTAGAGGCCCTCCCGCTGGCGTAAGCATTGGGAGAGGAGCTCTGTAGTCCACCCTCAGGTCTGAAATTGAGTGGCAGGTTATGGGATGAGGGAGAGGAAAGAGAGAAATTAAGTGAGTGGACATTGATCAAGACATGCTGACACAGTTTTGGGTCCAGCATTTTCATCTACAACTGAATACAATGTATTTTTTTTAAAACTCTGCCTAGCACAGAAATAAGCAACTAGTTCCGTCAATCAACATGCCAGTCTAAACAAATATACCAGGATACCAGACTGAACTCTGTAAGCACGTCTTCACAACTTCATACGATTACGAGAGATCTGTGACTTTGAATAATGAAGACACCAACAAGATATTGCATACGTGATTGTTTGGCATACGTTTGTTGTACCTCACCAAGTGCACACAACAGAAACAATTCAACATAAATCCCAGTAGCGGACCCGTTGATGTCATGGTTACGATGTTATGCTGACAACGGCACAAGTGCAGCCAGACAAGAGTTCTATACTCTCATCATTTGCTACAGGTGCAAACACTGGCCATCTATTTCCCCGTGCACCCAGTCCTACAAACATGCGATGGTCCCAGCACTTCACATCTGGTCCCAGTCCTACAAACATGTGATGGTCCCAGCACTTCACATCTGGTCCCAGTCCTACAGACATGTGATGGTCCCAGCACTTCACATCTGGTCCCAGTGCTACAGACATGTGGTGGTCCCAGCACTCCACCTACACACATCTGGTCCCTGCCACAGGGCTCGGGTACTCATTAGTGTGCTGGCACCCAGACAACCTCACACAGATTATAGCTTCTGTTTTGCGGAACCCAATTTGTTCTTCAGCTATTTTCTCATACATTTTATTTTGAATTCTTTCTTGTATGAACTTGAGGAGTATCTTAGTCATATACTAAATGCTATGCTAATTGGCTCTGTGGTGAAGAGCTCAAGGGCACAATACCACGTTCGAAACACAACTGCAAGTGTGGAAGCAGACCGTCTTGCGTTGGTTCCCATACAAAGGTATGAGTGCCAGTCGTTCATACAGCAGTGGCAAACTACTGAACAAATACTTGCCAAGAAATCACAAACAGCCAAAAAACACTGGGGTTGACTGCCACATCTTGTAATGGATATGCAACTAACTTTTTTAAATGCTAAGTATAAACTCAGTTCCTTCTGACACTGATCTCTCAGCCACTGAACAGCATACAAAAAAGAGCATTGTCTTGACTTGGTCATCTATCAGTGAACATTCTGGAGGGCAAGAGAAGAAGAGAGTCTCCAAGACACAAACACATCACACAACGATGCACAAACATTGGCAAGCAGACTTATGCTGGGACGAAGTCAGTTGCTGAACACAGGGGGGATAGGCTAGTGACACAACTTCAACACATATCTCTGGACTTACTGAGTGACTCGATGATGGTGAGCCTAGATGAAAGAAATGTGTTCTTTAACAAGTGCTAATCAACACCCACATATTTTATCCTCTTATTTCTCATCACCAGCACACCCAGGGCAAGCCCCACAAGTGCCCATGTGCACAGACTGCCTCCAGTATTTACTCTGCCTTCACTGGCATGCTGTGGCATGTGCCCACATTTCAAACACCTGGCCGTGCAGACAACCAGCACTGTTCAGCATTTCAGTCCCTCAATTGACAAATGCTCACGACACCAGCCGAGTGACACAAACAGCCTCACTGTAACCACTTGCCCACCTCAGCCTCACATCACTCCCCATATTATTTATCTCTCTCCAATTCTTTCTCCCATTTAGATTTTAGTCTCCCTCTGTGCCACCTGCAGTGATGGTGGCATGGTGTTTAGCTTGCTAGCCTGCTCAGACTGGGGTCTGGGATAAACCCCCCACAGAGGCAGGACCATGTTTCTGACCTGTACAGTTCTGGGGTCTGGGTTCAACCCCCCACAGAGACAGGACCATGTTTCTGACCTGTACAGTTCTGGAGTCTGGGTTAAACAACACCCCCCCCCCCCCCCCCAACAGAGACAGGACCATGTTTCTGACTTGTATGGTTCTGGGGTCTGGGTTCAACCCCCCACAGAGACAGGACCATGTTTCTGACCTGTACGGTTCTGGGGTCCACCCTGTCTCATAATCTCTGGGGACCCAGACCACTTTCAGCATTTTTGAGGGAATTGCCTGGGAAGGACAGGCATGAGGAAGGGAACTGGCCACCACAGATCATGTGTCATAGGCTAGAATATGTGAAGGCCAAACAATTCACATCACATGGCTGTCTGTGCTAGGGGACCACCTGTACCTGTAGTCAGTTTACACAGACTTTATGTGGAGTCTGGGGGATGTGGGAGTAGTCAAATAGTAGTTGATACTTGTTGGAATACAGGAAAACATAATGTGACACTTGTTAAGAAACAGGCTAACATAAAAAAAAGTCGCTTAAAAGTCGACAGAGTCGACTTCATTGCACCAGGTTTGATCCCATATGGCTCGGTCTCTTTCCGCAGCGCGGAAAGCGTCGCACAAAGCACGAAGCTCCGTAGCTCTAGCGACGACCCACAGGAGTCTTCGAAAAATTTAACTCGTGAACCAAAGGACGTGGCCCGGAATCGAACCCACAACCTTCGGAGCCCGAGTTAAACAGCTTGACCACTTCGCCACGAAGACTCCCACAGGCTAACATAACATGATACATGTTGGGATACAGGCTAACATAATATGATACTTGCTGAGATAGTCAAATATCAGCAGATACTTGGAATACAGGCTAACATAACATGATACTTGCTGGAACACTGTAAGCATACTCAGACACTTGTGACGAGTGTCACACAACTCAAGGACTCTCAATGCCGAGGTTGCCATCTCCTTGGTGCACATACAAACAACCAGGGATTGTGTAACAGTATAGCTTAGGAGTAAGGAGTTAGGGAATGCTGCGCATTCATTAACTAGTGGGAAACCATAGTTGGTGAACGTGTGTGCACGAATGGATAGACGTATCCAGGGCTTGCACACACGTCACTTGGGGGACTGGGAATTCAGGAGGTAAACAACAAGAATGTCGGAGTTTTCCATCATGTTTGAAGATGAATGATTTCACCTAATAAACGTATGAATTTATAAAAGACGAGACTTGTCCACTATATTATCACGTGCCTTCCACACTCAGCATTGTTATATCACCACGGCTACTGTGATATAGGCTGAATTGGTGCCGTCGACCTCAAGATTGCAAACATGGGATGTAGCGAAGATTGTTGACAAGCGAAGAACAAACGAAGGAGTGTTTTGTCTACGTCTGGAAACAGATGTTATGGAAGTTTTCAAGTAATTAATAAGAGACGCAACAACTAAAAGCCCGCCCAGGGGTAGTTGTTGTGATTTCTCAGTGTTTATTAAGAGGATCTCTCAGTAAAGGTCAGAAGGTTTGATAATCTTATTTTATAGAAAGACTGATAGTTTTGTATGCATAACTCACTAATATACAGTGCCCTGATCGCTGACCTACGCTGTTTTTTTTATGAGATCAAGAATTGCCGTTTTACAGCGAAAATTGCAAATGATATAATGATGTCGCTGCTGATTGCATCTTACGACTTATAAAGTAACCTTGTACCTCGGGAAATAAATTGTCTTTACACCCGAACGATCAGCTCCAAATAAAACAGAGAACTATCGAGAATGGAAAAAATTATGAGCATAGTTTCAGCTCACTGGACTGTTTGAGGTGGAGTCAAGGTCAAATTGCACTTTCTGTAATTCTCGAATCAAGCTGGTCAACAGTCACTTCAGCTAAGTGAAGGCGTTGATGAATCTGGTCAACTTGTCTCAAGTCAAATTGGTTTCAATTGATTTAAACTGACTGTTGTTGGAACGCCACATAACAAGTAATGTTCCGAGTGCTGAAACAGAGTGGCCATCGTCAGGCTTGAATCCATCCATTGTTGACTTGCTCGTTTTTTCTCTGAAACGTATGGATGTTCCAGATATGCTGTCGTGTCAGATTTGCTGAGACCGTTAAATGTTGTCGGTTGAAATACAGTGAAGGTGACCTTGCTTGTCGGAAGGTAAACTCCAGAATTTTTATACAACGCTTAAGGCAATGCTAACCTTAAAAAATTTAATTCCATAATACTTAATTTCTATGTTCTTTTATGGGATAGGGTTTGATATTAAAGACTGCTGATCAATAAAATATTGTCAAATTGACTTTGCACTTAACGGTTGCTATGGAAACCAAGATAAACAGCGGCCATCTTGAATTTCTTAATGTACCTCTAAAACATTTATTTTTTAATGTACAGGCTAAATTCTTTGTTTTATGTGTAAGTAAATAGACCCTTTACAAGTTTAGTAGAAAATTTTAATGATATCTCTTAGCAGTTTTTTTTTCAAAATGTGAAAATGGTAATGACATTTTTCATGAAATTTTTTTTTTTTTTTTTAGTGTAGTACAAAAACTAAAATGTAATTTTGAAGAATAATCTACTCACAATGTAAGAGATATAATAAAGAATATCTCTGCAAAGTTTGAGTGAAATCTAATGAATAGTTTTTAAAACAATTGTACTTATGTATAAAAAACTGGCGAAATGAGAAAACGGGGAAAAACTAATTATTTTTTTGTTTTTTATTACTAATGCACTCTTTTACAGAGAAAAAAAAGTGTAAAACTGTATCTTGAGTGTTAAAATTGTCCTGTTGAATATGCAGGACCTCCCTCCAGAGCATGCAGCTCACCTTGTCTCTTCAGTTTGGCCTCTCGTACAGTGTCGCGTCTTTTAGTTTGTTTGTCCTTCTTGTACTTCAGACTATTTCTTACTTGCTTCTGCATCCTAAATGTTCCTAGTCTCTGCATATGCAGGCCTGTAGAAGGTCCAAAAACTGGGCAGTGTCTTGGGCAGCAGCAGCTCCAAAGTTGAACTCTCTTGCTGCAGTTACAACTGCAAACTGAACGCGCTTGCGAGAGGCAAAGTTGTCTTTAGTGCATCGAGCCCATATCAAGCTGTGTAAACACTCATTTGAATTCTGAGTTTGTCCTGACACACATCTACTAAGTAGTTTAGTTTGCGCAGTGCTGTTCCAAGGCGTTTACTGACATGGTTGATACACTCCTCTTTGTCTATCTGAATGTCATCCCCATATGGGTTGATCTTGGTAAGTTCCGCAAATGTTTTGGTGTCACCATCAGAAAGTATTGACGTGTAGCGAAGTTTATGACGGGCCATAGACCGTCGCCACAGCACCCTTGCAGCCTTCACCTCCATCATTCCAGCAGATCCTGTGAAATTGTTGTCACAGTTTAGAAGATGTTCTGCCTTCCATGCTGCAAATTCATCTGGTTTGTCCCTGGAAAGTGTCTTACCAGTGGTTTCACACACCTGGCAATATGTGGACATAACATGGGCATCTATGCAAAGTCCTGTAAGAACATCCACTGCACAGCCAACTCCAATGTGGGATGTGTGGCCTCTAGTCAGCCAAGTGCCATCAAAGCTGACACTAATATCTAGCACATCATTGTCATGTAGAGTTATGCCTGACTGTTGTGCATGAGCCTATCGAACATACTTTACGGTTTGAGAAAAAACAGTGTCCTCCAGATCTTCTATCTTTGAATATAGTTTATTCGCTTTGCTGTGAAATGTTTTGTGATGAAAACCTTGCAGGTTCATGTTTTCACAAAAATTGTTGAATGTCATTGCACCCATCCCACAGACTAATGCTGAATATACTGACTGGCTGTTGACAGCAAAAGATCTATCCCCATCATTACTTCTTGCAGATAGGTATCTTCCACACATCACTTCTTCACAACAAGAGCTGTAAACCTCTGCATACATAGCTAATATCTTGGTTTTCTTGCTGTCAGTTTTCAAAATAAGACTATCATTTTTACAAACTGGACAACATAACAATTTGATTATTGCCTCAATTTCTGAACAATCAACTATTGCTCTGTGTTCCCGTTTTTGATATCCATTGTCGTCACCAGAATCATACTTGCTGCTAGTGGATGTTGTGTATTTATACGTATCTCTTTTAAATTGGCTTCGGGTAATAAAAGAATCACTTCACAACTTTGAGAAGAACACGATAGCACTGATTCATTCAAATTCACTGTCAAAACACTTGGATTTGGAAGTGGCATGTGCGCACTTTAGCTGGGTCGCTTTCAGTAGTTTCCGAATTGTCTGTATCGTTTACGACGTTCTGATAGGCTTTTCGCTGCTTACGAGCATTTGCGAGGTGTAGTCTGAGAGATTACTTACGTTGAGTAGATGACTTTATGTTAAATTTCTTAGGACGAGGCATATTTCAATGCGTGTCAGTCTGTCGTCAACAATGAACTTTCAGCACGTCGCCAGGTGTAAACAACACAAAGCGCCATTTTGGAAACCCACGTGATCAATTTCAGCCATCGGCGAACGCGGATTGCTTACGATGTTCCATATATGGAAGTTTCCGGAAGATGATAGACACGAATAAATCCGATGTACACAGAAGAGCTTCCGATTAGACGAACTCGTAGTTTTACGAACAGTTACGGAAGTTCACGACCTTTCCAGGGATACCTTACACGCGCGTGTCGTGTTTTCCTGAGATATCGTTGCTAGGAGTTGAAAACCGTCAATTTCGCAACAATTTTCAATAATTATATGATTTGACACAGAGGGTGGGTTCAGTAAATTATGAATATTGCATAAAATAACAGTTTTGAAACAAAAACAAGTACAGAATCTGATAGAAGACATGATAATGTGTCTAAAAATGAACTATTCCAAAAATAGCCAAGTTGACCAAAAATCGATGTTTTTACTGCCGCACATCGCCTTAAAGTAAATCAATCGATCAATTAGTCAAGCAATCGATCAATCAATTAATCAATCGATCAATTAATCAAGCAATCAATCGATCAGTCAATCAAGTAATCAATCGATCAACTAATCAAGCAATCGATCAATCAGTCAATCAATCGATCAATCAATCAAGCAATCAATCAGTCCGTATTGTATCGAGCGTTGTAAATTTAAAAGCCAAACAAGCATAATCAGCGGCATGTAAACAACTGGAAGGAATCGACTTCGATTGAGGTGAGAAGTCCAGAGGCTCTTCTTTTTCTGCTCCTTTCAAGTTTTGGTCAATTAGAGTCTCTTTTATCAGGATTCGCGATTGGAACTGGAACCTTTTTCATCAAGATCATCGGTTGGAGTCTTTTTCGTCTAGTTTAGGTAATGGATAGTTTTAGATTAATTAATTGAACAGAATATTTCTTGATGATTACTTTGAAATAATATTGTTTGAAAATATTTGTATATTATATTGCTTGATAATTTCCATTATAGAATTTTAGGATGGAGCCCCAAGATTTTTCTCAGGTATTGAGTGGAGTTGGCGGAGCAATATCAAAGTTGGATGCAGTATTGAGACAGCAAAGTGTAATCAGTGATGTGGAGAGATTTAATGGACAGGCGAATCAGTTTAAGAAATGGATTATTTCTATTGAGAAACATGCTTATCTAGTGAACGCTACAGATGAGGATAAAAAGAATTTAGCATATAGAACTAGTACAAGTCCAGTTTCTGACCATATAAGAAGAAAGCTAGAAGCGGGAGGAGATGAAACCTGGGAACAATTCAAAACCGACCTGGCACATAAATACGCAGAAATTACTGATCCACAACACGCATTCTCAGTGTTGCGACAAACGAGACAAAATATTACGGAAAGTGTACAGCTATACAGTGATAGGTTAATCAATTTAGCTGAGGAGTCATTTTTGGGACAGAATGTACGAGCTGAAGAAGTGGAAAGGATGTTGGTGGGGATTTTTGTTGATGGGATTAGGTCAGATGGATTGAAATTTAAGTTATTGAGAGAGAATCCTGCAAGATTGTCACAAGCGGTAGATATCGCTATACAAGAAGAAAGCTTGAGGAGAAGGTTTAGATTGAGAGTAGGATGAGAGTTAGGTAGTAGTTCGGAAGATAGAATTGAAGAACCTATGGAAATAGATCAGTATAGGCATGGATGGAGAGGAAGACGAGGAGAAGTACAGATGGTACAAAGAAACACTAACGTATATAATCAAGGTAGAGAAGGACAAGTGAGAAATACTGTAAGAAACATGGAAGGTAACACAAATAACACGAATGTGGTTTGTTGGGGATGCCACCAACGTGGGCACATTTTTCGCTTCTGTGGTAACAGACGTGTCCCATCGAATACACAAAATAATAGAGGTGTTCAGACGAGTACACAGAACAGAACTGCAAATAGCAGATCAGCGAATGGGAATTATGAAGAAATGCAGAGAAATTTTAGAAGATCAGGAAATCAGGGAAATTGGCGTCCCGCTTACTGAACAGGATCGGCAGTAGGGGGGAAGATAGTGAGATCCAAAAGATGCATCAATGTATTAAAAACCCAAATGATGAGTATAATAGGACATTTAGAAATAAAAAACATAAGAAGTTATCTCCCCAAGGCGAGATAAAAGTTGTCACTAAATATGGTTGATCCTAGCTCATGTATAGTAGAAATAGGGAAATATAAAGTTAGAACATTAGTTGACTCGGGAGCACAAGTTAGCGTGATTAAAGAAACATTTTTATATCGAATGTTAAAAAATTGTAAAATATTTAGAATTCAGGAAAATCTTCATTCGGTAACTGGACACAGATTAGAAGTGCTTGGACAAACGATAATAAATTTTAAATTAGGAGGGATAAATGTTAGGCATATGTTCCATGTGGTCAAGGATTTAAATAGAAATATGATATTGGGTAGAGATTTTTTATTGAAAAATGGGGTGAGACTTTTTTTTGATTTGCATAAATTAAAATTCCAAGATGTGTATGTAGATTTGGAAGAGGATATGCATGTGTCGACACTAGTTAGAGTCAAAACGACCATGAATTTGAAACCACAAACGGTTAATTTAATACAGGCAAAAATGAAAAAAAACCCATACTTTTCGGTTGGACAAACAGTTAAAATAACGGAATTAGAGAGAGAAATAATACAGGAACCTGGCTTAGAAGTCACCGATGGGTTAATAGTACTAGATAGACATCTCAGCTTTCCAGTGATGCTCCTAAATAATACAGGAAAAAATATTACATTATATAGAGGTTGTGTAATCGCTAAAGTAGAGTATAGTGAAAATAACATGTTAACTATAGACAAAGAAAACATATGGGGAAATAAGTATTCAGAAACTCCCATGATTAGAAATAATGTCGGAAATAAGTATAAAAGAAGCTGGAAAAGACGAAATGATGAATTGATCCATACATTTAAGAAACGTCCATCTCAGATAGATACAGTTGATAAAAAGACAAGAGAACAAGAATTGTTATCACAATTAAAAGCTCCGCCGGAAAATAGGGAAATATTAGAAAAGTTCGTGAAAGAAAATCAAGACGTTTTTGCGGATTAGTGATTTAGAATTGGGTAAGACAAAAACAGTTACATTGGAAATAGATACAGGAGACCATCCACCAATTAGTTTAAAACCATATAGAACTCCATTAAGAAATAGAGAAATTGTGGAAAAGGCAATAGAAGATATGTTGAAAGCAGGGATAATAACAAGATCAAAGTCAGAATGGTCATCTCCGGTCGTCATAGTAGCCAAACCTGATGGTTCGAGCAGGTTCTGTTGTGACTACAGGGCGTTGAACAAAATCACTAAGAATGTAGCGTACCCACTGCCAGTGATTGATGATATTTTGGGGTTGCTTAATGGCTCCACATTCTTCACGACGCTAGACGCAAGGTCAGGATTTTGGTGTATTCCGATGTCGAAGGACGCGCAAAAGAAACGTGCTTTCTGTACTCATATGGGTTCTTACGAATTCTTACGTATGCCGTTCGGGGTTCGAACTGCCCCGTCTCACTATATGCTCTTAATAAATGAAGTTTTAGAAGGTATGCAAAAATTTGCTCTAGCATATATAGACGACATTCTGATTTTTACGAAAGGAGATGTGGAGGATCATTTAAAACATATTAGACTAGTATTTGACAGGTTAAGAAGGCATGATGTTAAATTGAAGCTTAGTAAGTGCCAGTTCTTAAAAACAGAAACAAAATATTTGGGGTATATTATAAATAGAGAAGGAATTAAACCAGACCAGGAAAAGATAAAGGCTATTAAAGAGTTACCTCCTCCAACTAACATAAAGGAAGTACGTGCGTTTATAGGAATCTGTGGGTATTATAGGCGGTTTGTCCCAGCATTTTCAAAGATTGCAGAGCCAATTACAAATTTGACGGGTAAATACGCTAGATTTAAGTGGGATGATGAGTGTCAAAAAGCATTCGATTTTTTAAAAAACAGTTTAACAGTAGTACCACTATTGACGCATCCAGACTTGAACAAACAATTGATACTATATACAGATGCTTCGGACAATGCAATAGGAGCATGTTTGGTTCAACCATATGAAGGAAAAGAGTCTGGAATACCAGGGGTTAAAAATGAAAGGCCAATTTACTTCTTATCTCATAAACTTAGCAAAACTCAACGCAAATGGCCGATTATTGAGAAAGAAGCGTATGCCATACACTACGCTCTACAAAAACTAAATTATTACTTACATAATGCCAATTTCATTATTAGAACTGATCACATGCCATTAAAGTCTATATTAGAAGCACCAATACAAAATAGGAAAATACAACGTGGGCATTGAATCTACAGGGATACAATGCTACAGTGGAATATGTTTCAGGAAAACATAATACATGCGCCGATCTTTTGTCTAGGATCCCGTATCCACAGTCATCAGGGAACACGGAAGATGAAGCGGAACCAGAGATAGATGATCGAACTGGCAAGTAAATATATTAGATTCTGCCATAATAAATAGAGAAAACTTTGAGAGTTTTACCGTCAGATCAAGAGTCTGAACCTACAACAGAAGACCCACATTTGGAACAGTTTAATATGAAAGATGAACAAGAATTAGATCCAAAAATAGTACAAATAAAAAGAAAACTGAAAGAAACAGGGGAAAATAGTTTTAAAGAAATTTGTAGAGCTACAAGAAGACATCAATTATATTATATCAGTGAAAAAGGTGAAGGAGTAAGAAATATATTCCGAAACATTTAGAACGAGAAGTTTTAAAGGCATAATAATCACGATAATAATGGTCATTTTGGACGAGATAAGTTGGTTAAGGCTATTAGCAGTAAATATAATGGCCGAATTTTTTTAAAAGCGTATATGAATATGTTGAAGCATGTGAAAAGTGTAGGTTAAGAAACATGAAGATAATTAAATGTCCCTTACAGGATACTGATATTCCTCAATTTCAATGCAGAAAGTAAGTTTGGATATTTCAGGGTCCTCATCCAAAAACATTATCGGGAAAAGTATACCTACACATATCGTAGATTCATATAGTCTCTGGCCAGAAGTTTATCCAATTCCAGACAAGAGTGCTGATTCAGTTATAAATATGCTTTTACAAGAATTTATACAAAGGTTTGGGTGTCCACAAATAATACTTACAGACAATGGGAAAGAATTTGTAAATAGAAAGTTTGAAAAAATTGGTAAAAGATTTGAATATAAAACACATTAAGACTTCATATTACAGACCAACTTCGAATGCCAAAAATGAGCGACAACATAGGACATTATACAACATACTAGCGAAAAAATGTAGAAGAACACGATATGGATTGGGATCTTTATTTGGGAATAGCATTAGCGGCGATCCGTACACACCAAAATGAAGGAACAGGTTTCTCACCATTTTACTTAGTACATGGGAGAGAACCAATATTACCAATTGACAATTTATTAAGCCTAGGAGAAAAATATATGGGGGAGGATTTTCAGGAAACAAGATTACAAGAGATGCACAAAGCACATGTACGTTTAAGAAATAATATAATTAAGGCTCGAGAAAGACAGAAGAAATACGCAAATAAAAATGCACACTTACAAGAGTTCAACATAGGTGATAGAGTTTATTACAAAAAACATAGGAAAAAACTCTAAGTTTGATGCTCATTGGGTTCCCGGGATATTATATTTTAGAAAAGAAGGGGTCCCAGTATCGTATACTATTAAGAACCAAGTTACAGGGCATGTTGCAACGTTCACATGTGGAGCACTTAAGACGGATAATGAGGAAAAAGATGCAGAGAATAATAATAATAATTATTATTCAGAAGAATTGTCAGATGGACAGATTGTCAGACAAACGGAATATCCAATACCTATAGAGAATGGGAAACAAGTAACAACAGCATCTACTACGGCTGAACAAGAAGAAACAATACCAAAAACAGTCGTGATAGAGGAAACACACGTATGACGATTATAATAATGAGAATCAATCAAGGAAAACATAGAAGCACCGTTTATGAATACAAGACAGGCAGTAAAAAGAAAGTTAGATAGACAGAAAGAAAGAGAAATTAAGAGGCAAAGGAAGTTTAGACTGAATTCTTCAAGTGATGAAGATATGCCACTGTTTGAAAATTTATTAAGACGTCAAGACAGAAAATTAGATTGGATTTAGAAAGGAAGAGATTAGCGGTTGCTAGTAATGGATATACAGATGCGGAACCAGAGATGGATGAAAAGTCAGAAACTGATGAAGATGCTGATATGAAAGAAGATAGTTCTCCTCAGGAGGATGACGATATTGATGTGGATATTGCACTTATAGAAAAAATTTGAAGCTATTAAGAAAATGGAGAAGAGATAAATAGTGCGGTAGAATATTCTGTAGATTGCAGATAGAAGAAGAAGTTAGACAAGGTATTTATGTATTTCCAAGGAAGGAAGTTGGCAACTTAATCAAGAGTTGTTGGGATGAGTAGACATAATATGGTAGTAAGTTCAAACTTATTGATATATGCTTGTGATCATTTTGATTTTTAAGTTGAAGTGTTGAGTTTTTCTTAGACGGAAATAATTGATTAGTAGTCATAATATGTATGTATATATATGGTCTTCATTTCATAACATATGTTTAATTTGATTAATGTGTGGGGATAAACGATGATGTCCAAAGAATGAGGGGGTTGATATTGTGTAGTCTGTTGTTTGACTTCAATTGTTCTTTATAAAATGTGAGGATAATTTAACGTTGCTTTTATTGAGTTATCCTGGGTGTGTTTAAAATGATTACTGGCTTGACGTTCAGTTAGGGGAAAAATGAAGAGTTTTTTTTGGGAACCTTACAGAAAATGTGAAATAGACGTTGAGTTGTTTAACGTATATAACGTTTATAAATAGAAATTGAGGGTGAAACATGGTTGAGTTAAGGGAGGAAGTGGTAGTGATTAGTGAAGTGATTCAATATGTTGTAATGGAGGTATATTTAAAAGTGGCTGGGGGTATCAGCAAAAATTGATAATTACAGGTGGTTTGGAAAGAGTTAAAATGGGGGATTGAAATAGGGACTACATTTAGTTGGTTCGTACCGTAAGTACATGATTGGAGTGCCGGGCGATATTGGGTAAATGGGGAGTTGAAATAGGAGCTGGGTGTTGAACAGCGTTTAATGGAGAATATGGGGGGGGAATGCCAGGTTGAATTTTGGCATTAAATAAGTGGACACTGGAAGAAGAAGACTGTACGTAACAGTATACTAATAATTTGGAGGTTGTGAAGGAATAGTTGAATTTGACGAGCTGTATAATACAAAATGGTTGTAGTGTTGGATCAACTTTTTGATAACAACAATTATTATTGAAGAAAATGAAAGATAAATTTTAGAAACTTCTATTTTTATAAAGTTTTGAGAATGCATGGGAAGAGAAATGTGGTTACTCTTACTTTTTTCCCTTACTTTCTATATTTTTTAAAGGTGCGCACCTACCAAATCTAACCTATCCAACCTAACTGACTTAACTAAACTTTTCTGTCTATACCTGGAATAGCGAGAATGTGAATAAGGAGAAAAAAGATAAGGGAAATATCTTCAATTTTTGTCAATCATAATTTAGATGGACACTTTAATAGCGGTTCACTTATGGAGAATTTTGTAGAGAGTTTTTGTGGAGAACTTTATAACGAATTTTGTAGAGAGTTTTGTATTATTGATATAGTATGAAGTATGTCTCTAGTTAGCATTTGGCTATGATGAGATAAGAGGGTGAGAATTGAGTTGAGAAATATATGGGATTGTTGGGCAGGTATGATAGAGTTAAGTGGTTAAGAGTTGGGGTTGAGATTTTTTCAGGGAAAAATCTCCTTGAAGAAGGGGAGGTATATGTAACAGTATAGCTTAGGAGTAAGGAGTTAGGGAATGCTGCGCATTCATTAACTAGTGGGAAACCATAGTTGGTGAACGTGTGTGCACGAATGGATAGACGTATCCAGGGCTTGCACACACGTCACTTGGGGGACTGGGAATTCAGGAGGTAAACAACAAGAATGTCGGAGTTTTCCATCATGTTTGAAGATGAATGATTTTCACCTAATAAACGTATGAATTTATAAAAGACGAGACTTGTCCACTATATTATCACGTGCCTTCCACACTCAGCATTGTTATATCACCACGGCCACTGTGATAATTGCACATACAAACAAATGGGGGTTGCTGACACAATTGCAAGTTAAACTGTGTGTATAATTATTATACATAGTCGTAGTATCAACTGATCTCAGACCACAGCAACAGGGTCATGAACAATGATGCCTCATGAACATGAGACATGCATTTGACAAGTTTGAGAACCCTGAAGTAACCTCACATTTAATTACTAAGTAGCTTGCAATGTGAGTGTGTGGTAATGTCTGTAATGTAAGTAAATGGTAATGTCTGTAATGTAAGCATATAGTAATGTCTGTAATGTAAGCATATAGTAATGTAAGCATATAGTAATGTCTGTAATGTAAGCATATAGTAATGTAAGCATACAGTAATGTCTGTAATGTAAGCATATAGTAATGTAAGCATACAGTAATGTCTGTAACGTAAGTATGAAACAATGGGTGATAAAACTGTTCAGTAAACTGTAACTCAACCAACGAGCCAGCACTGGTATAATAGGTACACTGTGATTGCTGGCTACAGGACAAAAACAACCAACATTGTACCTTCTAAACTGGTGTTATGTGATACAAAATTAGACAGAAGCTGCACGTAACATGGGACAGCTAACTGTGCAATACGGTGGCACACTATAGTTTAATGGAGCACATCTAGTAGCTTGTACCATACAGGTTATGTTAAATATGAGGTATGCTGATGAAGGATATATATGTATATATATATATAACATAAGCATACGCATGTGTTACACACAAGGGAATGGGTATAGAAGAAAGTGACAAACACAAGCATTAGTGCGCAGTCCTCAGGAGGATTCAAGATGACAAATGTATGGTTTACAACAAACAATCAGACACAACACATTGGCCACATGAAGCCACGGATCAAAGACAAATACCTGAGTGAACAGCAGCTATGGAAGTGTAGTGCTGTGTGCACTTGCCTGTTGGGAA
Organism: Cepaea nemoralis; assembly: GCA_014155875.1. NCBI lineage: Eukaryota > Metazoa > Mollusca > Gastropoda > Stylommatophora > Helicidae > Cepaea > Cepaea nemoralis. The sequence goes on from JACEFZ010027676.1 coordinate 111,212, forward strand.
CGTGGTCCTGGGTTCACATCCCCAGGAGGTGGTATTTTCCAAGGACATGGCTTCAGAGGTGACCAGCTTCATACAGTTAGTACCAAAGCATTTACTGAGAGAAGAAGAGAGTCCAAGACACAAAACATCACACAACGATGCACAACATTGGCAAGCAGACTTATGCTGGGACGAAGTCAGTTGCTGAACACAGGGGGGATAGGCTAGTGACACAACTTCAACACATATCTCTAGGACTTACTGAGTGACTCGATGATGGTGAGCCTAGATGAAAAGAAAGTGTCTTAACAAGTGCTAATCAACACCCACATATTTTATCCTCTTATTTCTCATCACCAGCACACCCAGGCAAGCCCCCACAAGTGCCCATGTGCACAGACTGCCTCCAGTATTTACTCTGCCTTCACTGGCATGCTGTGGCATGTGCCCACATTTTCAAACACCTGTCCGTGCAGACAACCAGCACTGTTCAGCATTCCAGTCCCTCAATTGGACAAATGCTCACGACACCAGCCGAGTGACACAAACAGACCTCACTGTAACCACTTGCCCACCTCAGCCTCACATCACTCCCCATATTATTTATCTCTCTCCAATTCCTTTCTCCCATTTAGATTTTTAGTCTCCCTCTGTGCCACCTGCAGTGATGGTGGCATGGTGTTTAGCTTGCTAGCCTGCTCAGACTGGGGTCTGGGATAAACCCCCCACAGAGGCAAGGACCATGTTTCTGACCTGTACAGTTCTGGGGTCTGGGTTCAACCCCCCACAGAGACAGGACCATGTTTTGGACCTGTACAGTTCTGGAGTCTGGTTAAACAACACCCCCCCCCCCCCCCCCCACAGAGGACAGGACCATGTTTCTGACTTGTATGGTTCTGGGGTCTGGGTTCAACCCCCCACAGAGACAGGCACCATGTTTCTGACCTGTACGGTTCTGGGTCCACCCTGTCTCATAATCTCTGGGACCCAGACCACTTTCAGCATTTTTGAGGGAATTGCCTGGGAAGGACGAGGCATGAGGAAGGGAACTGACCACCACCGATTCATGCACTGCTATAGGCTAGAATATGTGAAGGTCAAACAATTCACATCACCAGTGGCTGTCTGTGGCTAGGGGACCACCTGTACCTGTAGTCAGTTTACACAGACTTTATTGTGGAGTCTGGGGGTATGGGGGATTAGTCAAATAGTAGTTGATACTTGTTGGAATACAGGAAAACTAATGTGATACTTGTTAAGAAACAGTCCTAACATAAAAAAAAGTCGCTTAAAAGTCGACAGAGTCGACTTCATTGCACAGGGTTTGATTCCCATATGGCTCGGGTCTCTTTCCCGCAGCGCGGAAGAAGTCGCACAAAGCACGAAGCTCCGTAGCTCTAGCGGACGAACCCACAGGAGGTCTTCGAAAAATTTAACGTCGTGACCAAAGGGACGTGGCCCGATCGAACCCACAACCTTCGGAGGCCCGAGTTAAAACAGCTTGACCACTTCGCCACAAAGACTCCCACCAGGCCTAACATAACATGATACATGTTGGGATACAGGCTAACATAATATGATACTTGCTGAGATAGTCAAATATCAGCAGATACTTGGAATACAGGCTAACATAACATGATACTTGCTGGAACACTGTAAGCATAAGACACTTGTGACGAGTGTCACACAACTCAAGGACTCTCAATGCCGAGGTCGCCATCTCCTTGGTGCACATACAAACAACCAGGGATTGCACATACAAACAAATGGGGGTTGCTGACACAATTGCAAGTTAAACTGTGTGTATAATTATTATACATAGTCGTAGTATCAACTGATCTCAGACCACAGCAACAGGGTCATGAACAATGATGCCTCGTGAACATGAGACATGCATTTGACAAGTTTGAGAACCCTGAAGTAACCTCACATTTAATTACTAAGTAGCTTGCAATGTGAGTGTGTGGTAATGTCTGTAATGTAAGTAAATGGTAATGTCTGTAATGTAAGCATATAGTAATGTCTGTAATGTAAGCATATAGTAATGTAAGCATATAGTAATGTCTGTAATGTAAGCATATAGTAATGTAAGCATACAGTAATGTCTGTAATGTAAGCATATAGTAATGTAAGCATACAGTAATGTCTGTAACGTAAGTATGAAACAATGGGTGATAAAACTGTTCAGTAAACTGTAACTCAACCAACGAGCCAGCACTGGTATAATAGGTACACTGTGATTGCTGGCTACAGGACAAAAACAACCAACATTGTACCTTCTAAACTGGTGTTATGTGATACAATAATTAGACAGAAGCTGCACGTAACATGGGACAGCTAACTGTGCAATACGGTGGCACACTATAGTTTAATGGAGCACATCTAGTAGCTTGTACCATACAGGTTATGTTAAATATGAGGTATGCTGATGAAGGATATATATGTATATATATATAACATAAGCATACGCATGTGTTACACACAAGGGAATGGGTATAGAAGAAAGTGACAAACACAAGCATTAGTGCGCAGTCTCAGGAGGATTCAAGATGACAAATGTATGATTTTACAACAAACAATCAGACACAACACATTGGCACACCTGATGAAGCCACGGATCAAAGACAAATACCTGAGTGAACCGCAGCTATGGAAGTGTAGTGCTGTGTGCACTTGCCTGTTGGGAACGTGATCCTGGGTTCACATCCCCAGGGAGGTGGTATTTGTCCAAGGACATGGCTTCAGAGGTGACCCAGCTTCATACAGTTAGTACCAAAGCATTTACTGAGAGGTTATATAGAAGGAGTTGTAGTGACCATCTCTGATGAGCTTTATCTTCTTTAACGGCATTTCCTTGTTTATTATTATTATTATTTTTACTATTGTTTTAACACAAGTAATATTAATACGAGTTGTGGAAATGAATGACCACCAAACAGTATATGGCCCATGGCACCACATCCCTCTGATACATGACCTCTAGCCAAACGGGACAGAAGAACCAGACAGATTTTAAGACGGGATATTACCTGAGAAAAGTGGCCCATAAACCATGCTCACAGTGTTCGTAACAACACATATAATACTATGTAACAGCCTGCACAGTTCTATGTAACAACACACATTGAGTGCTACGTAACACACACAGGGTTAGTATCAACACATCTACAGTGCTATGTAATAACACATACATAACTATGTAATATATATATATTTTATGTCTAACACATGCATTGCTATGTAACAGAACAATTACATTGCTACATTACAACACATACACTGCTAACACCTATACTACTATGCAACCACACATTCATTGCTATGTAACCACACGTCTATAATGGTATATGAAAAACACACCTACATTGCTATGTAACTATACTCACACAGCTCCGAAAAACAGTACACCTACAATGCCATAAAGCAGCACACACGCACACTGCTATGTAACAATACATAATTGCTACGTAACCACACGACTACAATGGTATGTAAAACCACACCTACAGTGCTGAGTAATGACACTCACACAGCACTGTAATAACTAAAACACCACATCTACAATGCTAAAAAGCAGTGCACACACGCACGCACACACACACAAATGCATGCAGAAAAACAGAACAAATGAACCAAAGCTCCAGGGACAGCTGGTGACCAAACAGGATGACGATGATGGCTATGACAATGTGGTGCACAAATCATAAACACACCCACAGACAACACTGGTGCCAACACAGGAACAGTTAAGTGTGCGCTGTGACAATGTTAGTTTGGTTGTCAAATATAAATTGTAGTGTTTGATTTTCAAATGAAATTGTCCAGTTTACTTTTCAGGTATAAATTTTCCAGTTTGGTTTTCAAACATTGATTTTCAAGTTTGGTTTTCAAATATTAATTTTCCAGTTTGGTTTTCAAATATATATTTCAATGGTTGTATAAGGAACCATACACAAACACAGGTTACACCCTCGATTTAGCAGAACAACTGTGTGCAAGAGAGGTCTGTTAACAGATTAAGTACAAAACAAAAAGTAGATTTGTACCTAACAAAACTGGATGGCGGAAAATGGGAAGCATGGGTGTTTCACAGTTATGGCTTAAAAGTTAATATGGTAACAGACATGTCATATTATATGCCAAGTTAAAGAGGGTTGCATAGGGAAAACTGCTGTATATATTTCCATATTTCCATCTGGTAATACAAGCAGGCCAGCTCTGTGGCAATAGGTTTACAGATACGGTTTGTGATCCCGCATACCCGCGTTCAAAACACAGCTGCGCGTGATTCAGCAGCATACCACGTTGCGTTGGTTTTTTACGAAATGGTATGGGTGCTGGTCGTTCAAAAAGCAATGGCAAACTACTTAACATAAACTTGCCACGACATCACAACAGCAACAAATGCTGGGGTTGACTGCAGCTAACTAACATGGGAACATCATATTTCCATCTGGCATTACAAGCAGAATAATAATACCTAGTGAATATAATCATCAACATAAACGGTTCCCAAACTCTTGAGCCTGTGGGGTACTATCAGAGTGGACATCAGCTTCTGCTTGACCCAATGTGTCAAACGATCTCCCAGACACAGAGATGTGACATTTGCTACTGACTAACTATTGCAAGTGACCACGCTGTACACAGTTAGAACAATATTCACATACAGATCATGAGACATCCCCCATTTCTTAAACAAAACCAGAAAATATATGATGACAATTTCATGAATTACTGCTGAAATTAGGGGCAGACATTTGCTTGGAAATTGTCCATTAATAAAATCTGCCAAGGTATGTACTGTTTAAATATGTAGTTAATTTGTTTTGTAGCTAGTTGCATATACTTTACAGGACGTCATAGTCAACCCCAACTTTTGTTGGCTATTTGTGATTTTTTGGCAAGTTTATATTCAGAAGTTTGCCACTGCTTTCTGAACAACCAGCACTCCCACCATTGTGTGACAACCAGAAAAAGGCTGTCTGCCACTAGATTGCCCACAGCTGTGTCTTGAACGTGGACAATGGGATTGTGAATTGTATTTGTGACCCCTCGTCACAGCGCCGGCAACCAGGGTTTAGGGTTGATCTGAACATCTGGCAGAGGACACGCAACTGTTGAAAGTGAGGTGTGTGATCTCCCCTAGATGTGTGACCGCCCCTAGATGTGTGACCGCCCCTAGATGTGTGACCGCCCCTAGATGTGTGACCACCCCCAGATGTGTGACCACCCCCAGATGTGTGACCTCCCCTAGATGTGTGACCACCCCTAGATGTGTGGCCACCCCTAGATGTGTGACCACCCCTAGATGTGTGACCACCCCTAGATGTGTGACCACCCCCAGATGTGTGACCACCCCCAGATGTGTGACCACCCCTAGATGTGTGACTGCCCCTAGATGTGTGACTGCCCCCAGATGTGTGACCTCTCCTAGATGTGTGACCACCCCTAGATGTGTGACTGCCCCTAGATGTGTGACCACCCCTAGATGTGTGACCGCCCCTAGATGTGTGGCCACCCCCAGATGTGTGACCACCCCTAGATGTGTGGCCACCCCTAGATGTGTGGCCACCCCCAGATGTGTGACTGTCCCTAGATGTGTGACCACCCCTAGATGTGTGACCACCCCTAGATGTGTGGCCACCCCTAGATGTGTGGCCACCCCTAGATGTGTGGCCACCCCTAGATGTACGACTGTCCCCAGATGTGTGACTGTCCCTAGATGTGTGACCACCCCCAGATGTGTGACCCCTAGATGTGTGACCACCCCTAGATGTGTGGCCACCCCTAGATGTGTGACTGTCCCCAGATGTGTGACTGTCCCTAGATGTGTGACTGTCCCTAGATGTGTGGCCACCCCTAGATGTGTGACCACCCCTAGATGTGTGACTGTCCCTAGATGTGTGGCCACCCCCAGATGTGTGACCACCGCTAGATGTGTGACCACCCCTAGATGTGTGGCCACCCCTAGATGTGTGGCCACCCCTAGATGTGTGACTGTCCCCAGATGTGTGACTGTCCCCAGATGTGTGACTGTCCCTAGATGTGTGGCCACCCCTAGATGTGTGGCCACCCCTAGATGTGTGGCCACCCCTAGATGTGTGATTGTCCCCAGATGTGTGACCCCTAGATGTGTGACCACCCCCCAGATGTGTGACTGTCCCCAGATGTGTGACCACCCCCAGATGTGTGGCCACCCCCAGATGTGTGACCACCCCTAGATGTGTGACCACCCCTAGATGTGTGACCTCCCCTAGATGTGTGACCTCCCCCAGATGTGTTACCGGCACACTGACCAACCGCTGGTGATGTTGGTCAACTGGGGAACCAACTGCCTACAACAATCACATGGATACATGGGTGCAGGCAACAGCTAGCCAGCTACTGCAGAAAACATTTATCTAAGATACCACTGAAGAGCTCCACAAATGAAAGATACACTTAAAATCCGACAGGTGAACTGTGTTAGTCAATAAAAACATGAAACAAAGCCACAAAAATGTGAGGTTCTTATCTAGCAACTGAAACACAACACAATACATGCAGTGCAGATAAGTTCTCACACTCCCTGAAATTTGTTTTAATTTTTGTTTGTAAAAAGACTTTGCTGGACATATGTTATTTGTATGTTTCTTTCATTTGTGGAGCTCTGTAGAAACTGTTCACCTAAATTTTGTGGTCATGTTTACAACAGTGTGAGTATAAACTGCATAGAACAAAGTGGTGGGGTGGGTGTTATATAAGGGCACAATCACTGAAATCAAGCCAAGGGAGACAGCCAGGAAGGAAACAAATGTCATATAAATACCTCATTCCAGGGCTGAACAGAAGATTCAAAATGGGAAGCAGAAGAAAAAAATGAAATAATTATTATATTGACAGTAAACATGCTGTAACAAACAGAAATAATTTCACAAGTATCGGCTGGTGCTCACAGAAGACAGAAATAGAGATTAGAGATTCTTCAACTTCTGTGAAACCTCTATTTCTTTCTTCTACTTCTATCTGCTACTTCTGTGCAATCCCTATTTCTGTCTTCCACCTCTATATAATCTCTACTTCGGTCTGCTACTTCTGTGCAATCCCTATTTCTGTCTTCCACCTCTATATAATCTCTACTTCGGTCTGCTACTTCTACGAGCATTGTTCAATACTTGTGAATATGTTCACGTGCTGTCTCAGAAGCCCACATAATTCTTCAACAATAAGGTCACAATTGTGTCCTGTGCCACCAAATTCGTCATCTAATGATAATCATTGTCAGTTTCCCCCCATGTCAGATGTGAACATTTGTGGAGTCCATTTGCTCACCCACAGATTGATTGATTGATTGATTTAGGAATCAACATCACAGCATTCGGGGCATTCCCATAAGTGCTCCGTCCCCATCCTCAGCAGCCAGCGAAGAGTTCCAACACTAAGAGTACCAGTAACAATCTGATTATAATTCTGTCTCGCCTTTCCTTTGAGCATTGATCGTCGGCCAGATCCCCTCGTCACACCTCGCTGTCTCATTCTTACCAGACCATGGTAATCCATTTGCTCCTCCGAGGTGTGCACGTGCTCCCACAAGGCCGCAACCACGTCTGCCTTTTCATGTATCAATACTCCACCAAGTTCTGCAGAACCAGCCAAACTGTCCGCCTGCTCACCCACAGAATGCCACCCTTCCACTAAAACGTGTTGAACCCTAGCCATGTGTGTTGGTCACAACCCTAGCCATGTGTGTTGGTCACAACCCTAGCCATGTGTGTTGGTCACAACCCTAGCCATGTGTGTTGGTCACAACCCTAGCCCATGTGTGTTGGTCACAACCCTAGCCATGGTGTGTTGGTCACAACCCTAGCCATGTGTGTTGGTCACAACCCTAGCCATGTGTGTTGGTCACAACCCTAGCCATGTGTGTTGGTCACAACCCTAGCCATGTGTGTTGGTCACAACCCTAGCCATGTGTGTTGGTCACAACCCTAGCCATGTGTGTTGGTCACAACCCTAGCCATGTGTGTTGGTCACAACCCTAGCCATGTGTGTTGGTCACAACCCTAGCCATGTGTGTTGGTCACAACCCTAGCCATGTGTGTTGGTCACAACCCTAGCCATGTGTGTTGGTCAACACCCTAGCCATGTGTGTTGGTCACAACCCTAGCCATGTGTGTTGGTCACAACCCTAGCCATGTGTGTTGGTCACAACCCTAGCCATGTGTGTTGGTCACAACCCTAGCCATGTGTGTTGGTCACAACCCTAGCCATGTGTGTTGGTCACAACCCTAGCCATGTGTGTTGGTCACAACCCTAGCCATGTGTGTTGGTCACAACCCTAGCCATGTGTGTTGGTCACAACCCTAGCCATGTGTGTTGGTCACAACCCTAGCCATGTGTGTTGGTCACAACCCTAGCCATGTGTGTTGGTCACAACCCTAGCCATGTGTGTTGGTCACAACCCTAGCCATGTGTGTTGGTCACAACCCTAGCCATGTGTGTTGGTCACAACCCTAGCCATGTGTGTTGGTCACAACCCTAGCCATGTGTGTTGGTCACAACCACCAGGCTACCATGGGAACATGTCTTCAAGTAACTTCTACAACCTGCACTGACCTGCAGCTGAACATGTCTTCAAGTAACTTCTACAACCTGCACTGACCTGCAGCTGAACATGTCTTCAAGTAACTTCTACAACCTGCACTGACCTGCAGCTGAACATGTCTTCAAGTAACTTCTACAACCTGCACTGACCTGCAGCTGAACATGTCTTCAAGTAACTTCTACAACCTGCACTGACCTGCAGCTGAACATGTCTTCAAGTAACTTCTACAACCTGCACTGACCTGCAGCTGAACATGTTCTTCAAGTAACTTCTACAACCTGCACGGACCTGCAGCTGAACATGTCTTCAAGTACCTTCTACAACCTGCACTGACCTGCAGCTGAACATGTCTTCAAGTAACTTCTACAACCTGCACTGACCTGCAGCTGAACATGTCTTCAAAGTAACTTCTACAACCTGCACTGACCTGCAGCTGAACATGTCTTCAAGTAACTTCTACAACCTGCACTGACCTGCAGCTGAACATGTCTTCAAGTAACTTCTACAACCTGCACTGACCTGCAGCTGAACATGTCTTCAAGTAACTTCTACAACCTGCACTGACCTGCAGCTGAACATGTCTTCAAGTAACTTCTACAACCTGCACTGACCTGCAGCTGAACATGTCTTCAATTATTCACTGCTAAAGTTGTCACCAAAAACAACACTGATGTCAAGACAAACCTACACAAATGAGAACTATACCCATTAATATTGTCCACACAAAATAACTAAAATAATGAGAACTATACACATCAACAATTTCACTAAACACGACAGCACTGTTTAACTGGGTTTAAAGACAAGAGGACTTATTTCATTACACCGGGTTTGATCACACACGGCTCCGTCTCTTTCTGCCGAAAGCGTCACACAGAGCATGAACCCCATAGGAGTTTCCAAGAAAACCGCACTCTTGAACAAAACAGCCTAAGCTGGAATTGAACCCACAACTTCAGAGTGCGAGGGAGGTGGAGCAACCACTTCACCACAGAAACTCCCCACTACAGCACTGAGACACAACACAATACATGTGTCACACATACAAAGTTTCCCTATACATTTCAGTAACTGTACAATTTAATTAACATTTTTAATGTTAACAATTAACAATTTCTCCAAACATGATAGTGATGAGAATTATACACAATAACAATTTCCCTAAACACTACAGCACTGAGAACTATACACATTATTATTTTCCCCCAAAACTACAGTAATGAGAACTATATACACAACAAATTTCCTTACACACTACAATAATTATACATATTAATATCCCCCCCCCCCCCAAAAAAAAAAAACTACAGCAATGAAAACTATACATACTTTCCCCAAACACTACAGCACTGAGAACTATACATATTAATATTCCCCCCCCCCCCCCCCCAAACACTATAAAGTATCCCCCGATAGAAGGAGAAGTAAAGGGCCTCCTTTGCTCCGCTAGCCTGTAGGACACCCTTGGGCAAGGTGGAGTACCCTTTTAGCCCCCCCCCACCAGGGGTCATGTCATGGTGGTCAGAGAAACATTCGTGATGTCACTTCTAAGGATTGGGCCTGACTAGCTATGGGAGGCAGGTGTGGTCACCACTACACTACCAGGCTCCTGAACTAAACACTGGCAAACATACAATATGGAGACACGAGATAAAGACAGAGATGAGGACTATGGGAAGACATGGAGAGATGGTTGTTGACAGTAGGTCATGGTATGAGATGATTGAGGGTTGATGGTGCACTGGAAGGAGGCAACAGTTGAAGACTAGACATACATGGGTGGGTGTGTGATACTCTACCAAATATAGATAGGTAGGAGTCTGACAGCAGTTGTACACATGTGTAGAATCAACAGTGGGATGTGTTAGAGAGTGATACAATAGGGAGTCTATGAGTGGTGGTTCGTCAAATATTAGAGAGATAATAGTCATTATGAGTGTCAGATCATGTGTGATAGTCCCATGCTATGGTCAGCTACAGACATGAGTGAGTCAGCAGCTCTCTATGTATGTACACCCTCAATCATAAATGATATGCAATGGAAGCTCTGACTATGAGAAGAGATCAGTTGTGAAGTCAGACCAGCTCTGGGAGTGTTGACTGTATATCTCTGTGTGTCAGACTGAAGTGTGGCAACACTACCAGTGAAGTCAGACCAGCTCTGGGAGTGTTGACTTTATATCTCTGTGTGTCAGACTGAAGTGTGGCAACACTACCAGTGAAGTCAGACCAGCTCTGGGAGTGTTGACTTTATATCTCTGTACCAGACTGAAGTGTGGCAACACTACCAGTGAAGTCAGACCAGCTCTGGGAGTGTTGACTTTATATCTCTGTATCAGACTGAAGTGTGGCAACACTACCAGTGAAGTCCCAACACCAGGATCAGCTTTCGCTCTAGCCACAACCATCGGGCAACATTTCATGGGGCAGCCTATGTACAAACGGGTGCCAGCTATGTACAGATGGGTGCCCAGCTGAGCTAACATTCCCGGTATCATCAGGCCTCTCTTTTGATGTAAAGTTGCAGTGCAAGCCTGGCACAGCCCGCTGATTTCTGAGCTGGAAGAGGGACATGAGAGCTCTGGAACAGTCCCTGTGGAGGTACCTCACCAGGAGGAGATTCTACACCAAGCCCACTCTAGGTGCAAGACCTTCTCAGGGCTCACATGACTCCATCATCAACCCACCAGGAGATTCTACACCAAGCCCACTCTAGGTGCAAGATCTGTGGAGGAAGTACTTAGGTACCTCACCAGGAGGATATTCTACACTAAGCCCACTCTAGGGGCAAGATCTTTTCAGGGCTCAGATGACTTCATCATCAACCCATTGGATTTAGTTATCCACGGAATTCACAACCAACCAACCACTGGAATAGCTACAGCAATGTTGGCTGTCTGTCACCATGCCAGACTGTTCAATCAAAAAACATGGAGTTATGTGGTGTGATAACTATCACTTGCAAATTTGCTGTATTTACTGAATGTTACACCTTGCTGGATTCCCTACCATCTCTGTGAGAATTTTGCCTGTTGCCACATTAAGTTACTGGATTGACTGAAAGTTACAACGATTATATTCACCACAAACTACCCTGCATGCCACTAACACAGTCAACCCACAGTGGGGAAGCCAGCCACAGCTTCCAGGTAAATGGCAGCTATTTCAGCTCAGGCTAGAAACATGACACACACAAAGTGCTACAGGTATGCTACACATGCTCCAGGATGCAGCACCCGATTTATGCACAAATATCTAACTATCCACAAGAACTGAGAGGTGATGATCATTCTCAAAGCAAGAGCCAGCTGCCGATATCAACTCAACACACGGTGTAAACATGTAACAAGACTCTACTCCCATCAAATAAATGAAGATGTGTTTCAATAAAATCAAGTAAACTCATCTCACAACCAAAGAGAAATGCAAACAGCTGAGCTTCCTATGGTTTTTCATCAAAGTACTATGCCAAAGCTGGACAAGTAACCATGCCACTGCACAACAGACACACTTGATTTAACCGTTATGACATTGATCTACCTAGAAGTTCTGCATCACACTACCTGTTCTATTCCAAGTGCCCCTCTATGATAAAGCTGCAGCAGTATGGTAGCTTATGGTCCAGGCATCACACCCCCAAGGAAGCAGCCATTTTCCCTTGACCATATGACTCCAAGGTCTATATCATCCTACCAATATCCTCCAGGCAGCAGTACAAAGCTGATATGACTATCATTCTCTAAGACAGCTATATAACAAGGCATGACTGGTTGACAGTTCTCTCAACCAATCCCCCTACTGCCTACAACCAGTGTTTCCACTAGGTACGAGAGTGGGGCTGCAGCTCCATCCCCTACTTCTGTCCCAGCCTAGAAGAGATCTGTTCAACAAAGATTGTTGCCCACTCAAGGATATGTCTCAGGAATACCTCACTCCACAGGCGATAACAGGGACGTGTGAATAGAGAAGAGGAGCGGGTGTGTTAGAGAGGAGAGAGAAAGAAGAGAGTGGAGGGAAGGAGGGTAAGTGTGTGGGGGGGGGGGGGGGGGGGTGGGGCCTGTATTGTGCATGTATGTGAGAGTGAGCGAGAGAGAGAGAGAGAGAGAGAAAACAGAAGGAGTGATTAGAGTAAAAAGGTTTTAGACGTCACAAACCAGCTAGGAATCAGAACACAGAGGCGGCACACAATGACCTATGTACTAACCTTCGGCTGAACTTGGACGTGATGCGGTTGAAGAAGGAGGGTCGCTGGCCTGCGATGTTGGAAGAGTCTGCTGGAATCGGGGAGACCCCTCCGGGCCCGTTATAGGGCGGCTGGGTGAGCTGCTTGCGTGCATCGCGGCCATGGAATGTATTTCTTGCCTGTGTGCCTCGCGTTAAGTTGGGCTTGGCAGCTGCTGGTGAAATAGTCGGGGATTTTCCTGGGGCAGTCCTGGGGAGACAGCCACACATATGTATATGTGTATATATACATATATATATGTGTGCGGGGTTTTATGTATGATTGCATATATATATGGGCGTGAGAGAGTGTGACAGAGTCAGAGGGAAAGAGAGAAAGTGAAGAGTATGAATGAGTGAATGATTTAGTATTTACAATTTGTTTGGGTATATGTGTGTGTATGTAAGGAAGTGTGTGTGGGTGTGTGGCTGTACATCTGTGTGAGTATTTTTGTTGTGATCTGTGTGTGTGAAAGTGTGTATGTGTTGATTATGTATGCATGACCAAGAGTGTATTTGTGTGCCTTGGTGTATGAAGAGAGAGAGAGAGAGAGAGAGAGAGAGAGAGAGAGAGAGAGAGAGAGAGAGAGAGAGAGAGAGAGAGAGAGAGAGAGAGAGAGAGAGAGAGAGAGAGAGAATGTATGCATGTATGCATTAATAAACTTTTGTGATTGAGTTTGTGATTGTGAAGGAGTACATGTTTATACGAGGGCATATGTATTTGTGTCTTATTGAGTGAGTGCATAAATGTGAGAGGTTGTGAAAAGATGTATGCATGAAGGTATGTATGTATGTATGTATGCATTTATGCATGCATGCGTGCGTGTCTGCTGCCTTCTGTCTCATAACATGTCAATATGCATTGTTTATGTTCACAACTTTCATTTGATAATGGTTTTTTTCTATGTGAATGTAACATGAACAACAGATAATTGACATATGAAAGATGAGTGGTTGGAAGGGCCAAATGTAAGATGGGCCTGCGTGCTCGATTCGTGACTCCTTGAAAATAAAGTTTGCTCGTAATATATCATGAGAAATCTTCACAGCACAATATCCCTCTGTCTATCGCTCTCTCACAGACACATGCACACAAATCTAGTTTGCTCATTACAATGAAATTATAGTAAATACAACTTGTGGTGTATGCGTGTACATGTGTGTATGTGCATTTACATCATCGTGTTTTGCGTCTTGTCTCTCAGTATAAAGGGGATTTAAAGGCAAGAGGTTCAACTTCACTGTCATTGCACCGGGTTTCATCCCATATGGCTTGATCTCTTTCCGCAGGGTGGCCAGCCGAGTGCATCACACAGAGTACAAACTCTGTAGCTCCAGCGATGATCCCAAGGGTTTGTCCGGAAAAAAATTATGTAAATATGTTATATCAGCTAGATAGATGTAGTTAGATATATGAAAAAGATTAAACTAAAAAAAACTGTCATCTGCTGCCTATAGTACCTTGCGGTGTAGGACAGGGGGTCTTGAGCCTGAGGAATTAAGGCCGCCTGGCGCAGTCACCATGAACTGTGCAGGTTAGGATTTTCTTTTTTTCCCCCGCTGAAAAAAATCCACACCTTACAGAAGTTTCAAACCCAGGTCTCTGAAGGAGAGCCAGCCAATCTAACTACTCGGCCAGCGGTTATAACACTAACAAGTGATATGACAATAGAAGAGGATGAAGAGAAAATATGCCGGATGGTCTATAATGTTGGCATAGAGGAATATCATCAGCAGACCTGATCCAGGACACACAGGACTGAGATGTGTGGAGAGACAAGACCATCTACGTCATCTGATGATGATGAAGTGATGATGATGATGATGTGAATACATACGTGAATATTCATTCAGTGAGGTGTCCCATTTGTTGTAAATCAACATATTCACAAATACATAACTTTTAAAAAGCAGATATGTGCAAACATACGTGGGTCTGTGTTCCGTGTCTGATGAGATGGAAGTCTGTAATTCTGGTCCACGGGCCGACTGGGACATGCTGGCTGACTTGGCATGACCTTTGGGCCGGGTGGATGAGGTGGGGGTCACACTGGCTGAGCTGGCTGGCTCTGTGGGCGTGGCACTGGGGCTGGGCAGTTGGGGGAGAACATCAGACATAGTTGTGAGAACATCAGGCATATAGAAAACACACATCAGGACATGAATCATTAGAACATGTAAGAACATCATTCACCAGAAATACTTGTAAGAACATCAGGTATACAGAAAATATATCAGAACATCAGTCATACAGAAAATACATCAGAATATCAGTCATACAGATTATACATCAGAACATCAGTCATACAGATTATACATCAGAACATCAGTCATACAGATTATACATCAGAACATCAGTCATACAGATTATACATCAGAATATCAGTCATACAGATTATACATCAGAATATCAGTCATACAGATTATACATCAGAACATCAGTCATACAGATTATACATCAGAACATCAGTCATACAGATTATACATCAGGAACATCAGTCATACAGATATACATCAGAACATCAGTCATACAGATTATACATCAGAATATCAGTCATACAGATTATACATCAGAATATCAGTCATACAGATTTATACATCAGAATATCAGTCATACAGATTATACATCAGAATCTCAGTCATACAGATTATACATCAGAACATCAGTCATACAGATTATACATCAGAACATCAGTCATACAGATTATACATCAGAACATCAGTCATACAGATTATACATCAGAATATCAGTCATACAGATTATACATCAGAACATCAGTCATACAGATTATACATCAGAACATCAGTCATACAGATTATACATCAGAATATCAGTCATACAGATTATACATCAGAACATCAGTCATACAGATTATACATCAGAATATCAGTCATACAGATTATACATCAGAATATCAGCCATACAGATTATACATCAGAACATCAGTCATACAGATTATACATCAGAACATCAGTCATACAGATTATACATCAGAACATCAGTCATACAGATTATACATCAGAATATCAGCCATACAGATTATACATCAGAACATCAGTCATACAGATTATACATCAGAACATCAGTCATACAGATTATACATCAGAACATCAGTCATACAGATTATACATCAGAATATCAGCCATACAGATTATACATCAGAACATCAGTCATACAGATTATACATCAGAACATCAGTCATACAGATTATACATCAGAACATCAGTCATACAGATTATACATCAGAACATCAGTCATACAGATTATACATCAGAACATCAGTCATACAGATTATACATCAGAACATCAGTCATACAGATTATACATCAGAACATCAGTCATACAGATTATACATCAGAATATCAGTCATACAGAAAATACATCAGAATATCAGTCATACAGATTATACATCAGAATATCAGCCATACAGATTATACATCAGAACATCAGTCATACAGATTATACATCAGAACATCAGTCATACAGATTATACATCAGAATATCAGTCATACAGATTATACATCAGAATATCAGTCATACAGATTATACATCAGAACATCAGTCATACAGATTATACATCAGAACATCAGTCATACAGATTATACATCAGAACATCAGTCATACAGATTATACATCAGAACATCAGTCATACAGATTATACATCAAAACATCAGTCATACAGAAATTACATCAAAACATCAGTCAAACAGAAATTACATCAAAACATTATGGGAATATCAAGCACACATCTGTGACAATATAACTGCATCACAATGTCTTGTTTATTTACTTTCATCCATATACACAGCCCGTGTGGAAGGTCAACTCTACAGCATTTACTCAACAAGACAGTGAAGTTTATACAAGAGACATATCATCATCATATGCCTTGCCTATAAGCGTAGGCGGTCATGTTTTGCCATCTCACACAATCACCAGCCTTTGTGTTGACAATAAAGCAAAGATGTAGGTCTTTATTTGCTTCTGCATAACACTCAATTAATGTTCTCAGCATATTCACAGTAGTTACTGTACTTTTGCCTTCTATGCACCCACATTGTTCTTCTCCTATTTTGGGTTGTGCTTTTTTCCTAATTTTTGCATGATCATTCTTAGCAAAATCTTCATGATGTGGCTCATTATACTAACTGTTCGATGTTGATCACATTCCAATGCTCCTGATTTCTTTGTGATTGCAATAAATATAGAATTACATAATTCAGGGGGTATATCTCGAGTATCATATATTGCGTTCAACAGTCTGGTGACCGGGTCTATTCCATATTCTTCTAAGGCATTGATAATTTTTGTTAAGATGTTGATTGGACCCGGGGTCTTACCAGTTTCCATATGGTTAAGAGCATTCTGAACTTCCATCTTTAAAATTGATGGTCTTTCATTATTATTCCGAATATCAAACTGTTCTTCTCTTGTATCATCATAAAAGTCTTTCATGTAATCTGATCACGCATGTAAAATCTGATCTTTTTCAATGATTTTGCCATGTTTGGTTTTTAGACAACTCATTGATGTGTGTGTTCTTTTGTTAGTGATGTCACTCATTCTTTTGTGCATTGATTTGGTATTCCAAGTGTTGTGTTGGTTCTCAATTTCCCTGAAATTTTCCAAAGCCATGCTTATATGGTCTCTTTGCACAACTTTCTTAATTTTCCTGTGAATCTCTTCGTATTTTTCATGGTTATTTTTTGTTATTTCTTCTTATTTCCATGAGTTTCAAGATGTCTCCCATCATCCATTTCTTACGTCCCACAATCTTCATTTTTGGGGAAATTGTTTCTGCAGCTTAGCTGACTCATTTCTTTAATATTTCTCATTGGTCGCTGACATCATGAAATATTTCCAGATCAGACAATGTATTTAATCTGTGCTTTATCTCTACGCTGAATTTATTTTTGATCTCCTCACTCTTCAGTGGATGTAGATCAAATGTTGTGTTTCTTGGTGTATATTTGACTTTCTTTAATTTTATATGTATATTGCTTATGATTAATCTATGGTTGCTGTAGCAGTCTGCGCTTGGTATAGTTTTTGCGACTTTTAAGGTATTTTAAAATCGTCTGTTGATGAGAATGTCATCAATCTGATTTCTTATCTTATGATCAGGACTCCTCCATGTCCATAATCTCCTTGAGTGATGTTGATACCAGGTGTCTCCAATAATCACATCATACTCTTTTGCCCACTGTACAAGTCTACAACCTCTTTCATTCTGTTCCCCTAGTCCATACTTGCCTACTATGCATCCGTCCTGTTGATTTCCAACTTTATCATTCAAGTCACCCATTTTGAAATTTAATTCTGAATGCTTGCATTTCTTGAAGGCATACTCCAAATCATAATATGCATCGATGCTGTCATCACTGCTGTCTGATGCTGGTGCATAAACTTGTATGATGTTGATATCAAAAGGTCTGCCACTCAACTTTACTAGTAACATTTTGTCGGACACAGTCCTTTGATAGATTTTAATGTCTTTAAATCCTTTATAAGTATTACCCCTAGCTGTTTTTATTCTCTACTAGAATGGATTATGTTATATTCCTCGGATGTTATCATGCCAATTCCTTTACATCTGGTCTCACATATACCTAACATATTAATATTCAGTCTTCTCATTTTGTTCGTAATTGGATCAAATTTGTCATCCGCACTCATAGTTCTAACAATCCATGTTGCCACTTGAAATGTTGGTAATCTGCTGCATTCAGTCGCTTGCCGACAGTCCGGTGTATACCCCATAAGAGACAACACTGCAGATACAGACAACTAATGGCCAGCTAACGAACGAAAAAAGAAACTATCTGCTACAACATTGGGGGTGTCATGTTTTTACAATTTAGTCTGACTGTTTCTACCTGGGTGTAGCATTTCTCTTCAAATGCCCTGTTCTTACAAATGTAAGAGACAAGCTACCACAGCCATGTCCAACAGTGACCAACTCTCCTGCAACAGCTACAGAAGACCTGCGGCTTGGTCAGAATGACACAGAGGCTGCCAAGAATACACTACTCAGCAGCGTTGGGATCAACAACAAGGTACTTCTGAAGTCAGAGTGGGCTCCCCTGATGGTGAGGGACACTGGTTACAGGGAAAGCAAATCCACACACAAAAATCAGTCCAGTACACCAGAAGCAGTTTACATGTGTCTGGACTACGACTGAATTCAAAGCGAGTGAACCCAAACAAAACCATATAAAATAATTCTCCCACTCTGGAGACATGCTCACCTGCGTGTGTCCTGGCCATTGGTCGGTCGAGTTTTGTCCGCCGGAGTCTGTGATTTCCCATCGCCCGGACTGAAGGTGCTGCGCCGAGGGATGCCCGCACTCTGACTGTGACTCATACTGTTGTTTTTGGGAGTTGATGCAGATGACGCTGACCCAGAACTTTTTCTGGATGGCATGGACCGCACGTTCTGGCCTGCAATCTGCTGGAAGTTGGTAGAACAGAGTAGCCAATACATTTCACATGTTTTCACTCTTTATTACAAACTTGTATACATCACCACCAACTGTGTACAGATATATAAACTATCACCCACTGCATACAGATATATACATTATCACCCACAGTGTACAGATATATAAACTATCACCCACAGTGTACAGATACATAAACTATCATCAACTGTGTACAAATATATAAATTATCACTCACTGTGTGTGTATATATATATATATATATATATATATATATATATATATATATATATATATATATATATATATATATATATATATATATATATAAATTATCACAATTGTGTACAGATATATAGACTATCACCAACTGTGTACAAATATATAAACTATCACCAACTGTGTACAGATATATAAACTATCATCCACTATATGGATATATAAATTATCACCCACTGAGTACAGATATATAGATTATCACCCACTGTGTACAGATATATAAACTATCACCCACTGTGTACAGATATATAAACTATCACCCACTATGTACAGATTCCCCCCCCCCCCTCCCCCGCAGCGTTGTGTAAAGATGTATAACCCACTATATACAGATGTATAACCCACCACAGAAGTATAAACTATCACCCATGTGTGCAGGTGTATAAGCCATCAGAAGAAGAAATTACAAGAACACACAACCTCATTCATTCATTCAGTAGCATGACCATTGCAGAACCTCGCTCCCATAACAACCTTCCAGAAAACCTCTCGATCATAAGCAAGATGTCCCATGTCCGATACACCCATCTGGATATCATCCGCTACATCCTGCACCCATCTTCTCTTTGGCCTTCCTCTTCCTAGGCATATACCCCTCAATTATTGTTCTCTCTAAACTACCGTGACGTTTCAACAGACCACAAACTAACATATTTTGTACCTACTAGCCAACATATTTTGTATCCACAAGTTAACATTTCTTGTACCCACAAACTAACATATCTTGTACCCACTAGCTGACATATCTTGTACCCACAAGGTAACACATTTTGTACCCACTAGTTAACATAATTTGTACCCACTAGCTAATATATTTTGTACCCACTAGTTAACATATATTGTACCCACTAGTTAACATATTTTGTACCCACAAGCTAACATCTTGTACCCACTAGCTAACATATTTTTTACCCGCTAGTTAACATAATTTGTACCCACTAGCTAACTTATTTTGTACCCACTAGCTAACATAATTTGTACCCGTTAGCTAAAATATCTTGCACCTGTTCACTAATGTAGCATGTTCAAACAATAACATATTTAACATCCATGTTATAATTAAACTCAGACTCTAATTACCCCGGGAAGGTTAACCCAGTCAACAAATGCCCATAGAAGTCGGATGTGTCTGCCTCTAACGGCGCAAGGACGCAGCTCTGCTGTAAACAGGCACAACGCAATCACGTCCAGAAAAAAAAAACTCCGGATGAACGAAGAAGAAGAAGAAGTCTCTAATTAATACAAAGAGAGACCACATGGCTGATAAGAGAACAGACACACACACACTCCTCACACAAAGTTACCAGCTGGATATAATAAAGAGTGTCAAGCAAACAGTTCAAACAGAGAATGGCAAAGCAAAACATCGGCTGAATACAAGCACTGATCATGCATAGCAAACAGGGGGAAAATGGCAAGCATAAACATACAAGGGATTCAAAGCATATGTCAAGATTAACTGTGACTAATTGTAACCATGTGTAAAGATTAACTTTGTCTAATCAGAACTATATGTAAAGATTAATTTTGTCTAATTATAACCATATGTAAAGATTAACTTTGACTAATCATAACTATATGTAAAGATTAATTTTGTCTAATCATAACTATATGTAAAGATTAATTTTGTCTAATCATAACTATATGTAAAGATTGATTTTGTCTAATCATAACTATATGTAAAGATTAACTTTGTCTAATCATAACTATATGTAAAGATTAATTTTGTCTAATCATAACTATATGTAAAGATTAATTTTGTCTAATCATAACTATATGTAAAGATTAATTTTGTCTAATCATAACTATATGTAAAGATTAACTTTGACTAATCGTAACTATATGTAAAGATTAACTTTGTCTAATCATAACTATATGTAAAGATTAATTTTGTCTAATCATAACTATATGTAAAGATTAATTTTGTCTAATCATAACCATATGTAAAGATTAATTTTGTCTAATCATAACCATATGTAAAGATTAACTTTGTCTAATCATAACCATATGTAAAGATTAATTTTGTCTAATCATAACTATATGTAAAGATTAATTTTGTCTAATCATAACTATATGTGAAGATTAACTTTGTCTAATCGTAACTATATGTAAAGATTAATTTTGTCTAATCATAACTATATGTAAAGATTAATTTTGTCTAATCATAACTATATTGTAAAGATTAACTTTTGTCTAATCATAACTATATGTAAGATTAACTTTGTACTAATCATAACTATATGTAAAGATTAATTTTGTCTAATCATTACCTATATGTAAAGATTAATTTTGTCTAATCATAACTATATGTAAAGATTAATTTTGTCTAATCATAACTATATGTAAAGATTAACTTTGTCTAATCATAACTATATGTAAAGATTAACTTTGTCTAATCATAACTATATGTAAAGATTAATTTTGTCTAATCATAACTATATGTAAAGATTAATTTTGTCTAATCATAACATATGTAAAGATTAATTTGTCTAATCATAACTATATGTAAAGATTAATTTTGTCTAATCATAACTATATGTAAAGATTAATTTTGTCTAATCATAACTATATGTAAAGATTAATTTGTCTAATCATAACTATATGTAAAGATTAATTTTGTCTAATCATAACTATATGTAAAGATTAATTTTGTCTAATCATAACTATATGTAAAGATTAATTTTGTCTAATCATAACTATATGTAAAGATTAATTTTGTCTAATCATAACTATAGGTAAAGATTAACTTTGTCTATTCATAACTATATGCAAAGATTAACTTTGTCTAATCATAACTATATGTAAAGATTAACTTTGTCTAATCATAACTATATGTAAAGATTAATTTTGTCTAATCATAACTATAGGTAAAGATTAACTTTGTCTAATCATAACCATATGTAAAGATTAACTTTGTCTAATCATAACTATATGTAAAGATTAATTTTGTCTAATCATAACTATAGGTAAAGATTAACTTTGTCTAATCATAACCATATGTAAAGATTAACTTTGTCTAATCATAACTATATGTAAAGATTAATTTTGTCTAATCATAACTATAGGTAAAGATTAACTTTGTCTAATCATAACCATATGTAAAGATCAACTTTGACTAATTATAACTATATGTAAAGATTAACTCTGACTAATCGTAACCATGTGTAAAGATTAACTCTGACTAATCGTAACCATGTGTAAAGATTAACTCTGACTAATCGTAACCATGTGTAAAGATTAACTCTGACTAATCGTAACCATGTGTAAAGATTAACTTTGACTAATCGTAACCATATGTCAAGATTAACTTTGACTAATTATAACCATATGTCAAGATTAACTTTGACTAATTATAACCATATGTCAAGATTAACTCTGGCTAGCCATAACATAAACTATCAGACACAGACTGAACATAGTAATGCAGAGGTTAAACAGCATCAATGACATATGGTGCTTCACCCCAACCAAACTAAAGTCACATGAAACAGAACAAGCATCTTTCCTGTAGCAACATACAAATGTGGGTTATGGATCATCTCACAATCACGACAGACGAAAATCGGGACTTTTACACACGAATCCTGCTTTGGCCGAAACTGTCTATTTGAAAACTATTTGTACAACTTTTACACACAAATCCTGCCTTGACCGAAACTGTCTATTTGAAAACTGTACAACTTTTACACACAAATCCTGCCTTGGCCGAAACTGTCTATTTGAAAACTATTTGTACAACTTTTACACACAAATCCTGCCTTGGTCAAAACTGTTTATTTGAAAAATATTTGTACAACTTTTACACACAATTCCTGCTTTGCCCGAAACTGTCTATTTAAAAACTATTTGTACAACTTTTACACACAAATCCTGCCTAGGTCAAAACTGTCTATTTGAAAACTACAACTTTTACACACAAATCCTGCTTTGGCCGAAACTATTTGAAACCTATTTGTACAACTTTTACACACAAATCCTGCCTTGACCGAAACTGTCTATTTGAAAAATATTTGTATAAGTTTTACACTAAACAAGCTGGTTGTGAGTCCTTCACCAGAGTTCACAGTCAGCCAATGTTATGACTGGCAATGTTATATCCAGTAGTTTGCCAAGGCTGTCTGGACGGCCTACACTCATACCATTGTGAGAATGACAACCACGCAGTCTGCTTGCAAGCTGTCTGTGGCTGACAGTGAACCCGCTATGTCGGACTGTGAGATTGTGCTCACTGCCCCTGAGCCAAAGACACCTTGATACTAAACACACTGTCTATTGGCAGCCTGGCTAGCAGAGGCCATGGGTTCCATGGCCACATATCTGGGTGAATCAAGATATGTCAACATGGACCTGGGCTGCCAGATGGGCCCAGCCTGACAGGGCTACCAGCAATGTGTTGGGAAGTGAAGGTGGCCGGAGTGACCCTGGCATCGTCAGCTGGGGAGTGGCGACAGGTCTCCACACTGTTGGGTCTAACTCCATGTGCCAGATGGTTATGTTTTTGTTTTATGGTTTAGTTCTCATTCTTTAGAAAATGTTTTTTTTTTGTAAATTCTGTAGGCAGACAGACAAATAACCATTCTTCAAGTGTGTTTCATTAGATTGCTACGGTCAGAAAATCAATCACTCTACAAGTGCGTTTCATTAGACTGCTATGGTCAGAAATGAAAACTACAATTGTGTCTCATAGCTTTGGTGTGGTAAAAAAAAAAAAAACTGCACATATGTTTCATTACAGAGCTATGGTAAGAAAAACAAATCTACAGTTGTGTTTCACACCTTTAGTATGGTCAGAAACAAGAAAATTACAATTGTATTTCAGAGCTTGGTATGAAGAGGAAAACGCCAGCATTTTGAAATTAATTCACAGGTTTGGTATGAAAAGGAAAAAGCCAGCAATTTGAAATGAATTCACAGGTTTGGCATGTTATGAAATAATCAAAGGTATGATGAGAGAGCTTGTATGAAATCTGTACTAGCTGTCTATAATGGTCTAGCGCATGGCTCTGGCAGTTCTACAACAGTTGCACACTGGTAGCACTTTATATGTATAAATATCCGTGCGGTAGGCTTGAAATAGGTGGCCAAGTGGTTTAAATATCCATGCTACACACTTGCAATATGTGGCCTAAGTGGTTTCGATGTATAAATACCCGTGTTACACACTTGCAATATGTGGCCTAAGTGGTTTCGATGTATAAATATCCATGTTACACACTTGCTATATGTGGCCTAAGTGGTTTCGATGTATAAATATCCGTGTTACACACTTGCAATATGTGGCCCAAGTAGTTTTGATGTATAAATATCCGTGTTACACACTTGCAATATGTGGCCTAAGTGGTTTCGATGTATAAATATCCGTGTTACACACTTGCAATATGTGGCCTAGGTGGTTTCGATGTATAAATATCCGTGTTACACACTTGCAATATGTGGCCCAAGTAGTTTTGATGTATAAATATCCGTGTTACACACTTGCAATATGTGGCCTGAGTGGTTTCAATGTGTGAATATTCGTGTTACACACTTGCAATATGTGTCCTAAGTGGTTTTGATGTATAAATATCCATGTTACACACTTGCAATATGTGGCCTAAGTGGTTTCGATGTGTGAATATCCGTGCTACACACTTGCAATATGTGGCCTGAGTGGTTATGATGTATAAATATCCGTGCTACACACTTGCAATATGTGGCCTGAGTGGTTATGATGTATAAATATCCATGTTACACACTTGCAATATGTGGCCTAAGTGGTTTCGATGTGTGAATATCCGTGTTACACACTTGCAATATGTGGCCTAAGTGGTTTCGATGTATAAATATCCGTGCTACACACTTGCAATATGTGGCCCAAGTGGTTTCAATGTGTGGATATCCGTGTTACACTCTTGCAATATGTGGCCTAGGTGGTTTCGATGTATAAATATCCGTGTTACACACTTGCAATATGTGGCCCAAGTGGTTTCAATGTGTGGATATCCGTGTTACACACTTGCAATATGTGGCCCAAGTGGTTTCAATGTGTGAATATCCGTGTTACACACTTGCAATATGTGGTCCCTCTGGCTGAGATGTGTAGAAACAGTGATCATGGTGATCCAAGAGATTCAGCCAAACATATGGAACTAGCACCACATACTCCATCCACCAACAGCATGAGAAGAGGCCCATTACTTCACTGAACTTTGTGACTTTATACACAGAATTTATGACTTCTTGGAAACTACCATGCCCTCTATTGTTAATCGCATCTTCTCGTTCTCCTCCACCACCTTGTCTAGTTTACAACTTTCAGTTTAGTTTAGTCGATGGATCAACATCACAGCACACAGGTGTAATCCATAAGTGCTCCGTTCTCCTCCTAACTCAAACCTGAGTCTGGAGAAACTCAGCTCAGTGCATGAACTCTGTAGCACCGGCAAGGATCCTGAAATACTTTGGGTAGATTTTTAACTCGAAATTTTGCCCAGGTAGCTACGTTAGTGTTACAACTTTCAGACTCGTCTCAGTTTGTGATGTAAAATCAGAGCTAACAAAACAATAATCCCTATTTTAAAATCAATAAAAATTAAAATGTTGATAATTAACATTTCAAATGCCACTGATTGCAAGCTTGCAACAGGGAAAACATCTGCGGTACTCAAGCTGAAAGCTACACAAGGACTTAAGTGTAGGCCGGCAGAGGGGGGAGGTCCCTAGGTGCAGGGGAGTCATATAGCCATAATGTAGAGAGTGTTGGAAATGTACACTTCTATAGCAACAATCATCACGCAGTGAAGCTCCACCACAAGCCTCCAGCTCCAGCCCTACCTTTGTGCCCTCGTGTGAGCTCCGCGGAGTCTTAGGGCGAGAAACCGGGGCAGCATTCTCTTTAGATGATGAGGGTGTTGTGGAATGCGTACTCTTTCTGCCATGTGTCTAATTCAAAAACACATATTAATGTCACTAAACAGTCATATAGTTCATGACAGCCACCCGTCAATGTGGAGATGGCACCTGACATACGTTTTTGTCCTTCTTTAGGAAATGAACTTAAAAGCAAGATACCTGCAGTAGAGTATACTCTGTATGTTTCTTCCTTTTCATAAAAGTAAACTATGAGAAAAAAAAAACCAGCGCACACAGTCCTCATAACAACAACACACCATTCTTTATCTCCATGAAGGTAATCTACCAGAAGAGAGGTCTGCATCAGGCTGATATATTAGTGGCACAAAGATGGTTAATGTTCAAGTTACACCCACTTTACATCAACTAGAACACGACTCAGTCTATAAGTTGTGTCATCTAGAACACTTACTCTATCAGCCCAGCTGGGTAGAATAACGTAGTCCACAAAATAAACTGTTTAGATGAAAAGACAGTCTATAAACTGTGTGAGACTATGCTGTCACAGGCCCATATAACAGCTATATATGAGATAACATATAGAATATAGTTATATGAATAATAGTATAGAACCAAACACTGACCACCAGACAGATAGAATACAGTAGCTGTTGACACTAAACTAAGAACTCATCGTATTATGGTATTCACAAACCATATGTGTGTCATTTGTCTGGCAGCCCACAATTCACGGGCGATTACAACTCTTAGATTCAACAAAAGCAGAGTCAAAAAGAGGACCCGTTTTTCGTGCGGCCTTAGGACAGTTTATAATTACAGAAATAGCATAGATAATTCAACGATTAGTCAGTGAAACATTATAGCATAGTCATGTTTAAAAGTTAAATTTCACAGCCGATTAACGGTTGAGATTGGCAACACAGGGCAGTGCAGCCTTCTAACTTGTGTTATAATGTATACATATTCCAAAGACAGGTGTAATGTATCCCTAGATGATTCAGTCAGTAAGCCGGTGATTAGCAAGCAAACATATGCCTGGTGGCATCTGCACAGAGAAGATCTAACCGTTCTTTGTACCAAAGAAAACTGCTCCACAAGCAAACATGAACTGGTAGTGAACTATACATCCATATCATTCAAGTTAGTCGCACACCACATAATGAAGCTGTAACACTTAATCCCACGTACATACTGAAGAGAGGTTGTACAGAGTTAGGCCTGAATACATACTAGGTCATGGAATAACAAGGTTCCCTTCCCACCAGTATTCTCCCTATAAAACACCTTTGGTAGTCTTTCATGTGGTTATATTCTCCCTATAAAACACCTTTGGTAGTCTTTCATGTGGCTATATTCTCCCATAGACATACAGGAAATCCAACCACAGTTGGCGACTGAAAACAAGCGCATGCACACATGCGAGCGCACGTACCCATACACACATGCAGAATAGAAATACTATGTGTCCCAACTGGCACAATTCAACCACCTGTGTCCAAATGAAATCATGTTGCAATGAAATTCAATATATGTAAAAACTAATCTTATGCTGTTGCTACACAAATGGCATAAATATACACATAAATCAAAACTATAGACTAACATATACTTGACAGGAAAATGTGACAAGGTTGGGAACTGGCCATCCCCACCTCATATGTCAGACCTATTATATGTGACAGCCCAACTCTAGACAACCCCAAAGGTAGTTAGTATCTGCTATGGGGCTATTTATGTTGTAAACTAATACATAACTGAAATAAGTACACAAACACAAAACATGCATGCTATAAATATACCAATAAACTAATGTTATGAATCAACCAAATAAAATTAGTATATAGATATATCAAGTATTAATAATATACATTTATGAAGTAATATAAATCCATACGCAGATCTGAGGTAATTTATATTTTAAGAAAATAAAGGACACTAAATTATATCAATAAATGTATAAATAGATGTATGGTATAAATCATGTGACCACCGGTGTCCTGTAACACATAACATGGATTGCACTATTCAGCCTGGGTATACTGATCACAGAATAATTGAGGAATAGTGACTTACACTAGCTGTACCAGCAGTACACAGTCATCTGTCTACAGAGTATTGAGTATATGACGCTAGTACTGCCATTTTCTCTGGACATTTCAAACACCAGCACAGCTCTAAGCCCTGATCAAGCCTATCAGAAATATTCATTTTTCTGGGAAGAATGGGGGCGAAGAAATGGTCGGATATCACTTTATGACTACGTGAGGGTCACAGAGGTTGCAGTTCAAGAACGTACTCTAGCCTAGACCTGCGACTGCCTCTCGATGGTGCAGATGTATCCACAGACTGGTCTCCCAGTCTGTCTAACCTTTCCAGGATCACCAGAGACTGGTCTCCCAGTCTGTCTAACCTTCCCAGGATCACCAGACTGTTAACCTTCCCAGGATCACCACAGATGTCAATCTCAACTTCTTGCCTTGTACATCCAACTGGCTCCTGTATGTGGAGAGGGCATTGTGGTCGCAGGCAACCATGGCTCACCATCTCATGCATTCAGCAGTCTCCAGCCAGTTTATGTTCGACCTCACCATGTGGCCAAGCCCTTCAGGCATGTATCCTTCTGTCATCTTTTCCTCTCTTCCCAACAAGTTTGCTGTCACTAAGTTCTTCAGCTTGTGTCTCCGTCGAACAAGCCCAGAAATTCTCCCCTTCTCTACATCAAACTTATCTAATCACTCAATGCTCAGTTCCTTCCTGAAGAACTGCCTCTATTTTTCCATCTACTTACTGCATTCTTTGCATTTTTAACAGAAACTACATCTATGATGGCACCTGATGTTTCTGGGTTTGTCTGCCCACTGTCCAGGCCTCACATGCATGCGCAACCACGAAGGTCCCAAATAGCATTTTAACTCTTAAAGATCACATTTTGCAACTACCCAAAATATATGCCTGTAAGTCACAGGAATCTACAGATATCTCAACCACGTGGAGAAGGTGGCTTCTGGAAACAACTGCAGCAGGTTCAAAACCAGTAAATGTGATAAAATTCAATGTGCCGAGTTGTATAACAGCTTCCTGCCTTTTCTCTGGGTCGAGGAAGAAAAGGAGGCGAGGAGCTAATCTGGCCACACTAGTTTATAACTTTAAGACATAATATAAGCAAAGGCATTACAATTCCACACCTTAATTATGGTATCTGTTAGTTAGTCGACAGATCATCCTCATTGCACATCGAACCATTCAGTCCATAAGTGCTCGGATCCCCTCCTCAGCAAATCCTGCAGCTTGTAGCGGCTAACGACGCCAGTTCTGTGTTGGTTTATCAATCTTCTTTGGCTTCCTGCATAGTGTTCTTGTTTGGCCACCCCTCTTTTAATTTGCTGTTCTCGCAGTCTGGCCATGGTTGTAGATTCACAATCATCACTTGGTTCTCGCAAAAGTCTTACTTCTCGTAGAGCATTCAGAATGTCAGCCTGGTCCATGGCGCGTCCGCCCTCCACAGTAGCCTCACCTGCGAGCTTGTCAGCCTGCTCATTTCCTTGTACTCCTGCATGCCCTGGCACGAAGATGAAACTAATCTTGTCCAGCCGAGACCGCTCCAGAGGCAGCAACCATTCTCTTCGGATCGACCCCTCCTCTATCCTCTTGATCATGTTCATTGAGTCGCTAAGGAAACAAGCCCTAGTGAATGTCTGTGTCTTGAGCCATGTTATTGCTTTACTTACTGCCATGACTTCCATGGTCAGGCTACTTGTGGTTTCAGTGAAAGCACCAGTCCTCCTTCACAATTCTCCCTCCGGCCCAAGCTGTAAAGGCCCATGAGCTTCTCACATGTCGGACGACCGACCCATCTGTGTAGATGACCGCGTCACCGTCTAGCGAATTCTCGAAAATCAACGCTTGTACTTCAGCCTCCACAGCAGCCGGATTTTCTTGTCTGCATTTCCTATCTAGTTGGATGCAAACTGAAAAGGATGTGCAGAAGTCTGTTGGCACTTGCACCCACTCCTCGCCAGGTTCTAAGTCCTCAAGTGAACACACCTGTTGAAGAATGTCTTCGGCTTGACCCATCCACGACCGTCCTCTTTTTAACCTGCTGCCCTTCACCTTCCTAATTTCACTATGCAGTGGATGTTGTGAGTTTGCGTTAACTCTGAGGTAGGCGCGTGCCGTGCAAACTTGTATTCTCTCTTCAATGGTTGGAAAATCAAGAAGGTAGCGCATCGCCCTGCATGCTGTATCTCTTGTACATCCAAGAATAATGCGCATAGCTTCATTCTGTATCCTTTCCATCTGCTTATGGCTGAGAGTCAGGATTGCCATTGCATACTCCAAAACAGACATGACCAGCCCCTCGTACAGAAGACATAGATGGCGCTGCTCACAGTTTGCTGCCGCCATCACCCGTTATGCAAGGTGAGAAATCACCCTAGCTCATAACTCACTGATCCAGTATGTGTGAAACCCCTACTACTGACCCACAGTATTTGTCTAGGATTTAATTTTCCCCCTGAACTTATAGACATGAAGGAAGCTCACAAATTAACAAAGTTAGTACTTCAAAAAATGGAAGCAGGATCTAACATGAGATGAAGATACAGAGCCAACAGCAACCTTCCCGTGTGTACATCTATCACCGCCATTGCCATACCTTTAGTGAATCAATGGAGTTTTTCGTCTGGCTGCTGGGTTTATTGTTGGCAGCAATACCATCTTCATTCTCCGAATGGTTGCCGGAGCTCTTGGTGTTTTCAATCTAGAAGACGGACAGGCCAAGTGTATGCATGCAAGATGGTGGTTGTTATGTGGCTACTTTCACAGACCTAGAAATACTATATTGCTGAGTTATGCCATGTGTATTATATGCTCAATATCAGGCTAAATCACTGAGTTATGTCATGTGAATTATCTGCTACATATAAGGCTAAATCGCTGTGTTATGTCATGTGGATTATCTGTGCAAATAATATTATATAGCTGAGTTATGCCATGTGAATTATCTGCTCAAATAATGTTACATCCCTGAGTTATGCCTTGTGGATTATCTGCTGAATTCAATGACAGTATCTTCTCCCTCTATAGCGAAGTAATAATGAGAGAAATCAAAGAGAAGCCAGGAATAATCTTCGGAGGTTATAATATAAAAAATATGCCTATGCAGATGATACAGTATTGATGGCGGATAATGCAAAAGATCTACAACAATTGTTGGACATTGTAGTAACAGAGAGTGCAAAGAAAGGACTCTCCTTGCATATCAAGAAAACAGTAACAATGGTGATATCAAAGAAAAAGGTGACACCCAAATGTGAAATAGAGATAGAACGGAAAATTCTTCACCAAGTGGATAGTTTTAAATACCTAGGGCATTTTGTCTATTCATAACTATATGCAAAGATTAACTTTGTCTAATCATAACTATATGTAAAGATTAACTTTGTCTAATCATAACTATATGTAAAGATTAATTTTGTCTAATCATAACTATAGGTAAAGATTAACTTTGTCTAATCATAACCATATGTAAAGATTAACTTTGTCTAATCATAACTATATGTAAAGATTAATTTTGTCTAATCATAACTATAGGTAAAGATTAACCTAGGGCATTTATAACATCAGATGGAAGATGCACAACAGAAATTAAGAGCAGAATAGGGCAAGCAAAAGCTGCATTTCAGAAAATGAAGAGTATCTTATGCAATAAGTCACTATCATTGAATGTAAGAACTAAAAATGAGTGCTAAAATGCTGTATAGAACCAGTTTTGCTGTACAGCAGTGAATCTTGGAATGTAATTGGACAAATTAAGAAGAAATTAAAAGCAACAGAGATGTGGTTCCTGAAACGACAGTTGTGAATTCCTTGGACTGCCAAAGTAACTAACAATGAATGCCTGAAAGAGGCTAATGAAACTAAAACATTATATACAACAATATACCCCAACTGATAACTGATAACTGATAACTGATAACTGATACAACAATAAGAAAGAGGCAAACAGCTTTTTTTTGGTTATGTGATGAGAAGAGGGGAGGGGGGGGGGGGGGACTGGCCAAGTGGCTAGAACGCCAGGCTCTCATTCGGGAGACCCGCTTCAAATCCTCGGTAAGGTGTGGAAATTTTTCTGTCCAGGGAAAAAACTCTAACCTGTTTGCGGTGACTGCACTAGCCATGCAACCTTAATTCCTCAGGCTCAAAACCCCCCTGTCCTACAGCACAAGGTAATATAGGCAGTAAATGACAGTTTTCAGATGAGAAGAGAGGCATTAGAGAACATCATGACAACTGGAAAGATCGAGGGGAAGAGAGGCAGAGGCAGACCAAGTGAAATGATGCTGGATGGATTGAGGCGGTGGCATGGAGGAATATCAAAGTGGAGTTGATCCAGAATACCAGAGACCGAGAGTCATGAACGCCTACACCAGCTGGCATGGCACTTGATGATGATGATCTTCAATTCAACGACAGTATCCTCAATTCAATGATAGTATTCTTAGCCAGGCTCCTACAGCCATGTCTGTGAGTAATGAGCGCTGGCTTAACATTCAAGCTATGGGCAGGTAAGACAACAGGTAGCTATTAGATACTAGGACAGAATACAACAGAAGAATCGTGTGCTGTAGGTATATAGGATCTGAACCCACCTGACACATGACAATGACATACTGCAGACAGTTTAGTCTCCCACTGCAAAGGATCTGACCACTGTGACAGATACAGAAATTTCCCCCACACTCTCACTCTGGCACTGTTTGACTGACTGTTTGAAAGAACTGTGGCATGGCTGCACCCAGGACACACTGACAGAGGAATTTGAAACTCTGAAGAATGTCTTACACCTGAATGGGTACTCCACTGGATTTACAAAGTGCCACTGTCAATACCCAAAACCAAACAAAACATCAGTCCCTAAACTCAAGATATTTATCCAGCTAATCTTTCAGGGGGGGATGATGTAATGCAACATCTACAGGACCAGCTCATTAAAGCAGTTGGCCGATCATTTTATGCTGCAATTCCTGTTATTAGGTACAGAACCACACCTATTCCCACCCCAGCAGAAAAAAATATGTTCCTCTGTACGCCAAATCCAGCTGTATTTATCAATTTACAAGCAGGTGCCAGTCTACCTACATCAGCAGAACAGAGTGGTAGTTAAAAAACGGGATGGTCAAACACATACCCAACTGGATTGACAGAATAATAAACAAAGATGCTGGGAGCCTGGCCAAGCCGGCACACCACAAACCGCCTTCGTCATTGATTGGGCGGCACATTTTGGAAACCAGTCATGTGATTGATAGGGACAGTGTGCTTTGCGTGTAGTTTAACACACAAAATGGTCGCTTGTTAAAGGTCACTGAAGTCATCGCTACTAATCGGCAGAAGCCAGTCTTGTGCAAACTGAAAGACATGATTGTCTGTTTGAAATTACCATAGTAGACAATTGAATTACTGTGTGAATATGTGTATATTTCAGCTTGTAGGATTTATCTAATCACTTTGGTTTATGTTGGTGATTTCTGCAGTATGCAACTGACGAGATGCATCGGAAATATGCTAGGCAATAAATTGTGCAATCTATTGTTTGACTTTTCACAAAAATAAGAATAAGGATGGGAAACTCTCCCCCTGCTCCAATGGTAGCAGATCAGATATCTAGCCTTGTTTGAAGAGCAAAAAAACTCAGAAGACCTGTGTACACATTAAAAAATCTTCAGCAGTTGTAAATGAAAAGAGCCGGTCCAAGTAAAATGTCTAACTTAGAAAAGCTACCCACAAAACCTGTATATCATGTATGATTCTGCCATACACACATGTGGGTCCTCTCCTGTGTTATGGAGTACGTGCACTGTGCTGAGAATCTCCTTGAGTAATCTAAGAGAGGAGACTGCTGTACTTATGCAGATATCCTTGTTTGTTAAAGAGGAGCATACCAAAGAGAGGCGCATAACAATGAGAGGGGTATAACTAGGAGTGACTCCCTCCACCAAAGAGAGTTACATACCTACATATCCAGTTGAGACTAATGTATACAGACACAACATAGCAAAGCTCTTCAGCAATCTCATCTCTACAACATAATCAGACTCCACGTGAGCATTATTCAGCTAAGCAATATGCGTTGATTTGTGCGTACTACAAGCCAGTGTCAACAAACACAGATCTCTTTAAACAAAGCAACCAATAGGTCAATCTCTTCAGTAAGTAACATAGCATGCAAACTATTCAAATGTGAACAATAAAGAATCCATGCTTCAGAACACAATGTGGGCAAAGTAACAAACACTAGAAACAAAACAACAGGATACGGTCATGCAAAAGTTAAAACAGCAAAACAAATATAATTGTCACTTGTGAAACAAAAGGGTCAGTGAGCTTAACTCAACAAGAGATGCAAAATGTCCAGAAATGACAATAATACATGCAACAAACAGAATGAATACACCATCAAACAAGGGTATAATTTGAGTGTGCCAGCTGCTATTGTACATGTTTTCACCCTGTTGTTCAAACAGGACAGTGAAATTATTTTAAGACATGTTTCTCTTAGCCGTTTCGCCCAACACATCTTTACTTACATTCCAAGTTGCCACTGTTACTCCCAGTAATCTGACATGAGATGGGATTTAAACTGGATCTCCCTGCAGTCAGTCAGAAGAGCAACAGGGAAGTTCTCAAATAAGTCAGAGACATGTCAACTGTGCACAATCAAGTTTACAGCTTGGGGGACATTAGCAAACAGGCATGCATGCAACCATCTGATGAAACATTGGAGATAGAATCTTTGTTGTAGTTTCATCTAGCACCAATACCAGGCTGGATCCCTCCAGCCGCACAGGGGCCCACACCAACAGCTGATGGATCTGCTAACTGTGAACCAAGGGAATGATAGTAGTACACCCTGACACACCAACATCCTTCAGACGTGCCTCACATGTAAAGAGGTTTGATACCAGCACTAGGCACAGTAACAATGATCCAACTCTAATCTGCAAAGCAGGATGTGAAGTGGATAGAAGATTGTATCTGGAAAGTCATGTCGAAGTCTCAGGCTAGAAACTGGAGACGAAGAAGGTGCGGTTGTCCACAATACAAACAAGAAAGTCCAAACAAGAACTGTCAGTAGTGTTGTCTATAAACTTCCAACAGAAAACACGAAAGTGGAAGGTACAGTTTTCTATGGTACAAGCAAATCAATCTTAGCAAGAACTGCCAGTGGTGTTGTGTTGTCTGTCAACCACCAACTGAAAACACAGAAGTGGACGGTCTATGGTACAAGGAAATGAATCCTAGCAAGAACTGCCAGTGGTGTTGTGTTGTCTGTCAACCGCCAACTGAAAACACAGACGTGGATGGTCAAGTTGTCTATGCTACAAGCAACTGAATTCTAGCAAGAACTGCCAGTGGTGTTGTGTTGTCTGTCAACCGCCAACTGAAAACACAGACGTGGATGGTCAAGTTGTCTATGCTACAAGCAACTGAATCCTAGCAAGAACTGCCAGCAATGTTGTCCACCAACTTTCAACTGAAAACATAGAAGCAAACAGTGAAGTTGCCCACAACACAGATACAAACAGAACAGTCAGCAGTGTGGTCCATCAACATTCAACTGAACAAATAAAACAGTTCAACTTCAGTGCTGAATGATGAACATTAACAACATGCACTCAAAATAAGATGACAGCAAAGCAAACTGATCAAAGACTTGCTGGAACTAACCTTTGGAGAGTCCGAGGAGACAACGGATGTGCCAGCAGGCGTGATCCCACCACCAATATTGGTCTTGCCCATCCTCTCTTCCAGTGTGCTCTGCTTGGTGACTGTAGCCTCAACGTTTGCCCTCCTGGCAGAGCTGGACTGTGTCTGAGATGGGTTGACGCTGCTCGGACCTGACCAGGGTGACACAAAGCATGTCAACTCACACACTACCATGAACATTGTGGGTAAGGGTAAAATTTACACTCAACTGACCAAAAGATTAAGGTTAACAGAGACCCATCTTAAACTTTTGGTGAACTGGTCCTCCCAAAACACCGTCCAATTGGACAAACGATTTTTCATCCTTGACTTGGAGACGTAAATTACAAGCAGCTAAGAAGTCAGAGTTGGCCCACAAGCAAATATCAGTCCTGTGTAGAAATTATTTTGAGCGAACAAAATAAAACATTAAGAAACTAAACAGCATTTCTATATTTGTTGCAGATTTTTCTCTCTTTTTATATATGAGAATGAACTGTTACACCGAACAGATCTGTTGTTTACAAGGGTTGTGTGTCACATGTAAAGTACAATTCTGGCGCCTGCAGTCCACAATGAAACAAATACAGGACTCAAGTGGGGACACAGACGTGTCATAACCAGGACACGGGTAGGACCAACCCAGTGGATAGGAGGGGACGCCAGTTCATGGGATACCACCCTGAACAGACCAGACGTTAGTACAACCCAGCTTAGCACGGACGGACTACGAGTAAGATAGGACAGCCCGGGGTTGGACAGACAGCACGGGATTCTACGGACAGCACTGGGGTTTAGGACGACAAAGCCAGCCGACGTGTTGAAAATCGTCAGATGGGACTTGACAGTTTTCAGAGGAGGACACTTGTGTATTTCAGAGTGTACATGCTTAGTTTGCAGAGTGCTAGTTGAAGATAGACAGTGTGGAGTGTGAGCAAGTGACTGCGTATGATTATTGTAGAGAAGACAGCATTTGTATATTTGTTCAGGCAGCCACCGCCTGGGTGTAAGGTGTAATTATCTCGGGTTCGCCTGAAATAAAAGAGTGATATACCATCCACACAACGGATGTTTCTTTGGGTGTGGATGAAGAAGCGAGAATGCCTGTGTGTAATGTAAGATGTTGACACACATACATCACACAGACAGACATCAGACATATGTGTCTCACACAAACGTCACACAGAAAGACATCAGCCATGTGTGTCACACACATACATCACACAGAAAGACATCAGACATGTGTGTCTCACACATACATCACACAGAAAGACATCAGACATGTGTGTCTCACACATACATCACACAGAAAGACATCAGACATGTGTCTCTCACACATACATCACACATGTGTGTCCCACCCCTGCAGCAAATGTTGCTGGTTCTTAGTGCCCTCTGTGAGGTTGCTCACAAACATCTTGCCTGTCACAATCAGTCGGTTTATCTTGCCACTGTCCCCAGTCTATCTACAAGCTAACAGGTTTGTTGTTAATCTCTTACGCTTGTGTCCAGTTTGTAACTGTCCCCAGTCTATCCACAAGACAGCAGATTTGTGCCAATAACTTAGTCTAATGTCCCCAGTCTTTCTACAAAGCAAGCAGAGAGAGAGGAGAGAGAGAGAGAGAGAGAGAGAGAGGAGAGAGAGAGAGAGTGAGAGAGAGAGAGAGAGAGAGAGAGAGAGAGAGAGAGAGAGAGAGAGAGAGAGAGAGAGAGAGAGAGAGAGAGAGAGAGAGAGAGAGAGAGAGAGAGAGAGAGCAACAACAACAACAACAAAACTTTATTTTGAAAGGGTTAAGAATTGGGCACGCAGGCCCGTCTAACATTCTGCCCTTTTATCACTCTCTTTCATACATTATACCATTCACACATCATTCAAGGCTAACTGAAAACAGCAACAATATAAAAGATATGCATTATAAAGGCATGTGGAAAATGAAAAATCAATGCTACACGACTCAGTAATAGTAATAACTTGTGTGGCACTTGTTATTAGCTATGTGGAATATACTGGCCTACCAAAAGGGGACTGGCTGTTATACTATGGTTTTATTATTATCATTATTTCTATTATTAAGGGGGAAGGTAATTCATACTGAGATAAGTGTTCAAATAATTTGCGATTATATGTATAGGGATTGATGATGTCTTTTATTTCATATGGAAGATTGTTCCACAGCTGAGCTGCAGAGTATGTTAAGCTTGTTTTGTATAAGTCTATCCTAGGCTTTGAAATGTGTAATATATTTAATCGTTTACTGTGTCTAGCATTATATTCAAACAATGGCCAAAGGTAATTTGGGGCATTCCGATGTAGGATTTTATGAATTAGTTTGGCCTTATTGAAAAGCAGATGTTTGCGGAGTGGTAGTAACCGAAGAGAGAGAGGGAGAGGGAGGGGGAGAAGAGAAGAGGGAAAATGGAGGAAAGAGAGACATGGCTGATAGGTTACAGTGTTCACATAAAATTAAGTAGGTATCCGGTTCAATCTCAGCATAAGGCCGAAGATTTTTCCAAGTACCATTGGTGTCTAATGATATCACACGTCCCCCAAATTTCTTGAGTAGTGAAAGCAGATGCATAAAATAGGAGCACCAATGTGCAAGTTATGCATGTACAAGTGGCCTTAATATCACAGCCCTGACCAAACTGTTAGGAAGAAAACCTAACCTTAGGTGGATGCTGCCCTGCTATCTTGGATGCTATCTTATCTAGAGAGGAAAACACCCTATACAAACACATTCCCAAGTCATCTTTAAGGTACTTAACTAGGTGTGACACACTCCTCTTGAAACAGGAACAAAAAAGAAGCAGAAGAAGAAGAGGAGAAGGAAGAAGAATAGGAAGAAGAAGAGGAGGAGGAGAAAGAGAAGAAGAAGAAAGAAGAGGAGGAAGAGGGAGAAGAAGAAGCAGAGAAAGATGAAAAAGATGAGGGGGGAAGAAGAAGAAGTGGAAGAAGATGAAGTGGAAGTGGAAGAAGATGAAGAAAAGGAAGAGAAAGAAGAAAAGGAGGAGGAAGAAGAAAAAGCGGAGAAAGATGAAAAAGGATGAAAAAGAAGTGGAAGAAGAAAAAGAAGTGGAAAAAGATTAAGAAAAGGAGGAGGAGGAGGAAGAAGAAGAAGAAGAAGAAGAAGAAGAAGAAGAAGAAGAAGAAGAAGAAGAAGAAGAAGAAGAAGAAGAAGAAGAAGAAGAAGAAGAAGAAGAGAGTAAGAGGAGGAAGAGAGGAAGAAGAAGAAGAGGAGGAAGAAGAAGAGGAGGAAGAAGAAGAGGAGGAGGAGGAGGAAGAAGAAGAAGAAGAAGAAGAAGAAGAAGAAGAAGAAGAAGAAGAAGAAGAAGAAGAAGAAGAAGAAGAAGAAGAAGAAGAAGAAGAAGAAGAGGAAGAAGAGGAAAGTAAGAGGAGGAAGAGAGGAAGAAGAAGAAGAGGAAGAAGAAGAGGAGGAAGAAGAAGAGGAGGAGGAGGAGGAGGAGGAGGAGGAAGAAGAAGAAGAAGAAGAAGAAGAAGAAGAAGAAGAAGAAGAAGAAGAAGAAGAAGAAGAAGAAGAAGAAGAAGAAGAAGAAGAAGAAGAAGAGGAGGAGGAGGAGGAGGAAGAAGCAAACCTACCATTGCCACCGTTTTCTCCACCCTGACTGTGCCGGCGAGGCTTCTGATTGGTTGAGCTGCTGGTGGCCGACTGACTGCGGGTGACCTTGTTGGGCGACTGGCCAGCAGTGTTGCTGTCATGCGG
The DNA here is from genome assembly GCA_014155875.1 of Cepaea nemoralis. NCBI lineage: Eukaryota > Metazoa > Mollusca > Gastropoda > Stylommatophora > Helicidae > Cepaea > Cepaea nemoralis. The sequence goes on from JACEFZ010027676.1 coordinate 151,040, forward strand.
CCGGGTAGACACCCGTGTGTTCTGGAGAGACAAGTTGCTACCAGACCTGTCACTACCCTCCAACTAAAGAACAAGAACAGAACAGATTACATGTTCTGCTCGACTCCTCTCCCACAGCTTTCAAGAACATTCTCCCATGATGTATACTTCTCTCCCCTACCCACAATTAAAGAATAAAGAACAGTCCAGATTACATGTTCTGCTCAATTTCCCCCCCCCCCCTCTCGCCCACAGCTTTCAAGAACATTCTCCCATGATGTATACTTCTCTCCCCTACCCACAATTAAAGAATAAAGAACAGTCCAGATTACATGTTCTGCTCAATTTCCCCCCCTCTCCCCCACAGCTTTCAAGAACATTCTCCCATGATGTATACTTCTCTCCCCTACCCACAATTCAAGAATCAAGAACAGTCCAGATTACATGTTCTGCTCAATTTCTCCCCCACAGCTTTCAAGAATATTCTCCCATGATGTACAAGGTAGCTTCAAATGAAAACCTTAAATGTATGTTTTTTTTGTGTGAATATATTCTGAAAAGAAAGAACAAATGTGTCATTTTTCAATGTAGTCATCACTGCATTCAATGCAAGTCCTCCATCACCGAAAAAGTGGGGATTCCTGTGGAATAAAATGCTCTTGGTCGTGTGTATAACCATTCATGCACCACCAGCTGTACCTCTTCATCAGACCGAAAAGTCTATCATAGAAGTCACGCCGTTTTAAAACTTCCTACTCCACTCATATACTTGTGGGACTGGCAAGCATGCATCATCATACCAAAACTTTACGTGGAAAGTCCTAATCAAAAGCCCACTGTGTGGGCTTCATAAAAGGTGGAAAAGTGTCCTAGTGGCACGAAATGGAATATTGCTTGGATAGCAAATCCATTACATGGAAAGTCCGAATCGAAAGCTCACTGTGTGGATGTCATCTGCAGACTGCATACTTCTGGTTTCCGGAAGAACAGCCTATGGTGAACGGAAGGCCCAATATACGGAAGTGAGGCTAAGCAGCCATGTGCAGGACGTGACGATTCCTTGGGTGAGCCCAGTACCAGAGCGCTATGTATCGGCTCTGCAAGTATGGAAGCCTCCTTGGATGGCGGGGAATGCCCATGGTCTGCCCCTGCCTTCCCTTGAGGGCTGACCAGGATCTTTGGCTGTTCTATATGGACCAGCTGGGATGGGGGATAACACCACAACAGTGAGAGTCAAACGTCCTAAGAAACCCTCGGGAAGGTTAACCCGGTCAACAAATGCCCACAGAAGTCGGATGTGTCGGCCCAACGGCGCAAGAACGCAGCTCTGCTGTAAACAGGCACAACGCAATCACATCCGAAAAAAAAACTCTGGATGAACGAAGAAGAAGATACCAAAACTTCATTTGTCAATGAATTTCTATAGGTTTCACCCCTTCACTGATCCAAAAAATGGCTGGTGCATGTTAAAAGTGGGGTGGCCATCTTTAAACTGTCTTTATGACATCACCATGTTTGTCTGCACTGTGATGTCACATGACTATTGACATCCTTACCAACAATATTGACAGTTTACAAGACAATGGCGTGGTTATAGTAATATCTATCACACTTTGAAGGTTTTCATTTGAAGCCCCCTTGCATAAATTAAAGAATAAAAACAGAACAGATTACATGTTCTTCTCAACTCCTCCCCCACAACTTTCAAGAACATTCTCCCATGAAGTACAATCCTTCTTTCTAGACTCCATGAGAAACACATTCGTGAGTAATGACAGCCACTCCTAAAAGGCAGCTATTATTTCACCAATATTCACACCCAATCTTGTAGCACCATATACCTTACATAATGTGTGGATGTGGTGCCTGGAGCTGGTTCATACACAAGCCAGACTTCCAGTTATAAAGACATCCAGCCACTTTAAACACTACAATAAACATAAGAGCAGTTATTTATCTTCCCATCTTCTTTCCCAGCTTCCCAAGCTTATACAGCTGTTAACACTCCCGTGTGTTGCCGGGGCCCATAAGGGAAGCAAAGAATAGCAACACTGCAGCCTACCATGCATGTCGTAAGAGGCGACTAAGGAGGCTTGATGGTTCCGTCGCCCTGCTACTGAGTGAGTGCGTGGCGCGACACTGTGAGCTGTGAGTTTCGTGTGAAATGCTTTTGAATCTGCCCGAGGTATTTTGGAACGTGACTGCATGTTCGGAGTGATGGCAGATGGCTATGTCCCAGAGTTGACCGGTTTTTGCTTTATGCAGAAATGTGTGGCTGCTGGGCTTCTGGTTGACTGTCACTGCCATCGACGATGAACTGTATTTTGTGGACTGTGTGGGTTAACATCTAGGAAACATCCAGATGGGAAAATGGCTGCCGATTCCATCAGAAATGAACTGGGTGTTTTGTGGGGGACTATTGTGTTGACATTCTGGCGGCGGCATTATGCACAGTGTATCTGTGCGGGATGTTGTTTGTCGAGACTCCTGTCTTCTCCACTTTTCACATTGGGCAGTGGGGAGCATTTTGTGTGATATTCACTGGCACAGGAACGGAGCATAATGGGGACGACCCGTTGCTGTGAAGTTGGAACTGCGACTAACTAACTAACTAACTAACTGTAAACAAATGTGTGTACTTTGATTGTCCAGTTATCCATTTCTTCACTAATCCTATCAGTTGGTCGCTTCTCATGTATCACTAAACATTCTCCAATAATCCTATCAGCTGTGAAATGTATTCGTTAGGTCTCTTCTCATGTATGTATGACCAAAGAATGTCATTCTTTCTTATGTTATCACAAACAACATTCCGACACACTGGCATTCACATGGGTGCCCAACTCAACTCAACCCTCTCATGAGGCAGCCATCTCAAAGTATCTTAGCTCATTGTTCCCACGGGGTGCTAGTTATAATATCTCCTCTCTTGACCTCACAGGTAGCATCGATGAGCTTGGCCAGACTTCTCCCCCAGCTAATGTAACCGAGCTACCATGAGGTGCTAGTTATAATATCTCCTCTCTTGACCTCACAGATAGCATCAACGAGCTTGGCCAGACTCCCCTCCCAGCTAGTCTAAACTCTCTTGACCTCACAGATGGCATCGACGAGCTTGGCCAGACTCCCCTCCCAGCTAGTCTAAACTCTCTTGACCTCACAGATGGCATCGACGAGCTTGGCCAGACTCCCCTCCCAGCTAGTCTAAACTCTCTTGACCTCACAGATGGCATCAACGAGCTTGGCCAGACTCCCCTCCCAGCTAGTCTAAACTCTCTTGACCTCACAGATGGCATCAACGAGCTTGGCCAGACTCCCCCTCCCAGCTAGTCTAAACTCTCTTGACCTCACAGATGGCATCAACGAGCTTGGCCAGACCTCCCCTCCCCAGCTAGTCTAAAAACTCTCTTGACCTCACAGATGGCATCAACGAGCTTGGCCAGACTCCCCTCCCAGCTAGTCTAAACTCTCTTGACCTCACAGATGGCATCAACGAGCTTGGCACAAGACTCCCCTCCCAGCTAGTCTAAACTCTCTTGGACCTCACAGATGGCATCAACGAGCTTGGCCAGGACTCCCCTCCCACTAGTCTAAACTCTCTTGACCTCACAGATGGCATCGACGAGCTTGGGCCAGACTTCCCTCCCAGCTAGTCTAAACTCTCTTGACCTCACAGATGGCATCGACGAGCTTGGCCAGACTCCCCTCCCATCTAGTCTAACTCTCTGACCTCACAGATGGCATCGACGAGCTTGGCCAGACTCCCCTCCCAGCTAGTCTAAACTCTCTTGACCTCACAGATGGCATCAACGAGCTTGCCAGACTCCCCTCCCAGCTAGTCTAAACTCTCTTGACCTCACAGATGGCATCAACGAGCTTGGCCAGACTCCCCTCCCAGCTAGTCTAAACTCTCTTGACCTCACAGATGGCATCAACGAGCTTGGCCAGACTCCCCTCCCAGCTAGTCTAAACTCTCTTGACCTCACAGATGGCATCAACGAGCTTGGCCAGACTCCCCTCCCAGCTAGTCTAAACTCTCTTGACCTCACAGATGGCATCAACGAGCTTGGCCAGACTCCCTCCCAGCTAGTCTAAACTCTCTTGACCTCACAGATGGCATCAACGAGCTTGGCCAGACTCCCCTCCCAGCTAGTCTAAACTCTCTTGACCTCACAGATGGCATCAACGAGCTTGGCCAGACTCCCCTCCCAGCTAGTCTAAACTCCCTTGACCTCACAGATGGCATCAACGAGCTTGGCCAGACTCCCCTCCCAGCTAGTCTAAACTCTCTTGACCACAGATGGCATCAACGAGCTTGGCCAGACTCCCCTCCCAGCTAGTCTAAACTCTCTTGACCTCACAGATGGCATCAACGAGCTTGGCCAGACTCCCCTCCCAGCTAGTCTAAACTCTCTGACCTCACAGATGGCATCAACGAGCTTGCCAGACTCCCCTCCCAGCTAGTCTAAACTCTCTTGACCTCACAGATGGCATCGACGAGCTTGGCCAGACTCCCCTCCCAGCTAGTCTAAACTCTCTTGACCTCACAGATGGCATCGACGAGCTTGGCCAGACTCCCCTCCCAGCTAGTCTAAACTCTCTTGACCTCACAGATGGCATCAACGAGCTTGGCCAGACTCCCCTCCCAGCTAGTCTAAACTCTCTTGACCTCACAGATGGCATCGACGAGCTTGGCCAGACTTCCCTCCCAGCTAGTCTAAACTCTCTTGACCTCACAGATGGCATCAACGAGCTTGGCCAGACTCCCCTCCCAGCTAGTCTAAACTCTCTTGACCTCACAGATGGCATCAACGAGCTTGGCCAGACTCCCCTCCCAGCTAGTCTAAACTCTCTTGACCTCACAGATGGCATCAACGAGCTTGGCCAAACCCATCACTGTGTTGAATGTGAGACAGAAACTGGCAAGAAAGGTAACTGATCACCCGGGCACATAGAGATGTGACATTTTCAGCATGTCTCATGACACACATTAATGTAAACACATCACTGCGTTGAATGTGAGACAGCAACTGGCAAGAAAGGTAACTGATCACCCCAGCATACAGAGATGTGACCAAGCATATGTGACATTTTCAGCATGTCTTACGTCACGGAACTGCTTGCTTCTTTCACTTCATTCAGCTTTGTTCTTGGAAACAAACTCAATCAACTCTAACAGGCCACATGGTGTGCTGCATTGACAACCTGTGGCTGCACAGCTCTGACACTTCACATTCTCCCCTAGGAGATACTTCTGTCAAGACGTGACATGCCAGGTCTTCACAGACATATGAGGTGAGGTGGCCAGTTGTATGACACCAGGTCAACCTCAGAGTCATAAAAACTCACCTCTCCTAAGAATCGAACCTGAACCACTTGGCATGCAAGCACACAAACAACTATGTCACAGTGCCCTCCTTACATACATGAACACTTGCATACAACTGAACATTATAAAGATGTCTTTCATACAATATCAGCATTCTAAATTGTTAATCAAGCAATTACAATGTATAAGAAATGCTGATAATGAAAATAGGCCCATAAAAGTTCAACAATTGTAACATGCAGTTTTCTCTCAACCTATCACAACCCATTGAAGTAGCATGCTGTTTCCTCTCAAGCTATTACAACCCACTAATATAACATGGAACAAAACTATAGAACATGGGATAAAACTATAGAACATGGAACAAAACTATAGAACATGGGACAAAACTATAGAACATGGAACAAAACTATAGAATACATGATAAAACTATAGAACTTGGGGCAAAACTATAGAACTTGGAACAGAACTATAGAACATGGGACAAAACTATAGAACATGGAACAAAACTATAGAATACATGATAAAACTATAGAACTTGGGGCAAAACTATAGAACTTGGAAAACAAAACTATAGAACTTGGAAAACAAAACTATAGGACTTGGAACAAAACTATAGAACATGGGCCAAACTATAGAATACATGATAAAACTACAGAACTTGGGGCAAAACTATAGAACATGGGCCAAACTATAGAACTTGGGGCAAAACTATAGAACATGGGCCAAACTATAGAATACATGATAAAACTACAGAACTTGGGGCAAAACTATAGAACTTGGAACAAAACTACAGAACTCGGAACATAACTATAGAACTTGGAACAAAACTATAGGACTTGGAACAAAACTATAGAACATGGGCCAAACTATAGAACTTGGGGCAAAACTATAGAACTTGGAACAAAACTATAGGACTTGGAACAAAACTATAGAACATGGGACAAAACTATAGAACATGGGACAAACTATAGAACATGGGGCAAAACTATAGAACATGGGACAAACTATAGAATACACGATAAAACTACAGAACTTGGGGCAAAACTATAGAACTTGGAACAAAACTATAGAACATGGGACAAACTATAGAATACACGATAAAACTACAGAACTTGGGGCAAAACTATAGAACTTGGAACAAAACTATAGAACTTGGAACAAAACTACAGAACTTGGGGCAAAACTATAGAACATGGGCTAAACTATAGAACTTGGGGCAAAGCTATAGAACATGGGCCAAACTATAGAACTTGGGGCAAAACTATAGGACTTGGAACAAAACTATAGAACATGGGACAAAACTATAGAACATGGGACAAACTATAGAATACACGATAAAACTATAGAACTTGGGGCAAACCTATAGAACATGGGACAAAACTATAGGACTTGGAACAAAACTACAGAACTTGGGGCAAAACTATAGAACATGGGACAAACTATAGAATACACGATAAAACTATAGAACATGGGACAAAACTATAGAACTTGGAGCAAAACTATAGAACTTGGAACAAAACTATAGAACATGGGACAAAACTATAGAACATGGGACAAACTATAGAATACACGATAAAACTATAGAACTTGGGGCAAAACTATAGAACATGGGCCAAACTATAGAACTTGGGGCAAACCTATAGAACATGGGACAAAACTATAGAACATGGGACAAAACTATAGAACATGGGCCAAACTATAGAATACATGATAAGACTATAGAACTTGGGGGCACTCTTGAATTATGCTCATGAGTTGAAGCACAGTCCTAGTGTTGAGAATGAGAGCTGTGGAAAGGCACTTGATGATGATAATACAAACCATACATATAAAACTGTATGCAAACACAATACAGGTAATCCTACAATAAATACTGCAGGCGTATGGCCTAACACACACACTGATAAACTCACTTGACCACCAATGTTAGGCATGAGTGAATTAGTAAGAAAAAAGGTGCAACTTACAAAGCTACTTACGTCTGTAGTCCGCCTACCCAACAAGAGATAGCAGGCGTGGATGTCGTCATACTTCTGTAACTTCAGGGACTCTTCTATATCTTTCCGGTTGTAGCCCATGTTGGTCATCAGTTCTGGGGATCACAAGAGACAATGTCACACTGACTGACAGTCGCCATCCGTGAATGGAACAACCCGTAGGCTGCATGTAGGCTTTATGGACATACATAGACATCTCCCACCTCTATACATACAACTGCAGCCTATTTGAATACTATCTTAGTAAAGTCTATACACCCCCTTAAAAAAAAACAATAATTTTTAAAAACAAACTAGCATAATAAACATTCTCCTAATAATGGAACAGGATCCCTACCTTAGAGAATTATAATTGCCAAAAAAATCAAATTGCCATCAAAATCTTAGATTAATGAGTCATGTATTAATGATTATTACACATTTGCAATGTGTTTTAATGCATTTATTGTTATTATTGTTGTCTAAGACAAGCTTGGTTGAATCAGCGGGGAAAGAAGACCCTGTTTAGCTTGACTCTAGTCCGACTTTGTGAAGACACATGAAGAGTTTAGCATAGGCGGGAGCGCAAGCGCAATTGAATTACCACTACTTTTATTGTTTCTTTACTTATTCAGGGATCCGCAGTTTCAGGTGGGGAGATTTGTTCACAAGAGACGAGCAAAACTCCGGTGGGCCTATTCTCACTGGTCGTGGGATCCGCAGAGTCAGGCAGGGAGTCTGACGATAGTACACGCTTAATATTGGTCAGGACACTTACAAATGAGAGGTGTAAGCGCTCATACAGGTCCAGGCACTTGCTTTAAGGCCCTCTGCTGAGGGATATGGCTGAACGCCTCTAAGCCAAGTCCCACGGATGCGAGGGTCTGGCCACCACTCACCTCCTGCTCTTGGAGGTTTGATGCTGAGCCGCCAGCATCTGCAGCCTACCTTGTCCCAGACGTACTGGTTATCCTTTCCTATGGAGTAAACAAGGCAAGGCCGAGAGAGGGATCATGCTGCATGGGCAACACATGTTCTCTGAATCCATGCCCAGGCATTGTGTGATGGGTTTTTGGCCAAATTCCAGTCCACATACTTTCGTCTGTCAAGACAGCAAGGTGCCACTCAATACAAGCCTCACATGTAATGTGTGAATGAAATATGTATTACTGCTGAGAGATGAGAAATGGCACAATGTTAAACTGACCTGTGTGCTCTCAATCCCTTTGAAAATAAAGTATGTTTGTGCTTGTATACCATATGAACAAAACAGAGCATATATACAAACATTCAGACATGCAACACAGAATTAAGAGTGCAGGCACGACTACGTTAAGTCTAGGATGTGCTAAAGTATTTTTTTAAACCACCCCCACACACACACAAAGACACAGAGAGAGAGAGAGAGAGAGAGAGACACACACACACACAGACACACAGAGAAAGAGAGAGACACACATGCACACAGAAACACACACAGACATACACACAAACATATATACACAGAGAGACACATACACACACACACACACACACACATACAAACACAGACAGACAGACAGACTGGACAGACAGACACACAAGTACACACACGCATGCATGCACGTGCACATGCACACACAACCAACCAACACCCCCCCCCCCCCCAACAGTATGGCGGAACTGATGTGACACCCTAAACTAATCCTGGAGACATGTTGGGTACATAGTGCTAGCCCCGTGGTCGGGGCTGGATGGGTGGTCATGTGGTCAATATCCCAGCAGCACCTTGTCTTCCCACAACATGATCTGGTACACGTGTTGTCTTGGGCTGAACTTGGAACCCCGCTCAATGATTTAAACAACATCCCTACCTCGTGAGGATTCAAACATGTGACCTGCGGGTTGGGTTGCGTATCACCACTGTGACACTACACTTCCCAGACAATACTGACAGCTCAGTGTAATATATGTCAAGCCTGGACTCTATGGCCACAACTGTCACGTACAGAATGAATGGTTCTATACTGACACCAGAATATAATGTATTCAAGGAATTGTATTATCTTAAGACTATAATATGTATAAGAGATTAGACAATACTGGGACTACAATGGAATATATGTTAAAAAGATTGAACTATAACTATAATGGTGCTAATATAATACTTGTAACACATTGAACTATTATATAGAGATTGCAGTATTTGTCAGACAAGTGTGCCATATATATATATATATATATATATATATATATATATATATATATAGATATATATATATATATATATATATAATATATATATATATAAGATCTATTATATCATATGGTACCTCTATTACATTATTGTTACATGTAGATTTATTAAACATACTTTCTTTTATAAAAGGCCAGATATAAATTGGAACAAACAAACACAAATAAGCGGCTGTTAAAAACACATATATCTGTAATTGTAAGTGCACAAATTAGTCTACAGCTGGAGGTGTGAACCATGTGCCTCTCCACCATCAGCCTAACTATACCACACAGGTAATCATGCCTTCCCACAGATCTCACTCAGCCCTCGGTATTCTGAATCAACTTGAATGATGATACTCTCCAAGCCCCCGTCTGTGACCACCCAGTATAATCACTTGTAGTCTCCCTTGACTCTTCTATAGTTGATCTTGTCAGTTGCCACAATATTCTCCGAGCCTCTCTTCCCGTCTCATGACCAAACAACATTATCTCACTGGTAAAGTTGTGTCTACTTTCACTAGCCTCATGCAGGCAATCGTTGATAGCTATTCTGGCAGTCCAAGGTATTCACAGCATTCATCCCAGACAGCACATCTCTGCTACATCCAAACTCGTTCATCATTTGTAAATTCATATTCACAAGCAGGTTCGATGTAACATCTCAGCACTCTCTTTCTGACATGTATGAATGCGACTGACTACATCAGATATGTCCATGTCTAAATGCACATCTTACTTGGTCTATTCCTATGTTTCATCTCTGTCACATAACTTCCATCTGATGTTATGATTTCCCCCAGGTATTTGACTTCAATGACTTAGTGAAGCATTTTCCCTGCTATTGTAACATCATATTTTGGTATTATCCCTTTCTGTGATATCACCATTGGTTTTGTTTCCTGCCTTTTTTCTATTCCTTGTTAACGTTTGCTAGCTTTGAACTCAAGTGTAGTCCATACACAGGCTACTACTTCTAGTGCACTAGACTAATTTTTGCATGTGGATTTCCTTGCATATCCTATTACAGGACATCGCTGTCAACACCAGCATTTTACCGCTGTTGTTGATTTCTTGGCAAGATTACGCTCAATAGTTTGCCATTGCTTTCTGAGTGGCCAGCTCACATATCCCGTAAGTAACGGGCATAGCGAGAACCGCGACCGATTCTGCGTTTACTCACGTGGATAAACGGGATTACGGAGAAAGTCGCTAATCCCTATGCCAGGGAGACAGCTTTCCCTATTACCAGTGTCCTTCGACATCAGGCTAACCTGACTCTGACTTCTAAAGTACTTGTAATTTACATTGCAAAATCTAATGACGACAAGTCAAAGTTGAACCCGCTAGCTCTGCATCAACACACCAGAAGTTCAAGAGCCAGAACTCTTATCCATTCAGCCATGCTGACCAGTTTGTTTTCCATATTTTGACTGAAAGTCCTTGTTTTTGTTGCTTGCTACAGATCTGTGATTTCAGCTATTAACACTGTCATCTGCATAATGCGAATTATTTATAACCTTCAATTCGTATTTCTTGGCCTCTCTTTCATCTCCCTCTCATTATTACTTCAATATATAAAGAGAAAAGATCCGGTGATAAAACCCATCCTATTCTTACTCCTTGCTTATCTGTTCATAGCTGCCTTCTTTATTTCCCATGTTAATTGCTGCTACTTGTTTCCAATAAATATTTTTTTTATTACTCTGAAGTCTTTCCATCAATTTTAATGAGTTCTAACATTTTATCATGTTTCATTTTATTAAATGTCTTGCTGTAATCTACAACACAAGTACAGGTATTTCTGTGTCCCCACAAATCTCTGTATTAGTCTGTGGAATGTGTATATTGCATTTTTTGTTCCTTTCACTTCTGCAAATCCATACTGTTCTTCACCAACATCCACTTTTATTTTCCTTCTTGTTCTCCTCATTCTAATTCTACATGGAGGTTTGGTGACATAGTTTATATAGACACTGTATGAAGATTGTTACATTCCACTGCCCCTGGTCTCTTGGGTAAAGTTATAAATACAGATATCAACATATCACTAAGTATGTATCCATTATTGTAACTATCATTCAACAGTTGAGTTAATATTTACATTCCAAATTATCCCAGTGAATTCTAATTCTTCTACCACGAAGTCATCCGGCCATTTTTCTTTTCTTCATATGTTTGATGGTGTCAGTGACTTCTTCATTTAGTATAGTTCTTCATTTAGTATAGTTCTTCATTTAGTATAGATCTTCATATAGTATAGTTCTTCATATAGTATAGTGTCTAAGTTACTTTCTTCTGTTCTGTCTTTATCTAACTCTGTATTCCTTCCATCTGTTTATCATAGCGTCTTATTCCATTAATATCTTGTCTTTGATTTCAAACATCCTGTGTTTTATCTTATTTCGCGGTCGGTGAAATCACTAATTTATCTGTGCACATTTTTTCATCTGAAAAACAGTTTAATTTAATTTTGTTGCACTGATCTTTTACCTGATTTTCTTTTTCAGTTATGCATTTATCTCTTTTCTTTAGTTTATCTTATCATATTCTTCTTTGTCATTTTTACTTTGCTTTCTTTTGTCCATCAGCTTTATAATTTCTTTAGTCATCCATTTCTTCTTAGCTTTTGTCTTCTTTCCAGTAATATCTCTTTGCTTGTTTGATGGATTTAGTTTTTCAGCATATTCCATTGTTCATTTATGCTTTGTATTTTAGGTATTGCTGTGCATCTGTTTTACATAATCCCTCTGCATCATTCTAGAATTTCTTGATATGATGTTAGAATTATCTATGTCTGTAATCACTAATTACTGTGTATATACATACACACACGTTATATATGTATAACCACATGTACCACAGTGTTACCACATACTCATGTCTGTTAGCTCGAACATACAGCTTGGCTTCAAGATTACATGTACACGTATGCACATCATTTAAACTGTAATGTAAGTGTCTCGGATATGCGCAGTCAGCAGAATGTGTACCTATAGCTGGCAATGTAAGCATGTCTATGATTTTAAGTGGATAGACATTTGTACTGGGGGTCAAGCAAGTGCAGCGTCTGGCAGGTTATCCCACCAGCTGCTTGGTCATGTCATCAAATGCCCTCATTTGCTTGGCTAGCAAATCCATTACATGGAAAGTCTGAATCAAAAGCTCATTGTGTGGGCATCATCAAAGGTGGAAAAAGCGTCCCAGTGGTATGAAATGGAATATTGCTTGGATAGCAAATCCATTACGAGGAAAGTCCACATCAAAAGCTCACTGTCATCTGCAGACTGCATTCTTCTGGTTTCCGGAAAAGCAGCCTGTGGTGAACGGAAGGCCCAATATACGGAAGTGAGGCTAAGCAGCCATGTACATGACGTGACGATTCCTTGGGTGTGCCCAGTACTAGAACGCTATGTGTCGGCTCTGTAATTATGGAAGCCTCCTTGGATGGTGGGGAATACCCACAGTCTGCCCCTGTCTTCCCTTGAGGGCTGACCGGGATGCCTTCGGCTGTTCTAAATGGGTCAGCTGGGATGGGGATAAAACTACCACAGCGAGAGTCAAACGTCGTATGAAACACCCAGGAAGGTAACCTGGCCAACAAATGCCTGAAGAAGTCAGATGTGTCGGCCGAAAGGTTCAAATATCGCAGCTCTGCTGTAAACAGGCACCACTCAATTACGTCTAAAACAACATTCCGGACAATCGCAGAAGAAGAAGAAATGCCCTCGTGGCCGTAGAGAGGCCTGCACGTCCCCAAGAGCTAGGCCAATGGTAGCTGGGCTACTGCAAGAGTATCCCATGTCAGTAAAATCAACAGGTATGGATCACATCAACAGAGACACAACCAACCACTGCCTTGTAGGCTGGCAACAGTGGGGGATACCACAGGCCAACCTGGACAAAATGCAAGCTGAAATTACAAGTTACAAGTTAGTTGTATATCCTTTACAGGACATAGCAGTCAACCTCAGCAATTGTTGGCTGTTTGTGATTTCTTGGCAGGTTTACGTTCAGTAGTTTGCCATTTCTTACTGAACGGCAGGCACTCATGATATTTTATGAAAATCAACACAAGGCGGTGTGCTGCCAAATCGTCCGCAGCTGTATTCTGAACGCAGTATGTGGGATTACAAATTACGCTCGTTAACCCCTTTGCCACAGAGCCAAAATTAGAAGTTATGGTCCCACAGGCTTGACCAAACAGTGCCAGGTCACTCACTTTGTGATGATCAACATAAGCTTGACCAAACAGTGCCAGGTCACTACTCACTTTGTGATGATCAACACAAGCTTGACCAAACAGTGCCAGGTCACTACTCACTTTGTGATGATCAACATAAGCTTGACCAAACAGTGCCCGGTCACTACTCACTTTGTGATGATCAACATAAGCTTGACCAAACAGTGCCAGGTCACTACTCACTTTGTGATGATCAACATAAGCTTGACCAAACAGTGCCAGGCCACTCACTTTGTGATGATCAACACAAGCTTGACCAAACAGTGCCAGGTCACTCACTTTGTGATGATCAACATAAGCTTGACCAAACAGTGCCAGGTCACTCACTTTGTGATGATCAACATAAGCTTGACCAAACAGTGCCAGGTCACTCACTTTGTGATGATCAACACAGGCTTGACCAAACAGTGCCAGGTCACTCACTTTGTGATGATCAACATAAGCTTGACCAAACAGTGCCAGGTCACTCACTTTGTGATGATCAACACAAGCTTGACCAAACAGTGCCAGGTCACTCACTTTGTGATGATCAACATAAGCTTGACCAAACAGTGCCAGGTCACTCACTTTGTGATGATCAACACAAGCTTGACCAAACAGTGCCCGGTCACTCACTTTGTGATGATCAACATAAGCTTGACCAAACAGTGCCAGGTCACTCACTTTGTGATGATCAACATAAGCTTGACCAAACAGTGCCAGGTCACTCACTTTGTGATGATCAACACAGGCTTGACCAAACAGTGCCAGGTCACTCACTTTGTGATGATCAACATAAGCTTGACCAAACAGTGCCCGGTCACTACTCACTTTGTGATGATCAACACAGGCTTGACCAAACAGTGCCAGGTCACTCACTTTGTGATGATCAACACAGGCTTGACCAAACAGTGCCAGGTCACTCACTTTGTGATGATCAACACAGGCTTGACCAAACAGTGCCAGGTCACTCACTTTGTGATGATCAACACAAGCTTGACCAAACAGTGCCAGGTCACTCACTTTGTGATGATCAACATAAGCTTGACCAAACAGTGCCAGGTCACTCACTTTGTGATGATCACATAAGCTTGACCAAACAGTGCCAGGTCACTACTCACTTTGTGATGATCAACATAAGCTTGACCAAACAGTGCCAGGTCACTCACTTTGTGATGATCAACACAGGCTTGACCAAACAGTGCCAGGTCACTCACTTTGTGATGATCAACATAAGCTTGACCAAACAGTGCCAGGTCACTCACTTTGTGATGATCAACATAAGCTTGACCAAACAGTGCCAGGTCACTCACTTTGTGATGATCAACATAAGCTTGACCAAACAGTGCCAGGTCACTCACTTTGTGATGATCAACATAAGCTTGACCAAACAGTGCCAGGTCACTCACTTTGTGATGATCAACACAGGCTTGACCAAACAGTGCCAGGTCACTCACTTTGTGATGATCAACATAAGCTTGACCAAACAGTGCCAGGTCACTCACTTTGTGATGATCAACATAAGCTTGACCAAACAGTGCCAGGTCACTCACTTTGTGATGATCAACATAAGCTTGACCAAACAGTGCCAGGTCACTCACTTTGTGATGATCAACATAAGCTTGACCAAACAGTGCCAGGTCACTCACTTTGTGATGATCAACATAAGCTTGACCAAACAGTGCCAGGTCACTACTCACTTTGTGATGATCAACATAAGCTTGACCAAACAGTGCCAGGTCTCTCACTTTGTGATGATCAACATAAGCTTGACCAAACAGTGCCAGGTCACTCACTTTGTGATGATCAACACAGGCTTGACCAAACAGTGCCAGGTCACTCACTTTGTGATGATCAACATAAGCTTGACCAAACAGTGCCAGGTCACTCACTTTGTGATGATCAACATAAGCTTGACCAAACAGTGCCAGGTCACTCACTTTGTGATGATCAACATAAGCTTGACCAAACAGTGCCCGGTCACTACTCACTTTGTGATGATCAACACAGCAGATTTACATAAATGCCACAGCTTAATTAACAGTGAAAGCCTCAAGTCAGCCAAGAAGCACCTGATTATATACCACAGATCCATATAATTATAAATAGCAATAGAATACATGCATCCAATTCAATGTAAAACAACGTAAAAATGTGATGTCAAATCAATGTTAAGATAACAAGCAAGAGGCTGTTATTTTGTGCATAAATTTGCAGCAGAGATAAAAGCACAAATCTTGACTTGTAAAAAAACTGGGTAGTTATATAAAATGGTGTTACTGAAGGTGTGCATGCATCCAAGAGGTAAATTCAGCAACAACAAAATCAAAACCATGCAATAAACGCATGCAAACAATATCACAGAGACATGAAGGACATTCCCCCACACCTACAAGCATCATGGGTATATGGTGCACGTGTGTACAGACCATGTGGCACTCAATGGATGATGTGACTAACATCACACCAACCACATGTACTCCCCAGAATAGTTCCTGGAGCACTCTGAAGCTGGGTGGGCACGGGAGCCCTGGTCAATGTGTACACAACCCCAGCCTACAGTGACTGCCAGAGTCCATAACTAAGTGTACCAGCCTACAACCTACCACTACATCAACTACAATGTGTACACAACCCCAGCCTACAACCTACCACTACATCAACTACAATGTGTACACAACCCCAGCCTACAGTGACTGCCAGAGTCCATCACCAAGTGTACCAGCCTACAACCTACCACTAGATCAACTACAATGTGTACACAACCCCAGCCTACAACCTACCACTAGATCAACTACAATGTGTACACAACCCCAGCCCACAGCGACTGCCAGAGTCAATCATTGAGTGTACCAGCCTACAACCTACCACTACATCAACTACAATGTGTACACAACCCCAGCCTACAACCTACCACTAGATAAACTACAATGTGTACACAACCCCAGCCTACAGTGACTGCCAGAGTCCATCACCAAGTGTACCAGCCTACAACCTACCACTAGATCAACTACAATGTGTACACAACCCCAGCCTACAGCGACTGCCAGAGTCCATCACTAAGTGTACCAGCCTACAACCTACCACTAGATCAACTACAATGTGTACACAACCCCAGCCCACAGCGACTGCCAGAGTCCATCACTGAGTGTACCAGCCTACAACCTACACTAGATCAACTACAATGTGTACACAACCCCAGCCCACAGCGACTGCCAGAGTCCATCACCAAGTGAACCAGCCTACAACCTACACTAGATCAACGACGATGTGTACACAACCCCAGCCTACAACCTACCACTACATCAACTACAATGTGTACACAACCCCAGCCCACTGCGACTGCCAGAGTCCATCACTGAGTGTACCAGCCTACAACTTACCACTACATCAACTACAATGTGTACACAACCCCAGCCTACAACCTACCACTACATCAACTACAATGTGTACACAACCCCAGCCTACAACCTACCACTACATCAACTACAATGTGTACACAACCCCAGCCTACAGCAACTGCCAGAGTCCATCACCAAGTGTACCAGCCTACAACCTACCACTACATCAACTACAATGTGTACACAACCCCAGCCTACAGCGACTGCCAGAGTCCATCACTAAGTGTACCAGCCTACAACCTACACTAGATCAACTACAATGTGTACACAACCCCAGCCTACAACCTACCACTAGATCAACTACAATGTGTACACAACCCCAGCCCACAGCGACTGCCAGAGTCAATCATTGAGTGTACCAGCCTACAACCTACCACTAGATCAACTACAATGTGTACACAACCCCAGCCTACAGTGACTGCCAGAGTCCATCACCGAGTGTACCAGCCTACAACCTACCACTAGATCAACTACAATGTGTACACAACCCCAGCCTACAACCTACCACTAGATCAACTACAATGTGTACACAACCCCAGCCTACAGTGACTGCCAGAGTCCATCACCGAGTGTACCAGCCTACAACCTACCACTAGATCAACTACAATGTGTACACAACCCCAGCCTACAACCTACCACTAGATCAACTACAATGTGTACACAACCCCAGCCTACAGTGACTGCCAGAGTCCATCACCGAGTGTACCAGCCTACAACCTACCACTAGATCAACTACAATGTGTACACAACCCCAGCCTACAACCTACCACTACATCAACTACAATGTGTACACAACCCCAGCCTACAGTGACTGCCAGAGTCCATCACCGAGTGTACCAGCCTACAACCTACCACTAGATCAACTACAATGTGTACACAACCCCAGCCCACAGCGACTGCCAGAGTCAATCATTGAGTGTACCAGCCTACAACCTACCACTACATCAACTACAATGTGTACACAACCCCAGCCTACAACCTACCACTAGATCAACTACAATGTGTACACAACCCCAGCCCACAGCGACTGCCAGAGTCAATCATTGAGTGTACCAGCCTACAACCTACCACTACATCAACTACAATGTGTACACAACCCCAGCCTACAACCTACCACTAGATCAACTACAATGTGTACACAACCCCAGCCCACAACCTACCACTAGATCAACTACAATATGTACACAACCCCAGCCTACAGTGACTGCCAGAGTCCATCACTGAGTGTACCAGCCTATAACCTACCACTACATCAACTACAATGTGTACACAACCCCAGCCTACAGCGACTGCCAGAGTCCATCACTGAGTGTACCAGCCTACAACCTACCACTACATCAACTACAATGTGTACACAACCCCAGCCTACAGTGATTGCCAGAGTCCATCACCAAGTGTACCAGTCTACAACCTACCACTAGATCAACTACAATGTGTACACAACCCCAGCCCACAGCGACTGCCAGAGTCAATCATTGAGTGTACCAGCCTACAACCTACCACTACATCAACTACAATGTGTACACAACCCCAGCCTACAACCTACCACTAGATCAACTACAATGTGTACACAACCCCAGCCCACAACCTACCACTAGATCAACTACAATATGTACACAACCCCAGCCTACAGTGACTGCCAGAGTCCATCACTGAGTGTACCAGCCTACAACCTACCACTACATCAACTACAATGTGTACACAACCCCAGCCTACAGCGACTGCCAGAGTCCATCACTGAGTGTACCAGCCTACAACCTACCACTACATCAACTACAATGTGTACACAACCCCAGCATTCGACGACTGCCAGAGTCCATCACTGAGTGTACCAGCCTACAACCTACCACTAGATCAACTACAATGTGTACACAACCCCAGCCTACAGCGACTGCCAGAGTCCATCACCGAGTGTACCAGCCTACAACCTACCACTAGATCAACTACAATGTGTACACAACCCCAGCCTACAGCGACTGCCAGAGTCCATCACCGAGTGTACCAGCCTACAACCTACCACTAGATCAACTACAATGTGTACACAACCCCAGCCTACAGTGACTGCCAGAGTCAATCATTGAGTGTACCAGCCTACAACCTACCACTACATCAACTACAATGTGTACACAACCCCAGCCTACAGCGACTGCCAGAGTCCATCACTGAGTGTACCAGCCTACAACCTACCACTACATCAACTACAATGTGTACACAACCCCAGCCTACAGTGACTGCCAGAGTCCATCACCAAGTGTACCAGCCTACAACCTACCACTAGATCAACTACAATGTGTACACAACCCCTGCCTACAGCGACTGCCAGAGTCCATCACTAAGTGTACCAGCCTACAACCTACCACTACATCAACTACAATGTGTACACAACCCCAGCCTACAGCGACTGCCAGAGTCCATCACCGAGTGTACCAGCCTACAACCTACCACATCAATTACAATTTTAAGATTACATCTCTTAAAGTTTTAAACAAAATAATCGGAACTTAAGATTTCCCTGAATATAGCTATGTATTCATGGAGACACACTTACGTTTCTCCTTCTCTTTTCCCCCTCTCTCCTCCTCCTCAAGTTCTAAATCTGATTGGAGCCACATCATATGCCCAAATGATGATCGATTTAAATAATCAAAGACCCAGTGTAAACCAACACATTTTTTTTCATATTTTCAAACAAGGTAAATTAAATATAAAATTTACGATGCCACACAGCATTATTTCAACCAAGGGACAAAACTCTAAATCTACAGAGTTTGTAGTTATCCCTCCATGTACAAAATGTCTGCAGCTAGAAAGAAACAAAACTACAATTTAAAATAAAAGTATATTTGCATTGTAAATACGAATTGAACAAAGGGAAGGTTGCAGCTTCAACTCTTAAAAATAAAACAATATCAAGCTTATTAAGTCACATTCAAGGTTAGCTTTCAAAGGAAATAACTGCACAATGTGCTAAACTAAAATGGCATGCATTTCTGTGCAGACTCTGAATGATCGACCCTGAACAAGTGTGTGTAAGCCTGGGTGATCATTGCTGTTTTACTTCTATGAAGAGTTGAGTTTGTTTAGAATTATGAACGGTTGCTAGGATGGAGCTGTTGAACGACACACGACTACCACTCTTTCCTTAAGATGTGTTTATTATGTGTAACCTTTTCTTTATGGTACTAATTTATCGTGTGTTCAACCTTCCCTTTATGCTGCTAATTTATCATTATCGCTGCATCTTTCTCTTTATGATATTAATTTATCATGTATACAACCTTCTCTTTATGCAACTAATTTATCCTACATGCATCCTTCTCTTTATGTTACCAATTAATCATATGGTCATTCTTCTCTTTACGCTGCTAATTTATCATGTGCCCAACCTCCTCTTTATGCTGCTAATTTATCATGTGTGCATCCTTTTAAGATATTAATTTATCATGTGTGCATCCTCCACTTTATGATTTTAATTTATCATGCATGCAACCTTCTCTTTATGCCAGTAATTTATCATGTGTGCACCCTTCTCTTTATGATACTAATTTATCAAGTGTGTAATCTTCTCTTTATGATACACATTTATCATGTGTGCATACTTTTAAGACACTAATTTATCGTAGAACCTACCTTTTATCATATAAATTGACTGTCAGTGCAACCTTCTCTTTATGCTACTAACTTACCAGAAATGCAACCTTCCCTTTATGTTCGGCGCTGAGACCAAGGTCCACCACCTGCTACAAGAGAACCTCCACTGCTACACTACAAGAAACTAACAGACCACTGCTACTGAAATGCTCATTCTAAGCAGAGTCAGCAGGAAACCATACTTGCAGACAATCACAAACCCAGCAAGTTCACACATTTACCTATCCGAACTTGATCTAGTTCATCTTTTGATGGTTCTTTGTACGGCTTTAATTCTTTATCTTCATAACCCATATTGATCCAACGGTCTTTCATAATTGTCTGAGTAAGGAAACAAACAAGACATAGCATCGTGAAAACCCGCCCACAGAAAGGTCTCGGTTAACACAACCTTGCAGAGGTGGCCTGTCGATTACAGGGTCAGCAATCCAACACTGGTACAGGGTCATTTCACCGGCCGAAAGATATGTCCTTAGATGCACAAATGTTTCAAATTATTCAAAATGGCATCACTGCATGTTTTCCCAAACTACTGCATGTTTTCCCAAACTATCTTCATCAACTGACTACAGTATCGTTATGGATGTTAATTGACATTACTTGAAGTCTCCCAGCTCACCGTCTTTATTAACTGACTGCAGTATCATCATGCAACAAACATTAATGGAAGCTTTCTCCAGCCAATGATGCACATAACTACTGCCACTTCAAACTTCTACCTAATTATGAAAACAACAAGTATTTCTGGAAACTTCTCCCCCATTAACTATGTAAATAGGAATGAATCTAAAACTGTAAATTTCTCCTACCCACATTGAAGCAAATATTACTTGAAACTCCTCCTATCTATGAAAATAAGTATTACTTGAAACTTATATATAACTATAAAAATATCTATTACTTGAAACTTATATCTATGAAAATATTAATTACCAGGAGAAGCTTCTCTTATACAACTACTCTCACTACTAACTATGGCATCACTATACTGCATCATTTATTGCCTGGCATATTTCACTGTATACACCATAATGGACAATCTTACAAGTGTCTACACCCACCTGTGTCAGCACATAGCTACAACACCACCTTTCCCATTCACCAGCCAATAACACTGCCTACATGCATCTATCTAACTAACACCGCTGGGAGATGTCCCTAACAATTTGTTCATCCTGAGACCACTGGGAGATGTCCCTACCAACTTGTTCATCCTGAGACTACTGGGAGATGTCCCTACCAACTTGTTCATCCTGAGACTACTGGGAGATATCCCTAACAACTTGTTCCCCCTGAGACTACGGGAGATTTCCCTAACAACTTGTTCATCCTGAGACTACGGGAGATGTCCCTACCAACTTGTTCATCCTGAGACTACTGGGAGATGTCCCTAACAACTTGTTCATCCTGAGACTACTGGGAGATGTCCCTACCAACTTGTTCATCCTGAGACTACTGGGACATGTCCCTAACAACTTGTTCCCCCTGAGACTACGGGAGATGTCCCTAACAACTTGTTCATCCTGAGACTACGGGAGATGTCCCTACCAACTTGTTCATCCTGAGACTACTGGGAGATGTCCCTAACAACTTGTTCATCCTGAGACTACTGGGAGATGTCCCTAACAATTTGTTCATCCTGAGACTACTGGGAGATGTCCCTAACAACTTGTTCATCCTGAGACTACTGGGAGATGTCCCTACCAACTTGTTCATCCTGAGACTACTGGGAGATGTCCCTACCAACTTGTTCATCCTGAGACTACTGGGAGATATCCCTAACAACTTGTTCATCCTGAGACTACTGGGAGATGTCCCTACCAACTTGTTCATCCTGAGACTACTGGGAGATATCCCTAACAACTTGTTCCCCCTGAGACTACGTGAGATGTCCCTAACAACTTGTTCATCCTGAGACTACGGGAGATGTCCCTAACAACTTGTTCATCCTGAGACTACTGGGAGATGTCCATAACAACTTGTTCCCCCTGAGACTACGGGAGATGTCCCTAACAACTTGTTCATCCTGAGACTACTGGGAGATGTCCCTAACAACTTGTTCATCCTGAGACTACTAGAAGATGTCCCTAACAACTTGTTCATCCTGAGACTACTGGGAGATGTCCCTACCAACTTGTTCATCCTGAGACTACTGGGACATGTCCCTAACAACTTGTTCCCCCTGAGACTACGGGAGATGTCCCTAACAACTTGTTCATCCTGAGACTACGGGAGATGTCCCTACCAACTTGTTCATCCTGAGACTACTGGGAGATGTCCCTAACAACTTGTTCATCCTGAGACTACTGGGAGATGTCCCTAACAATTTGTTCATCCTGAGACTACTGGGAGATGTCCCTAACAACTTGTTCATCCTGAGACTACTGGGAGATGTCCCTACCAACTTGTTCATCCTGACACTACTGGGAGATGTCCCTAACAACTTTGTTCATCCTGACACTACTGGGAGATGTCCCTACCAACTTGTTCATCCTGAGACTACTGGGAGATGTTCCTACCAACTTGTTCATCCTGAGACTACTGGGAGATGTCCCTACCAACTTCTTCATCCTGAGACTATTGGGAGATGTCCCTAACAAATTGTTCATCCTGAGACTACTGGGAGATGTCCCTACCAACTTGTTCACCCTGAGACTACTAGAAGATGTCCCTACCAACTTGTTCATCCTGACACTACTGGGAGATGTCCCTAACAACTTGTTCATCCTGACACTACTGGGAGATGTCCCTACCAACTTGTTCATCCTGAGACTACTGGGAGATATCCCTAACAACTTGTTCATCCTGAGACTACTGGGAGATGTCCCTACCAACTTGTTCATCCTGAGACTACGGGAGATGTCCCTAACAACTTGTTCATCCTGAGACTACGGGAGATGTCCCTAACAACTTGTTCATCCTGAGACTACTGGGAGATGTCCCTAACAACTTGTTCCCCCTGAGACTATGGGAGATGTCCCTAACAACTTGTTCATCCTGAGACTACTGGGAGATGTCCCTAACAACTTGTTCATCCTGAGACTACTAGAAGATGTCCCTAACAACTTGTTCATCCTGAGACTACTGGGAGATGTCCCTACCAACTTGTTCATCCTGAGACTACTGGGACATGTCCCTAACAACTTGTTCCCCCTGAGACTACGGGAGATGTCCCTAACAACTTGTTCATCCTGAGACTACGGGAGATGTCCCTACCAACTTGTTCATCCTGAGACTACTGGGAGATGTCCCTAACAACTTGTTCATCCTGAGACTACTGGGAGATGTCCCTAACAATTTGTTCATCCTGAGACTACTGGGAGATGTCCCTAACAACTTGTTCATCCTGAGACTACTGGGAGATGTCCCTACCAACTTGTTCACCCTGAGACTACTAGAAGATGTCCCAACCAACTTGTTCATCCTGACACTACTGGGAGATGTCCCTAACAACTTTGTTCATCCTGACACTACTGGGAGATGTCCCTACCAACTTGTTCATCCTGAGACTACTGGGAGATGTTCCTACCAACTTGTTCATCCTGACACTACTGGGAGATGTCCCTAACAACTTGTTCATCCTGAGACTATTGGGAGATGTCCCTAACAAATTGTTCATCCTGAGACTACTGGGAGATGTCCCTACCAACTTGTTCACCCTGAGACTACTAGAAGATGTCCCTACCAACTTGTTCATCCTGACACTACTGGGAGATGTCCCTAACAACTTGTTCATCCTGACACTACTGGGAGATGTCCCTAACAACTTGTTCATCCTGAGACTACTGGGAGATGTCCCTAACAACTTGTTCCCCCTGAGACTACGGGCGATGTCCCTAACAACTTGTTCATCCTGAGACTACGGGAGATGTCCCTACCAACTTGTTCATCCTGAGACTACTGGGAGATGTTCCTACCAACTTGTTCATCCTGAGACTACTAGAAGATGTCCCTACCAACTTGTTCCCCCTGAGACTACTGGGAGATGTCCCTACCAACTTGTTCACCCTGAGACTACTGGGAGATGTTCCTACCAACTTGTTCAGCCTGAGACTACTAGAAGATGTCCCTACCAACTTGTTCATCCTGAGACTACTAGAAGATGTCCCTAACAACTTATTCATCCTGAGACTACTAGAAGATGTCATTACCAACCTGTTCATCCTGAGACTACTGGGAGATGTCCCTATCAACTAGTTCATCCTGAGATTACTAGAAGATGTCACTACCAACTTGTTCATCCTGAGACTACTAGAAGATGTCCCTAACAACTTATTCATCCTGAGACTACTAGAAGATGTCCCTACCAACTTGTTCATCCTGAGACTACTGGGAGATGTCCCTAACAACTTGTTCATCCTGAGACTACTAGAAGATGTCCCTACCAACTTGTTCATCCTGAGACTACTAGAAGATGTCCCTACCAACTTGTTCATCCTGAGACTACTGGGAGATGTCCCTACCAACTTGTTCATCCTGAGACTACTGGGAGATGTCCCTACCAACTTGTTCATCCTGAGACTACTGGGAGATGTCCCTACCAACTTGTTCATCCTGAGACTACTCGAAGATGTCCCTACCAACTTGTTCATCCTGAGACTACTAGAAGATGTCCCTAACAACTTGTTGATCCTGAGACTACTAGAAGATGTCCCTACCAACTTGTTCATCCTGAGACTACTAGAAGATGTCCCTACCAACTTGTTCATCCTGAGACTACTAGAAGATGTCCCTACCAACTTGTTCATCCTGAGATTACTGAGAGATGTCCCTACCAACTTGTTCATCCTGAGACTACTGGGAGATGTCCCTACCAACTTGTTCATCCTGAGACTAATGGAAGATGTTCCTACCAACTTGTTCATCCTGAGACGACTGGGAGATGTTCCTACCAACTTGTTCATCCTGAGACTACGGGAGATGTCCCTAACAACTTGTTCATCCTGAGACTACTGGGAGATGTCCCTAACAACTTGTTCCCCCTGAGACTACGGGAGATGTCCCTAACAACTTGTTCATCCTGAGACTACTGGGAGATGTCCCTAACAACTTGTTCATCCTGAGACTACTAGAAGATGTCCCTAACAACTTGTTCATCCTGAGACTACTGGGAGATGTCCCTACCAACTTGTTCATCCTGAGACTACTGGGACATGTCCCTAACAACTTGTTCCCCCTGAGACTACGGGAGATGTCCCTAACAACTTGTTCATCCTGAGACTACGGGAGATGTCCCTACCAACTTGTTCATCCTGAGACTACTGGGAGATGTCCCTAACAACTTGTTCATCCTGAGACTACTGGGAGATGTCCCTAACAATTTGTTCATCCTGAGACTACTAGGAGATGTCCCTAACAACTTGTTCATCCTGAGACTACTGGGAGATGTCCCTACCAACTTGTTCATCCTGACACTACTGGGAGATGTCCCTAACAACTTTGTTCATCCTGACACTACTGGGAGATGTCCCTACCAACTTGTTCATCCTGAGACTACTGGGAGATGTTCCTACCAACTTGTTCATCCTGAGACTACTGGGAGATGTCCCTACCAACTTGTTCATCCTGAGACTATTGGGAGATGTCCCTAACAAATTGTTCATCCTGAGACTACTGGGAGATGTCCCTACCAACTTGTTCACCCTGCGACTACTAGAAGATGTCCCTACCAACTTGTTCATCCTGACACTACTGGGAGATGTCCCTAACAACTTGTTCATCCTGACACTATTGGGAGATGTCCCTACCAACTTGTTCATCCTGAGACTACTGGGAGATATCCCTAACAACTTGTTCATCCTGAGACTACTGGGAGATGTCCCTACCAACTTGTTCATCCTGAGACTACTGGGAGATATCCCTAACAACTTGTTCCCCCTGAGACTACGGGAGATGTCCCTAACAACTTGTTCATCCTGAGACTACGGGAGATGTCCCTAACAACTTGTTCATCCTGAGACTACTGGGAGATGTCCCTAACAACTTGTTCCCCCTGAGACTATGGGAGATGTCCCTAACAACTTGTTCATCCTGAGACTACTGGGAGATGTCCCTAACAACTTGTTCATCCTGAGACTACTAGAAGATGTCCCTAACAACTTGTTCATCCTGAGACTACTGGGAGATGTCCCTACCAACTTGTTCATCCTGAGACTACTGGGACATGTCCCTAACAACTTGTTCCCCCTGAGACTACGGGAGATGTCCCTAACAACTTGTTCATCCTGAGACTACGGGAGATGTCCCTACCAACTTGTTCATCCTGAGACTACTGGGAGATGTCCCTAACAACTTGTTCATCCTGAGACTACTGGGAGATGTCCCTAACAATTTGTTCATCCTGAGACTACTGGGAGATGTCCCTAACAACTTGTTCATCCTGAGACTACTGGGAGATTGTCCCTACCAACTTGTTCACCCTGAGACTACTAGAAGATGTCCCAACCAACTTGTTCATCCTGACACTACTGGGAGATGTCCCTAACAACTTTGTTCATCCTGACACTACTGGGAGATGTCCCTACCAACTTGTTCATCCTGAGACTACTGGGAGATGTTCCTACCAACTTGTTCATCCTGAGACTACTGGGAGATGTCCCTACCAACTTGTTCATCCTGAGACTATTGGGAGATGTCCCTAACAAATTGTTCATCCTGAGACTACTGGGAGATGTCCCTACCAACTTGTTCACCCTGAGACTACTAGAAGATGTCCCTACCAACTTGTTCATCCTGACACTACTGGGAGATGTCCCTAACAACTTGTTCATCCTGACACTACTGGGAGATGTCCCTAACAACTTGTTCATCCTGAGACTACTGGGAGATGTCCCTAACAACTTGTTCCCCCTGAGACTACGGGCGATGTCCCTAACAACTTGTTCCCCCTGAGACTACGGGAGATGTCCCTACCAACTTGTTCATCCTGAGACTACTGGGAGATGTTCCTACCAACTTGTTCATCCTGAGACTACTGGGAGATGTCCCTACCAACTTGTTCCCCCTGAGACTACTGGGAGATGTCCCTACCAACTTGTTCACCCTGAGACTATTGGGAGATGTTCCTACCAACTTGTTCATCCTGAGACTACTAGAAGATGTCCCTACCAACTTGTTCATCCTGAGACTACTAGAAGATGTCCCTAACAACTTATTCATCCTGAGACTACTAGAAGATGTCATTACCAACCTGTTCATCCTGAGACTACTGGGAGATGTCCCTATCAACTAGTTCATCCTGAGATTACTAGAAGATGTCCCTACCAACTTGTTCATCCTGAGACTACTAGAAGATGTCCCTAACAACTTGTTCATCCTGAGACTACTAGAAGATGTCCCTACCAACTTGTTCATCCTGAGACTACTGGGAGATGTCCCTAACAACTTGTTCATCCTGAGACTACTAGAAGATGTCCCTACCAACTTGTTCATCCTGAGACTACTGGGAGATGTCCCTACCAACTTGTTCATCCTGAGACTACTGGGAGATGTCCCTACCAACTTGTTCATCCTGAGACTACTGGGAGATGTCCCTACCAACTTGTTCATCCTGAGACTACTAGAAGATGTCCCTACCAACTTGTTGATCCTGAGACTACTAGAAGATGTCCCTAACAACTTGTTGATCCTGAGACTACTAGAAGATGTCCCTACCAACTTGTTCATCCTGAGACTACTAGAAGATGTCCCTACCAACTTGTTCATCCTGAGACTACTAGAAGATGTCCCTACCAACTTGTTCATCCTGAGATTACTGAGAGATGTCCCTACCAACTTGTTCATCCTGAGACTACTGGGAGATGTCCCTACCAACTTGTTCATCCTGAGACTACTGGAAGATGTTCCTACCAACTTGTTCATCCTGAGACGACTGGGAGATGTTCCTACCAACTTGTTCATCCTGAGACTACTGGGAGATGTCCCTAACAACTTGTTCATCCTGAGACTACTGGGAGATGTCCCTACCAACTTGTTCATCCTGAGACTACTTGGAGATGTCCCTACCAACTTGTTCATCCTGAGACTACTGGGAGATGTCCCTACCAACTTGTTCATCCTGAGACTACTGGTAGATGTCCCTACCAACGTGTTCACCCTGACACTACTGGGAGATGTCCCTACCAACTTGTTCATCCTGGCACTACAACATCCTTAGAATGCCACATGTCCCAAGTTATAATTACTCAAACATGCCTCAGTAGTTCTTTCCGTACCAAGCAGTTGCTACTTTAACTTTTCCTATCTCATGAGTTCTCATTTAAAGTAATACTGTCATGATGTTAAAATTGTGAAGTAGTATATGTTTGGTCTGAACACATTAACATTTTAAAATAGACTTTTGTGAAAATGTAAAAATTTTAAAGTAGTACATGCTTGGGGGTGAACATGTTACAATTCTTAAGTAGTACATGTCTCACGTTAACATGTTAAAATATAACTCAATGAGATAGAAGGTGTTAAAATATCAACAAGGTGGGTTAATATAACAACTGCTTGGGGTTCAAGGCGTTAAGAAAATTATATCACATTTGGAGACAACAATCAACATGTGGTGAGTTTCTTGGTACAGAATGAGCTACTGGCTTCCCCTGGCCTTCCGTATAAAGACTGATAGATTTTACAACATGCGGACATTCCTGTACCAGTGCTGGGACTACTCACCCTGACATGCACATGCAGCAGGCCAACCAAGACACCTCACACACGCAACTGAGATGGTTCTAACGTGTTAGGACATCCACAGGCTGACCAACAAGGCAACAGAACATACACAAAATAAAAAGTCTGCACGTAAACATACGAAGCGGGAGCCGAAAAGCTGTGCGTACAGTGACAGAGTTGCCAGGAATTACCTATCCTCATTACATCATGAATGTCTGGTGTAGGCTCTATATATGGTTTTAGCTCATCATCCTCATAACCTACATTCATCCACTTGTCCTTCATTATGGTCTGAATGATGATGATAAAGGGGAGAGTATAACCACAGCACATCCAGTAAACATGGTCATTAGTTTATCAGTGACTAGTTATCAGTAACTAGTTACCATGTCTTGTCAATGTCAGAGTTTCTTCGCATTAGATTCTTTTCATTCCATAGTCACAGTACTTGAACCTGCTCACTTCAAATATGTTTCAGTACATCTACATTATTTTAGAAGTGTGTACTTTCATTTCATACTCACATTTTGCCCTTTTTTAATATTTCAGAGATCTGTTCAATAAATCTTATTCACTTCAGGCATATTTGCATTTGTTTCATGTTCAAATTTATACCTTTTAGTGTAGAGATATGTTCATTATCAGAATGCAAACACCCAAGCAAATTCTCTCACCCACAGAGAGAGAGAGTGATAGAACGAGAGAGAGAGAGAGAGAGAGAGAGAGAGAGAGAGAGAGAGAGAGAGAGAGAGAGAGAGAGAGAGAGAGAGAAAGACAGAGAGAGAGAGAGTGATAGAACGAGAGAGAGAGAGAGAGAGAGAGAGAGAGAGAGAGAGAGAGAGAGAGAGAGAGAGAGAGAGAGAGAGAGAGGGAGAGAGAGAGAGGGAGAGAGAGAGAGAGAGTGAAAGAAAGAGAGAGCAGAAACAGCAGCACAGAACATGTCTATAAAATCTCCTTTCAGAATGAAATGGACACAAGACCACCCTGCTCATATTAAAAAGTATGCCTACCAACTTTCAAGGCAAGATCAGTTCATTTTTAGATTGGGAACAAGACACAACAGATTGAAATATCATCTATACCATAATATAAGGTCATGAGTTCATGGAATCTTTGTGTGTAGCAATAGCTCCATCATGGCTGTTCACCTTTGACAGCCCTGCCAAACTTACAACAATGAGTGTAAACCAGTATGACATCAGTCAACCTCCTTCCACCAGAAACTGTCTGGGGATGTCATGAACCTGAAACTAATTTCTCTTTGTATAATGGAATGCAAATGAGGAAGACAAACGTGTTAAACTGCTGTTTTTATTTGAGACACTAATGTGGAGTGCACATGAAGAAGAGAAAGAAGAACGGGAGTGACAACAATTTGATAGTTCCACTACAGATGTGACTCCAATGTCTATGAACAATAAATGCATGATGTCAAGGCAAAGATAAGGCTTTAGAAATGTGGTTGTATCAACAAACTAGAGGAACTTTGTGGCAGAGGAGAACACAAAGAAGTGTTCAAAAACTGTGACTGAATGAGCTGAAATACATACAATTTCTTCTGACATACCAAGAGACACAGCTGCTTGTTGAAGGATGTACTGGAGAGAAGCACAAGTTTAGTTTAGTTTAGTCGATGGATCAACATCACGGCACACGGGTGCAACCCATAAGTGCTCCGTTCTCCTCCTAACTCAAACCTGAGTCTGGAGAAACTCAGCTCACTGCACGAACTCCGTAGCACCAGCGAGGATCCTGAAAATACTTTGGGTAGATTTTTAACTCGAAATTTTGCCCGGGCAGCGCCGTTAGGCTACTCTTTTTCGATTTCCAACTGCTAAGGGATTTTTTTCGTGCACAACAATACACACGGGCGTCCGATCTCACTACCCAGAGACCAGGGGAAATTTATTACTAGAAGTCCACGAGAAAAAATCCCGGCATTCACCGGGGCTTGAACCCAGGACCTCCAGCACTCGAGGCGGACACCATACCTCGAGACCACGCAGCCCCCTGGAGAGAAGCACAAGATGAGGACTATTACATATAGATGGAGACCACTATGGATCAGATGAAGAAACCGTGAACACACAGGAAAACAATTTGGAGACTGGCTACAGTCAACCTTCAATGTGGCTACAGTCAACCTTCAGTGTGGCTACAGTCAACCTTCAGTGTGGAAATGACACAAGATGATGACAATCTTTTCCATGTCTAATTCTCCAGGCCTTGATGTCTTCTTGTTGGCTTGACCTCCAAAGAACTTAAAGCAATGATAATTGTTTTTAACATTATGATTTCAATTCTTCTTCTTTCTTTCTTCTACCTTCCACCAACCCTCCTTAGTTGCCTCTTATGACACACATGGAAGGTTACAGTGTTATAAATTCTCTGCTTTCCCTATAAGCCCTGGTCACACATCGGACGGCACTTCACACATGACCACCAGAATACAGTGATTCCTGGCCACGTGTTGTGATATGCTTACACACCGTGCAGATGACGGATCATTGTTTCCTGCACTCCCACAGCAGACCTGACACTGAGGTCATCAAACAGCCACAGCATTTGAGCATCTACTCCTGTGGAAGTAACCAAATGGATTATTTTCTGTTCTTGTCTAACTAGTATGTGGAGGATCAACTGGATTCCAGGACTAGCTTCACGATACTGGAATGTATCCACCAGTGCTTCTATCTTCCTTTTTAAGGATCTGATTAACTGGACTCAAGGATTAGCTCCATGGTGCTTGAAATTATCCATGGGTGATCCTATCTCCCTTATTAAGGATCTGGTTAACTGAACTCAAGGATTAGCTCCATCGTGCTTGAATCTCCCTTTATAAGGATCTGGTTAACTGGACTCAAGGATTAGCTCCATCGTGCTTGAATCTCCCTTTTTAAGGATCTGGTTAACTGGACTCAAGGATTAGCTCCATCGTGCTTGAAATTATCCAAGGGTGATCCTATCTCCCTTGTTAAGGATCTGGTTAACTGGACTCAAGGATTAGCTCCATCATGCTTGAATCTCCCCTTTTAAGGATCTGGTTAACTGGACTCAAGGATTAGCTCCATCGTGCTTGAAATTATCCAAGGGTGATCCTATCTCCCTTGTTAAGGATCTGGTTAACTGGCTCAAGGATTAGCTCCATTGTGCTTGAAATTATCCAAGGGTGATCCTATCTCCCTTGTAAAGGATCTGGTTAACTGGACTCAAGGATTAGCTCCATCGTGCTTGAAATTATCCAAGGGTGATCCTATCTCCCTTGTTAAGGATCTGGTTAACTGGACTCAAGGATTAGCTCCATTGAGCGTGAAATTATCCAAGGGTGATCCTATCTCCCTTGTTAAGGATCTGGTTAACTGGACTCAAGGATTAGCTCCATCATGCTTGAAATTATCCATGGGTGATCCTATCTCCCTTATTAAGGATCTGGTTAACTGGACTCAAGGATTAGCTCCATCGTGCTTGAAATTATCCAAGGGTGATCCTATCTCCCTTGTTAAGGATCTGGTTAACTGGACTCAAGGATTAGCTCCATCGTGCTTGAAATTATCCAAGGGTGATCCTATCTCCCTTGTTAAGGATCTGGTTAACTGAACTCAAGGATTAGCTCCACCATGCTTGAATCTCCCCTTTTAAGGATCTGGTTAACTGGACTCAAGGATTAGCTCCATCATGCTTGAAATTATCCATGGGTGATCCTATCTCCCTTGTTAAGGATCTGGTTAACTGGACTCAAGGATTAGCTCCATCGTGCTTGAAATTATCCAAGGGTGATCCTATCTCCCTTGTTAAGGATCTGGTTAACTGGACTCAAGGATTAGCTCCATCGTGCTTGAAATTATCCAAGGGTGATCCTATCTCCCTTGTTAAGGATCTGGTTAACTGAACTCAAGGATTAGCTCCATCGTGCTTGAAATCATCCATGGTGATCATATCTTCCTTTTTAAGGATCTGATCAACTGGACTCAAGAATTAGCTCCATGGTGCTTGAAATCATCCATGGTGATCCTATCTCCCTTTTCAAGACTATACCAGCAAGTCCTCAACTCAGCGCATAAACTTAATAGCACTAATGGGTTTTGCACTAATGGAATTTCTAATGTTTCTGCTGCAGGAAACAGAACTAATGGAATTAAGACTCACTATCTCTTTTGTTAGCCGGCTTCCTGGTGTAGAGGTTAGCAACTGTTCTCCGTAATCTTGTATACTCTTGTAAGTAACGTGACGGTGAAAATCAGCAGTGGTTCGAATCGCGTCAGTAACTTACAGGGTATGTGAGCCAGCCGCTCAGAAAGCAATGGCAAACTATTGAGCATAATCTTGCCAAGACATAAACAATCAGTTGAAAGATGCAGATGTTGACAGCGATGTCCTGTAAAGGATATGCAAAACATCTCTTTTGTTGCTAACAGAATTAATGAACTACAGTATTTATGCTGTTGCCAACAGAACTAATTGACTGATGCTGTTTTAGCTGTAGGAAGCAATTAATGAACTACAATGTTTCTGTTGTTGCAAACAGATCTAATGAACTACAATGTTTCTGCTGTATGCAACAGAACTAATGAACTATGTTTCTGCTGTATGCAACAGAACTAATGAACTATAATGTTTCTGCTCTATGCAACAGAACTAATGAACTACAATGTTTCTGCTGTATGCAACAGAACTAATGAACTATAATGTTTCTGTTACACAAAGCAAATGCCTGGCTATACGATAATGGTCATAAACACTGAGAAAATAATTTCATGTCTAAAAGGCTGAATTCTCTCACACCATATTGCTTCCACTGAGAGAATAATTTCATGACTAACAGGCTGAAATCCCTCATCCCACATTGCTTCCACTGAGAGAATAATTTCATGACTAACAGGCTTAAATCCCTCATCCCACATAGCTTCCACTGAGAGAATAATTTCAAATCTACAGGACTGAAATCCCTTCTCTGGGAAATCCCTTCCCATCAGAGAATAATTTCATGTATAAAAGGCTGAAATGCTAATACAAGAAACAAACCACTGCATGCTTCAACTTACCTCTAAACTGGCTCGCTTCAATGGATTTAATACAAGAAACTTCTTTAATAAATTTTCACAATCGGTAGACATGTAGAAGGGTATTCTGTATTTGCCTCGTAATACTCTTTCTCGCAACTCCTGTGGACATCAAATATTCATCACAACTGGAGTGTTAACAGATTCGGATGCCACATCTACAATGAATAAACAGTGAGAGGTTTAAACTGAAGCAATTATAGAATCACATGGGAATCGCAGCATCCAGACCACCAGAAAGATGATGCTTAATACCAACTTGACCAAAGTAGCAATGTTCATACTTCACACAGGTTATAAAATGCAGGAATGCCACCCTTTGCAGTGGCCACACTCCAGACCAAGGGTCAAGTGGTCAGTCTTATGTTGGCTACAGGCACTTGCCTAGACAAATCACCGGCACCCATTTCACAAGTCTGTAACAAGTCTTTTACACAATGTTACTGCAATCACAGCCCACCGGAAACCTCTCCATCTGTTGGTAGTTTCCATATTCAGATCTTGAAGAATGTAATTTGTTCTCCTTCTTGGTCCATGGCCATCTCAGAATTGTCTGTAACATTCAAGCTCAAAAGTCCTGGTTTTCATCTGTAGTGACTGTGAATGCTAAAGA
Source organism: Cepaea nemoralis (assembly GCA_014155875.1). Lineage (NCBI taxonomy): Eukaryota > Metazoa > Mollusca > Gastropoda > Stylommatophora > Helicidae > Cepaea > Cepaea nemoralis. Next base: position 186,152 of record JACEFZ010027676.1, read on the forward strand.
ACTATGGGCTTCCATTCAGGAGAACTGGGTTTGAATCCTTAGTAAAGTGATGGATTTTTTTTATTGGAGCCCAAAAGAAAAACCTAACCTGCGCAACCCCCCCCCCCCCCCCCCCCCATACAAATGTGCATGCATACACTTCACATACATGCGCGCGCACGCGCGCACACACACACATCTCCATACACTAACCCCTATACACATATACAAACACCCCACACATGTACACATATAAACACCCCCCCCCCCCCCCTACACCCACACATACACCCACACACACACAATACAAGCTAGCTACTCACTTTGAGATTCTGGCCATCAAATGGAAGTGATCCACTGACCAGGGTATACAATATCACACCTAAACTCCACACATCCACCTCCGGACCATCGTATTTCTTCCCTGAAAAATACACAACCCAGCACTGATAAGGACACTGAATTATTCATTGTTAACTGAATCAGAAAACTAAATCATTCATTGTTAACTCCACAAGACAACTTAATCATTTATTGTTTTTGTTAACTCAGGAACAATGAATCATTGATTGTTAACTCAATAAGAATACTGAATCATTGATTGTTAAATAAGTAAGAACACTGAAATACTGATTTTTAACTCAATAAGAATACTTAATCATTGATTGTTAACTCAATAAGAATATTGAACCATTGATTGTTAACTCAATAAGAATACTGAATCATACATTTTTAACATGAAATGAAAACCGAATTGTTCATTGTTAACTCAATAAGAAAACATGAATAGTCAGAGGGCTATCATAATTTATCAGCAGTGTCATATTTATTGTGACACATGCATCATCATTTACCAGTTCTCATATCCAATTGTTTGTTGCTGTGGTCATATGACTACCAAATCAATGTTCTACCAACATATTGGGAATAATTTTCTTCTTCTTCTTCATATAGTCCATGCTGTATGGTATAGGCTGTCATGTATTTCCACAGCCTCCTTTCTCCTATCTTATAGTCCATGCTGTATGGTGTGGGCTGTCATGTATTTCCACAGCCTCCTTTCTCCTATCTTATAGTCCATGTTGTATGGTGTTGGCTGTCATGTATTTCCACAGCCTCCTTTCTCCTATCTTATAGTCCATGCTGTATGGTGTTGGCTGTCATGTCTCTTTTCTCTTTCCGTTCATGCTGCATGGTTGTTGGTCGTAATGTCTGTCCACAGCCTCCTACTCCACACCACTGACAGAAAACAACAGTAATGAAGACATCATGAAGGACAGCTGCTGATAACTCAGAAATAAATCTCTTCTGTGGACTTCATCACAAGGAGTAAACTGAATTGCAGAAATAGTACAATCAAGAGAGAAGATGACAGACAGTTTTGACATAAGGGCATGGAGCCACATACAAACATGATTAGATATAAACAAGATCAGAGACAGTGGGCACACGTGATGACCAACGCCATGGCAGTTATGGTGGCCTAATGGTTAGTGCACTCATCTGAAAGATAGAGGTCCAGGTTCGACCCCCAGCTGAGGCAGGATTATTTTACATGACCAATGTGGCTCCGAGGCCTACCCAGCAGCAGAACAATGGGCACGGGACAATTTTTAGCATTTCTGGGAATTGTCTGGGACAGAAAGGTGACGAAGAAAGGCACTAGCTACCCCACTACATATACCCATAGCTGGCTGGAGTGTGGCACAACACTTCACATCCTCACTGCAGTATCTGCTGTGGGAGAACCTTCACCTCGTTACGCCATATAACATGGACACAGTTTAAATTCATACAAGAGACAACATTGCAGTTATAGACATATTTCAGCAGCAGCAGCAGCAGCAGCAGCAGCAGGAGGAGGAGGAGGAGGAGGAGGAGGAGGAGAAAATGATAAAAGCACAAAATCTTACCCTGAAAAAGCTCCGGTGCTGCGTAGGGCGGGCTACCACAAAAGGTATCCAGTTTGTTGCCAGGGACAAACTCGTTGCTAAAACCATAATCTGCTATTTTTATGTTCATATCACTATCTAACAGTAGATTTTCTGCCTGCAGAACAAATGTTCTATATTTAGTACACTCTCAACATTATATAGTGTTCACAAGGTCAAGTATGGTGATTCAATTCAAAGACTAGTACAAGGTTTTCTTTTAAACTAGCCAATCATTATCATCATCATGTGCCCTTGCTGCTGGCATAGGCGATCATGTCTATCCACAGATCTTGGTCTCTGGTTCCTGGATCAACTCTGTTGATGATATTTCTCCATACCACAGTCTCAGTCCATCCAGCATCATTTCTTTTGATCTGCCTCTTTCCCCATTGATCTTTCCAGTTGTCACTTGGTCTCCAATGCCTTTCTTCTCATCAAATGACTCAAGTAAGCTGTTTGTCTCTTTCTTATTGTTGTACATAATGTACTAGTTGGGGGGAGGGGGGGGGGGGGGGGGGGGGGGGGGGGGGGGGGGGGGGGGGCTCGCTGAGTGATCTTGAGGTATGGTGTCTGCCTCGAGTGCTGGAGGTCCTGGGTTCAAGCCCCGGTGAGGACTGGGATTTTTTCACATGGACTTCCTGTAAGAAAATTTTCCCTGGTCTCTGGGTAGTGAGATCGGACGCTCATGTGTATTGTTGCGCACGTAAAAAATCCCTTGGCAGTTGGAAATCGAAAAAGAGTAGTCTAACGGCAAAATTTCGAGTTAAAAATCTACCCATAGTATTTCTTGATCCTCGCCGATGCAACGGAGTTCGTGCATTGAGCTAAGTTTCTCCAGACTCAGGTTTGAGTTAGGAGGAAAACGGAGCACTTATGGGTTAAACCGTTTGCTGTGATGTTGATCCAACGTCCGGCAGAATAACTTGCTACAGCACTATAAATCTCCCGTGTGTTGCCGGGGCCTATAAGGGAAGCAAAGAATAGCAACAGTGTAGCCTACCACGCATGTCGTAAGAGGCGACTAAGGAGTCTTGATGGTTCCGTCGCCCTGCTACTGAGTGAGTGCATGGCGCGACACTGTGAGATGTGGGTTTCGTGTGAAATGCTTTTGAATCTGCCCGAGGTTTTTTGGAACGTGACTGCATGTTCAGAGCGATGGCAGCTGGCTATGTCCCAGAGTTGACCGGTTTTTGCCTTATGCAGAAATGTGTGGCTGCTGGGCTTCTGGTTGACTGCCACTACCATCGACGATGAACTGTATTTTCGTGGACTGTGTGGGTGAACATCTAGGAAACATCCAGATAGGAAAATGACTGCCGATTCCATCGAGATGAACTGGATGTTTCGTGGGGGACTATTGTGTTGACATTCTGGCGCCGGCATTATGCACAATGTATCTGTGCGGGCTGTTGTTTGTCGAGACTCCTGTCTTTTCCACTTTTCACATTGAGCAGTGGGGAGCGTTTTGTGTGATATTCACTGGCACAGGAACGGAGCATAATGGGGATGAACTGTTGCTGTGAAGTTTGAACCGCGACTAACTAACTAACAAACTAACTAGCTAGCACTATTAAATTTGGTTTTATCTCTATCCATAAATGTCTTCTCTTTTTTCTTCTGAAACTTCCCGTGTGTCCACAGCAGGATCAGAGTTCTGAAACTTCCCGTGTGTCCACAGCAGGATCAGAGTTCTGAAACTTCCCGTGTGTCCACAGCAGGATCAGAGTTCTGAAACTTCCTGTGTGTCCACAGCAGGATCAGAGTTCTGAAACTTCCCGTGTGTCCACAGCGGGATCAGAGTTCTGAAACTTCCTGTGTGTCCACAGCAGGATCAGAGTTCTGAAACTTCCCGTGTGTCCACAGCAGGAGAGTTCTGAAACTTCCCATGTGTCCACAGCAGGATCAACCCTAACACTGGTCAGTTGGGCTACAATGTTGACTTCTCATTCAAAAAGCAATGGCAAACTACTGAACGTAAATTTGCCCAGACAACATCCCATGCAGGACATGCAATTTTGTTTAATGTTTTTATGTCTTCCTCTATTCTGTTTTCCCCTGTGGGTTCCAGACAAATGACTTGCTAGTTATACTATCCTCAGGTCACAGTAACCTGGTAGCTAGCTACCAGGCTCACCTGCCAGCCTAATGGTCTTGGGTTTAAATCCACATCAAGGAGAATTTTTTTTAATTAAACGGGTCAACCCAGCCTAAGATGGGTAGCAGAGAATGTCTGGGGAAGTTAAGAAAGTGTTGTGGCACTGCCCACCACGCACCAAATGTCTGGGGAAGTTAAGAAAGTGTTGTGGCACTGCCCACCACGCACCAAATGTCTGGGGAAGTTAAGAAAGTGTTGTGGCACTGCCCACCACCCACCAAATGTCTGGGGAAGTTAAGAAAGTGTTGTGGCACTGCCCACCACCCATCAAATGTCTGGGGAAGTAAAGAAAGTGTTGTGGCACTGCCCACCACCCACCAAATGTCTGGGGAAGTTAAGAAAGTGTTGTGGCACTGCCCACCACCCACCAAATGTCTGGGGAAGTAAAGAAAGTGTTGTGGCACTGCCCACCACCCACCAAATGTCTGGGGAAGTAAAGAAAGTGTTGTGGCACTGCCCACCACCCACCAAATGTCTGGGGAAGTAAAGAAAGTGTTGTGGCACTGCCCACCACCCACCAAATGTCTGGGCAAGTAAAGAAAGTGTTGTGGCACTGCCCACCAAATGTCTGGGCAAGTAAAGAAAGTGTTGTGGCACTGCCCACCAAATGTCTGGGCAAGTAAAGAAAGTGTTGTGGCACTGCCCACCAAATGTCTAGGGAAGTAAAGAAAGTGTTGTGGCACTGCCCACCAAATGTCTGGGGAAGTAAAGAAAGTGTTGTGGCACTGCCCACCACCCACCAAATGTCTGGGCAAGTAAAGAAAGTGTTGTAGCACTAACCATCACCCACCCAATGTCTGGGCAAGTCAAGGCAGTGGTGTGGCATTGACCACCACCCATCCAATGTCTGGGCAAGTAAAGAAAGTGTTGTGGCACTGCCCACCAAACACCAAATGTCTGGGCAAGTAAAGAAAGTGTTGTGGCACTGCCCACCACACACCAAATGTCTGGGCAAGTAAAGAAAGTGTTGTGGCACTGCCCACCACACACCAAATGTCTGGGCAAGTAAAGAAAGTGTTGTGGCACTGCCCACCACACACCAAATGTCTGGGCAAGTAAGAAAGTGTTGTGGCACTGCCCACCACACACCAAATGTCTGGGCAAGTAAAGAAAGTGTTGTGGCACTGCCCAGCACCCACCAAATGTCTGGGCAAGTAAAGAAAGTGTTGTGGCACTGCCCACCACACACCAAATGTCTGGGCAAGTACAGAAAGTGTTGTGGCACTGCCCACCACACACCAAATGTCTGGGCAAGTACAGAAAGTGTTGTGGCACTGCCCACCACCCACCAAATGTCTGGGCAAGTAAAGAAAGTGTTGTGGCACTGCCCACCACCCACCAAATGTCGACAGGTCTCTACATACATGGGTTTAGCACCATATGTCCAATGCAAATGATAACATGTCAAAGAGTCCTTCACTACCCTAGTTATTTGGATAATTAGCTTCTGATCAAGTCTCTCTCTCCTCTCCCACCTCCTTCCCACCCTCTCACTACCTCTATTTCTCTCCACACTGCCCCCTCTATATTTCTCTCTTCTTACCCCCCCCCCCTCCCCTCCAACCTTATATATATATATATATATATATATATATATATATATATATATATATGTTAAGTTAGTTGCATATCCTTTACAGGATGTCGCAGTCAACCCCATCTTTTTTTTTGGCTATTTGTGATTTCTTGGCAGTTTACATCTAGTAGTTTGCCACTGCTTTCAGAACAAGCCGAACTCATACCATTATATGAAAACAATGCAAGGTGGTTTGCTGCCAAATCACCTGCAGCTGTGTTTTGAACATGGTATGCCAGATTACGAATTGTGTCCGTAACTCCCTCACCACAGAACCAACATATATAAAAGCCATATATATGACAATGGGTTCCCAGCAATACTCTCTCCATCCTCTGTCCCTCAATATTCCTCTCCCCTCCCCCATATTTTATTATATATAAAAACAACATATTTCACAATGAAGCCCCAACAATAAGGTATGGTGTACCAAGTCTATGCATGCAAGTGAGCCGTACAAACAACAGCAGTAGAAATACCTTTAAATCCCTATGTACAATGAACTTCTGGTGGCAGTACTGCACTGAGGACACAATCTGGGGAAACATGAAGAACAATAACAACTAATGGCACATGCTGATGTTTGAGACTCTTAACTGTGCAGGAACAGTGGTTACAGCAATGACAATGGTTCAGAGTTCAATCTCCAGCTGATGCAAATGTTTTCCTGACTACATCAGACAACCGTCTTACTTTAGCCAACCCTGCCTCACATTTTCTTGACTATTACTTCGGCCAACCCTGTCTCAAAAAATGTTTTCCTATTACTTCAGCCAACCCTGTCTCAACAAATGTTTTCCTTAATATTACTTCAGCCAACCCTGTCTCAATAAATGTTTTCCTTAATATTACTTCAGCCAACCCAGTCTCAATAAATGTTTTCCTTAATATTACTCCAGCCAACCTAATCTCACAAAATGTTTATGAAAGGAATATCCACAGATAAAAGTAGGACACCCAAAATATCCATGGGAGGCCAAAAGTCATTTTGACATTATATCTTGCCAGTATAATAAAGTAAACTAAAACTGTTATAGTGGTACAGTGACCAGTGATCGCTTTCCTCCAACAGAGGCAGAGGTTCAAACCCCAGCAGAAGGCAGCATTTTTCTTCAACCACCATAGCTCTGTAGATAGTCTAACCTAGCAACAGTTGCTGGATAACTGTAAGAGTTTTCTAGAAATCTGTGAAAAACAGCGAGCAAAGGAAGGAAACTTATCCCATCATTTCCTAATTTCATAAGCTAACATATGTGAAGACCTAACGGTTTCACACCTAAAATATCTACATGAGATGACCTTCACCTTCAAGTGTAATCATGCAGGTAAGAACAAGGCCATATGCTACCCGCCAAGACTCATCCTCTGTTGCTGCTGTGTGGGCTCAAGTAGCTGGGGGATGAAGGACACTGAGGCACAATAGGACATCCAGCAGGGGAAGGGAGGAGAGAGAGAGAGAGAGAGAGAGAGAGAGAGAGAGAGAGAGAGAGAGAGAGAGAGAGAGAGAGAGAGAGAGAGAGAGAGAGAGAGAGAGAGAGAGAGAGAGAGAGAGAGAGAGAGAGAGAGAGAGAGAGAGAGAGAGAGAGAGAGAGAGAGAGAGAGAGAGAGAGAGAGAGAATGAACGAACAAACAAACTTTATTTTCAAAGGGTAAGAATTGGCAAACAGGCCCGTCTGACATTCTGCCCTTCTCTCTTCTCTTTCCTCTCTTACATTATTTCATGAGGGAGGGAGGGAGGGAAGGAAGGAGGGGGGGGGGGGGGGGGGGGGGGGGGGGGGGGGGGGGGGGGGGGAAGGGGGGGGGGGGGAAAAAAGAGGAGAAAAGAGAGAGAAAAGGAGAGAGAGAGGGAAAAAAAAGAGAGAGAGAGAGAGAGGGAGGAGAGAGAGACGGGGAGAAAGGGGAAAAGGGGAAGAGAGAGGGATTCCTTTTCCCCCACTGCGGGGGTGCAGTTATGTCAAACCCCCCAAAAGCCCATCCACTGCTTTACCTCAGGGCCCTGTCTGTCATCCAACATTCCATCTACTGCTGATTGCAGTCATGCCTGTCACCCAATGCTCCATCCACTGCTGACTTCAGTCAGGTCTGTCACTCAACACTCCATCCACTGATGACTGCAATCACTCTGTCATCCAACAGTTCATCCACTGCTGCTTGCTGGTGTTAATGATTGAACTTATTATAACAAGGACAGATTATGAATGAACAAATGTTAGCCTCAACACAAACTGACCGCCTGAAAATTGGCCCTGGCCCTTCCCTTTTCCTTTTAGGGGACCCCTGAGCCCCAAAAAAAAAAAAAAACCAAAAAAAAAAAAAAATCCCAAAAAATTCCCCCCAAAATAAAAAATTTTGTCCCCATTAAGATTACCTTGTATACTCTGTGGGCATAGAAGACAAGAATAAAAACTCACATAAATTTTTTTTTCAAATTAAGATTAAAGCAAATTCCCAGAGATGTATTGAGTATTAAAAACTCCAAAACCTCTACCGCCTCCCACTGACATCATGTGTCCCGTGTGGATAAGCCTGGACGAGCATGGTTGTTCATACCATCACCCATGTTCCTCATCATCCATGCGGTTGTCTACAGAGCTATCAAGTCGACCCATAAAGAAACTAGCAATCTCATCAGGTCTGTGTTCTGATCCCGATTACGTCCCACCAGGTCTGTGTTCTGGTCCCGATTACGTCTCATCAGGTCTGTGTTCTGGTCCTGATTACGTCCCATCAGGCCTGTGCTCTGGTCCCGATTACGTCCCATCAGGTCTGTGTTCTGGTCCTGATTACGTCCCATCAGGCCTGTGCTCTGGTCCCGATTAGTCCCATCGGGCCCGTGCTCTGGCCCGATTAGTCCCATCAGGCCTGTGCTTGGTCCCGTTACGTAGGCCCCCATTAACGTCCATCAGGCTGTGCTCTGGTCCTTATTATTCCAAATCAGGTCTGTGCTCTGGTCCCTATTACGTCCCATCAGGCCTGTGCTGGCCCCTATTACGTCCCATAGGCCTGTGCTCTGGTCCCATTACATCCATCAGGCCTGTGCTCTGGTCCGATTACGTCCCATCAGGCCTGTGCTCTGGTCCCTATTATCCCATCAGGCCTGTGCTCTGGTCCTTATTACGTCCCATCAGGTCTGTGCTCTGGTCCCTATTATCCCTCAGGCCTGTCCCTTGGTCCCTATTACGTCCCATCCAGGCCTGTGCTCTGGTCCCTATTACGTCCCATCAGGCCTGTGCTCTGGTCCCTATTACTTCCCATCAGGCCTGTGCTCTGGTCCCGATTACGTTCCCATCAGGTCTGTGCTCTGGTCCCGATTACGTCCCATCAGGCCTGTGCTCTGGTCCCAATTACGTCCATCAGGCCTGTGCTCTGGTCCTTATTACGTCCCATCAGGCCTGTGCTCTGGTCCTTATTACGTCCCATCAGGTCTGTGCTCTGGTCCCTATTACGTCCCATCAGGCCTGTGCTCTGGTCCCTATTACGTCCCATCAGGCCTGTGCTCTGGTCCCGATTACATCCCATCAGGCCTGTGCTCTGGTCCCGATTACGTCCCATCAGGCCTGTGCTCTGGTCCCTATTACGTCCCATCAGGCCTGTGCTCTGGTCCTTATTACGTCCCATCAGGTCTGTGCTCTGGTCCCTATTACGTCCCATCAGGCCTGTGCTCTGGTCCCTATTACGTCCCATCAGGCCTGTGTTCTGGTCCCGATTACGTCCCATCAGGCCTGTGCTCTGGTCCCTATTACGTCCCATCAGGCCTGTGCTCTGGTCCCTATTACGTCCCCATCAGGCCTGTGCTCTGGTCCCTATTACGTCCCATCAGGCCTGTGCTCTGGTCCCTATTACGTCCCATCAGGCCTGTGCTCTGGTCCCTATTACGTCCCATCAGGCCTGTGTTCTGGTCCCGATTACGTCCCATCAGGCCTGTGCTCTGGTCCTTATTACGTCCCATCAGGCCTGTGCTCTGGTCCCTATTACGTCCCATCAGACCTGTGCTCTGGTCCCTATTACGTCCCATCAGGCCTGTGCTCTGGTCCCTATTACGTCCCATCAGGCCTGTGCTCTGGTCCCTATTACGTCCCATCAGGCCTGTGCTCTGGTCCCTATTACGTCCCATCAGGCCTGTGTTCTGGTCCCTATTACGTCCCATCAGGTCTGTGCTCTGGTCCCGATTACGTATTTTTGGTTTGCAATCGCTCGTACTGAACTCAAGCGTAGTCCACACATGCTGCTACTTCTAGTGCACTGGACTGACTCTGTGTGTAGATTAGCTTTCCCTGTTTTCAGTGTCCCTCGCCATTAGCCGAACCCCCTCAGACTTCCGAGGTACTTGTAATTCATGTCCCCAAGTGAAGCCGGTCTCCCTGGCCTAGGGATTAGCGACTTTCTTCCACAATCCCGTTTATCCACGTGAGCAAACGCAGCTGCGCATGAATAGGTAGTAGTTCTCTCCGCGCCCGTTAGTTACGTAATATGTCAGTCGGCCGCTCAGAAACCAATGACAAACTACTGAGCATAATCTTGCCAAGAAATCAACAACAGTGGTGAAATGCTGGTGTTGACAGCGATGTCCTGTAATAGGATATGCGGGGGGATAAAAAGAAAAGAAAGTCAAGAACAAGAAGTCAACATGTTAGTCCAGCTAACCAGTGTAGGCGTTGAACCCACTACCTTGGCATCAGCACATAGGAAGTTTAAGAGCAAGTGCTCTTATCCAGTCAGCCATGCTGACCTCTCTGTTTTCCTGATATTGAAGGAAATTTCCCCCCCCCCCCTCCCACTTTTTTTGGTGCTACATTTATATGATTTCAGCTATTAATACTGTGTCATTTGCATCATGTTGATTATTTATAACATTCAATTTGTATTTGGCCATGTCGGCCTTGTATTATGCCACTTGAAGCCTGGCATGACAAATATGTTTACGATATACTACAGTTGTCTTCATCTTCCTGGGGTATCACGGAAACAACAGTTGCACTGTGTCATTTAATGCAAAGCTGTAATATCGATGCCTTCTGGCTAACAAATCGGATGTCATCATAGCATTCTTTCAGGAGATCTGATACAACAGCAAGAGGATGCCCAAGAAGAAAATGGATTGAAGACTTCAAAGATGTTGTACAATCACACAGAATGACACTATCCAGTGCCACCCAACGGGCGCTGAAGAATCAAAAATTCCTCCCCAAGACGCTGGACGGCAAAAGTGAAAGATTTTTTTTTGGTGCTCGCTCATTTTGAACTCAAGCATAATCCATACTTACTACTTCTAGTAGTGCTGAACTGAATTTTGCGTGTGGATTAGCTTTTCCTATTAACAGTGTCCCTCGCCATCAGGTGAACCCACTCCAACTTCAGAGGTACTTGTAATTTACATCCCCAAGTCAAGGATGTTAAGTCAACATTTTAGTCCAACTGTCCAGTTTAGGGGTTGAATCCCTTACCTCAGCATCAGCACACTGGATGTTTAAGAACACGCGTTCTTATCCATTCGGCCATGCTGACCTCCAAGTTGAAGATGATGATTCTTTAAGAACTAGTTGGCCAACCCTCTTCTAACACAAACTACAAGGGGAAGTTAATAAGTAAGCCAAAATGGCTGTAGAAAAATAACTAAATATGATAACTTGAAACCAGTTTATTTTTATACATACATTGTCCCTTTATTTCTCAACATAGTTTCCATTAAAACATTGATGCACTTATCCCATCGTTTTATCAGTCCTCCCAAAACGTCTGCATAGAACTGCGTGCTCTGTTTTCTAAACTGTGTTTTCACTTCACATTCAACTTCGGTGTCATTTGCGAAATGTCTCCCACTAATGTGGGTTTTCAGTGTTTATGCTGACAAATGTTTGTCCCGTAAAGCGGTGCATAGCTGGGTAGAAAACGTTAGGCGGGTGAGTCAATAAGTAAGTCACACAATTATGTGGGATGGCAGGTAAATGAAAACAGAGCACACAGTTCTATGAAGCTGGTTTGGGAGGGCTGATAAAACGATGGGATAAGTGCATCAATGATGGTGGAAATTATGTTGAGAAATAAAGGGACAATGTATGTATTAAATATAAACTGGTTTCAAGTTGTTATCATATTTAGTTATTTTTCTACAACCATTTGTGACGTACTTATTAACTTACCCTTGTATAAACAATTTGTTGTGGGTACGTTTTCCACTTTCAAAATCTTATCTTTTTCTTCTGCAATCAATGTTAGCTATGCATAGTGCACAGCGTGCATTGTAGTGCATAGATGATCACTTTCTAGTTCCAAGTCACATGTGCCAATAGATCTTACCAAGGCAGTGGCCAATACAGTCTACTCTGTATAATGTTCAACTGCCAAGGAACGTCTAATGTGGGCAATGTACACATGGGACCCACAATGTGTGTCCTTGTCTGAGAAGCCTGGGTATCTGGTCCACTGGACCATCAGGTTTATCTTAGAATGTTATCTAGAGAGCCATGTACTCAGCTGGGTTCAAACCCAATACTGTTCCAACCCTTCTTATTAACTAAAGTGCTGCAGTGTGTGGACAGTATTTTGTTGCACTTATTAGGCTGTTCTATATAGACAGTGACTGCTCAAATTACAACATTAGGCTATTCTATATTCAGTGACTGCTCAACTGACAACATTAGGCTGGTCTATATAAACAGTGACAGCTCAACTTACATTAGGCTGTTCTATACAGTCAGTGACTGCTCAACTTACAACATTACGCTGTTCTATATAGTCAGTCACTGCTCAACTTACAACATTAAGCTGTTATATATAGTCAGTGACAACTCAACTTACAACATTAGACTGTTCTATATAGACAGTGACTGCTCAACTGACAAAATTAGGCTGTTCTATATAGTCAGTGACTGCTCAACTTACAACATTATGCTGTTCTATAGTCAGTGACTACTCAACTTACAAGCACCATTATACTTTTACACCAAGCTGTGGTCCTATCTGGCACAAAAAACCTGATACACCATTTTTTGAGGACAATGCCAAGAATAACTTGGACAGACAGAAAATCACAGAAAAAACACAGACCTAATCCAAGGCTGACGATTGTGTGAAGTGACGAATCCTGCTCACTTATGCCTAGTCTGCATGGCACATGATGATAAACACCACTGACATAGAAGTAGCCCCCTGCTAGACACTGAAGCAGACCTGTGAAGTGACAGGCCTTCACATAAACTAGATCATGATAATATGAGGTTTGGTGACCAGTTCGTTTCTGGTGGCTGAATGAAGATTCTGGAGAGCATCCTGCTCTTGCAGATATCAGGAAATTGCAGTTTCCACCAAAGGAAGATAAAAGAAACACTTCATATGTGTTTCAGTGACAGTTGATGAACACTTACATGTGTAAACCATTAATAGTTAGATGCATATCTTTTACAAGATGTCACAGTCAACCCCAGTATTTTTTGGCTGTTTGTGATTTCTTGGCAAGTTTACGTTCAGTAGTTTGCCACTGCTTTCTGAACAACCGGCACTCATACCTTTGTATGGGAAACCAACACAAGGCAGACAGCTTCCAAATCGCCCGCAGTTGTGTTTTGACTGTTGTCTATGGGATTACAAATTGCATTCGTGGCCCCTTCGCCACAGATCAGGCAAGGTGTCACTATATACATTGGGACAATTAGGAAAGTCAAGTCACTAACTAATAAAAAAGTGGCCGGTATGGCAAGCCTACATACAACTTCAAATGATAATGTATGGAGAGTCATCAACCTGGCAGAAGCCAAAGGACTGCAGATTAGCAGTACCAGACTACAAAGAAAGGATATACACAAACAAACTTGGAAATCATGTGACAAGAGAACCTATAATCAAATAGATCACATTTTAATTAACAACAGAAATGCATCAAACATACAGCAAGTCAGAAGTTATAGAGGAGCTGAGTGCCACAGTGACCACTTCCTCGTTGGAGCAAAATTTAAAATAAAACTTAAGAGAGCTTTCTATACTAAATTACAAAGATTACACCCAACATATAACAGAGAAAAACTACAAGACATTACAGTCAAAGAGAAATTTACAGATGAAATAAAATTTAAACTTGAAACTCTGCAAAACCCTTTGGAGGAAAGCGTTGACCAAACTTGGTTGAACATCAAGAATACAATTCAATCTACCGCAGAAGAATGTCTCGGTGTGTTAACCACGCATAGAAAGAACAGATGGTTCAATCAAAAATGTGAAGAAGCAGTCATTAGGAAGAAGAATGCCAGACATGTATGGTTAAATGACATCAATAACATCCAAAAGGAAGAGCATTATAGAAATGAATGTAAAGAGGCTACAAAAATAGTCAGACAGCAGAAGCGAGAATATATGAGTAATATAATCAAAGATATGGAAACTAATCACCAGAAAAATGAATCCAGAAATTTTTTAAAGAACTGAAGTCAATGAAACGAGGGCACCAACAAAACACATATGGTTTAAAAGACAAAAATGGGAATATGATAAATACCAATGAGGAAATGTGCAACACATGGAAAGAATATTTTATTGAATTACTAAATTGTGAAGCTCCAAGTAACATTTTCCCACAGGAAGAGGTTCTAACATGCGAACCACAAATTGAAGAACCTACATTTGAAGAAATCCTATATGTAATCACACGACTTAAAAACAATAAGGCAACTGGGACTGATGGAATTGCTGCTGAATTTATAAAGGCAGGTGGCCATGCATTACATCTAAAGATATACGAACTAATAATAAAAATCTGGAGGACAGAAGAATTACCCCATGACTGGAAAGAGTCATTATTGATACCTATCTTTAAGAAAGGAGACAAGTTCCAATGTGGAAATTATAGAGGAATATCACTACTGTCCACAAGCTATAAGATACTATCCGCAGTATTACTAAATAGACTAAAACCATATTCAGAAGACATATTAGGTGACTACCAGGCGGGTTTTAGACAAAACAGATCAACAATAGATCAGATATTTATCTTACGACAAATAGCCGAGAAACATTGGGAATATAAAAGAGATCTCCATAACATTTTTGTGGATTTTAAAAAGGCTTATGATAGTGTCCATAGGAATAGTCTATGGAATGCTATGCAGGAATTTGGAATACCAAGGAAGTTAATCAACATGACCAGACTATGCATGGAAGATACTTATAATATAGTAACATATAAAGGCAGGAAATCAGACCCCTTCCAAATAACATCTGGCTTGAAACAGGGTGATGCACTATCGCCGCTACTCTTCAATCTGGCTCTAGAGAAAGTTGTAAGGAAGGATAAAGGAGGAATGTGATATTGGAGGAACATCCAAGCTGCTTGGTTATGCAGATGATATAGATATTATAGGGCAAAGTGAACAAAAGACATTGGAAATATTGACTCACTTAAAGGAAAAAGCCCAACAGATGGGGCTGGTTATCAACCAAGATAAGACAGAATATATGGTAATTTTAAGAGAAGGAACGGCAAAAAACTCTGGCCACATACAAATAGATAATATGACCATTAAAAGAACGGAAACATACAAATACCTGGGTACAATCTTCCACTGCTCCAACATCATAAGGGAAGAAATACAAACTAGAATCAACTCTGGAAATAAGATATACTATGCACTACAACATCTACTAAAATCAAAGGCGCTATCTCGTAACACCAAAATCACAATATACAAAACACTGATCAGACCAGTTGTGCTGTATGGTTCTGAAACCTGGAGTACAACGAAAGGAGATGAAGCCTTGTTACAAACCTTTGAGAACAAAATTTTAAGACGCATCTTTGGACCCATTAGGGATACACAAAGTGGAGAGTGGAAAAGAAGAAGTAACAAAGACATTTATGATCTGTTTAAGTCCCCGCTAATCACTGGTATCATGAAGGCTAATAGACTACAATGGCTGAGGCATATAGAAAGAATGGAAGATAATAGGGAAACAAAACTCGCTTACACTCAGGAAATAAATGACCGTAGACCCCGAGGTAGACCAAGAAGACGGTGGAGAGATAATACATGTACAGACCTACAAGCACTTGGAATCAACGACTGGCAAGAGAAGGTCCACCAGAGTGATGAATGGAGACGGATTGTATTTGCAGCAAAGAACCTCAATGGCTCGGAAAGCTGAAGAAGAAAGAAGAAGAAGAAGAAGAAGAAGAAGAAGAAGAAGAAGAAGAAGAAGAAGAAGAAGAAGAAGAAGAAGAAGAAGAAGAAGAAGAAATCACTGCTCAACAACAACAACAATCTGGAAACAGCTCCGACAACCGACACTACGAGTACCTGGACAGACAGTTTACAACTTACCTCCACTTGCATACTCCATGACCAGATACAGTGTCTTTTCTGTTTCTATGACTTCAAATAACTTCACTGTGAACACAGAAATAACTTCACTGTGAACACAGAAATAACTTCACTGTGAACACAGAAATAACTTCACTGTGAACACAGAAATAACTTCACTGTGAACACAGAAATAACTTCACTGTCAACACAGAAATAACTTCACTGTCAACACAGAAATAACTTCACTGTCAACACAGAAATAACTTCACTGTCAACACAGAAATAACTTCACTGTGAACAAAGAAATAACTTCACTGTCAACACAGAAATCAGTCAGTGGTTACTCTTTCACCATTCTTCTCAGGATATCACTCAATTTTCAGCAGTGTTTTAACAAGAACATTAAAACAAACAAAACAAAGAGGCCAGGTCTCTACGGAGCAGTGATTAAACTGCCAGTTTGGAACTCCAAAGATTGTGGGTTAATTTTCAGTCTCTGGCATTGAGTTCACGGGTGCATATTTTGTTTTGAGACCCCGGGGGTCGTTGGATTTATGGGTTTCATACTCTGTGCAACGCTTAGCAGGCCAAGCCATATGGGATGAAACCGGGTACAATGAAGTCACACCTCTGGCCTTTAAACCCATTTAACAATGGTAAAATTAGTCAACGGCAGATACTGTTGGCAGGGAATTCACATATTCTAGGCTATGGCATGATGAAGTAGGGTGACCAGTTCTCTTCCCATCACCTGTCCTGGCCAGATGATTCCTTAGAAAATTCTGAAAATGATCCAGCATCCATTTGACGAGAAGAACATGCCACCACTACCAGAGATTGAGCCTGGACCAATACCTTGTTAACCCAGCACACTGACCACTGTGCCACAAGCCTGCTCAGAGAACCACCTGCCTGTAGTATGTCACTGCAATATTTCACAGCACAAGAGGACATGATGGAAGTTATACTAAGTTAACTTGAATAGCACACTTTGAACATGTAACTTTAACCTTCTTCTTCTTCTTCGTCCATCCAGAGTTTTTTCGGACGTGATTGCATTGTGCCTGTTTACAGCACAGCTGCGTTTTTGCATTGTTAGGCCGACACAACTGACTTCTGCTGGCATTTGTTGACCAGGTTAATTGCTTCCCGGGTGTTTCGAAGGACATTTGACTCTCACTCGGGTGTAGCTGCATTGTGTCTGTTTACAACAGAGATGCGTTCTAACGCCGTTAGGCCGACACATCTGACTTCTGCGGGTGTTTGTTGACCGGGTTAACCTTCCCAGATGTAACTTAAACGTTTAATCAGTACTACTATTTGTTAGTCAAACAGTTACAAATAAACTACAAACATTCATTCACCGGAGCATTGCAGAATAGAGGGACTACAACAGTAGGAGAGAACACTTGTGTGGAACTTCAGGTGAGAACACGACAGATTCTCTAGCTCAGTCATATCTGACTAAGCCCAACACTTGGCACTAACAGAAAGCAGGTTAGGTCAGTCATGTCAGATTAAGACCTGGCATCCTGTACTAAGAGAAAGGAGACAGTACTGTCTACTGTCATACAGTAGCTCAATCACATCTGACTAAGACCTGACTAAATTAAGAAACTTGTTAATTACCAACACTCACCAATGTTAGGATGGTCTAACAGTTTCATTATTCGGACTTCACGGAAAAGCTGGAGAATATATACAAAATAATCAATGAAAAATAAGACTTTTATATCAGAAACAAAAAAAACATGCATTTACACACAAAACAAGCATGCTGACATTAAAATACTGTAGGGCAATGAAAGAGTTCACGGAAACCACAGATAAGATGGCCGTTTCATCAGCAACAGATAGACAAGATGGAAAACAAGTCTTTTTTCTCGCTCACTCGCTTTAAACTTAAGCATAGTCCATACACACTAATTCTAGTATTCTGGATTGAATTTTGCGTATGGATTAGCTTTTTCTATATCCAGTGTCCCTCACCATCAGGTGAACCCACTCCAAATTCTGAGGTACTTGTAATTTACATCCCCAAGTCAAGGACGAGAAATCACATGTTAGTCCAGCTGACCGGTGTAGGGTTGAACAGCTCAGCTACCTCGGCATCAACAATGTTTGTTATATCTACCACCATAAGACAATGACAGTCTCAACCATGGCTATGTTATATCTACCACCATAAGACAATGACAGTCTCAACCATGGCTATGTTATATCTACCACCATAAGACAATGACAGTCTCAACCATGGCTATGTTATATCTACCGCCATAAGACACTGACAGTCTCAACCATGGCTATGTTATATCTACCGCCATAAGACAATGACAGTCCCAACCATGGCTATGTTATATCTACCGCCATAAGACAATGACAGTCCCAACCATGGCTATGTTATATCTACCGCCATAAGACACTGACAGTCTCAACCATGGCTATGTTATATCTACCACCATAAGACACTGACAGTCCAACCATGGCTATGTTAGATCTACCACCATAAGACACTGACAGTCTCAACCATGGCTATGTTATATCTACCAGCCATAAGACACTGACAGTCTCAACCATGGCTTGTATATCTACCCCCATAAGACACTGACAGTCTCACATGGCTAGTTTATATCTACCGCCATAAGACACTGACAGTCCTCAACCATGGCTATGTTATATCTACCGCCATAAGACACTGGACAGTCTCAACATGGCTATGTGTATATCTACCGCCATAAGACATCTGAAGAGTCCCCACCCTAGGCTCATGTTATATCTACCCGGCCATAAGACACGACCCGTCCAACCCTGGCTATGTTATATCTACCCCATAAGAACTGACAGTCCCACCATGCTAATGTATATCTACCAGCCATAAAGACATACTGACAGTCCCCCAACCATGGCTATGTTATTCTACGCTGCCATAAGACACTGACAGTCCCCCAACCATGGCTATGTTATATCTACCACCATAAGACCGGACAGTCCCAACCATGGCTAATGTTATATCCTACCACCATAAGACCAATGACAGTCCTCAACCATGGCTATGTTATATCTACCACAATAAGACAATGACAGTCTCAACCATGGCTATGTTATATCTACCACCATAAGACACTGACAGTCTCAACCATGGCTATGTTATATCTACCACCATAAGACACTGACAGTCTCAACCATGTCTATGTTATATCTACCACCATAAGACACTGACAGTCTCAACCATGTCTATGTTATATCTATCTACCCGCCATAAGACACTGACAGTCTCAACCATGTCTATGTTATATCTACCGCCATAAGACACTGACAGTCTCAACCATGTCTATGTTATATCTACCGCCATAAGACACTGACAGTCTCAACCATGGCTATGTTATATCTACCGCCATAAGATACTGACAGTCTCAACCATGGCTATGTTATATCTACCGCCATAAGACACTGACAGTCTCAACCATGTCTATGTTATATCTACCGCCATAAGACACTGACAGTCTCAACCATGTCTATGTTATATCTACCGCCATAAAACACTGACAGTCCCAACCATGGCTATGTTATATCTACCGCCATAAGACACTGACAGTCCCAACCATGGCTATGTTATATCTACCGCCATAAGACACTGACAGTCTCAACGATGTCTATGTTATATCTACCGCCATAAGACACTGACAGTCTCAACCATGGCTATGTTATATCTACCGCCATAAGACACTGACAGTCCCAACCATGGCTATGTTATATCTACCGCCATAAGACACTGACAGTCCCAACCATGGCTATGTTATATCTACCGCCATAAGACACACTGACAGTCCCAACCATGGCTATGTTATATCTACCGCCATAAGACACTGACAGTCCCAACCATGGCTATGTTATATCTACCGCCATAAGACACTGACAGTCCCAACCATGGCTATGTTATATCTACCGCCATAAGACACTGACAGTCCCAACCATGGCTATGTTATATCTACCACCATAAGACAATGACAGTCCCAACCATGGCTATGTTATATCTACCGCCATAAGACACTGACAGTCCCAACCATGGCTATGTTATATCTACCGCCATAAGACACTGACAGTCCCAACCATGGCTATGTTATATCTACCGCCATAAGACACTGACAGTCTCAACCATGTCTATGTTATATCTACCACCATAAGACACTGACAGTCCCAACCATGGCTATGTTATATCTACCGCCATAAGACACTGACAGTCCCAACCATGTCTATGTTATATCTACCGCCATAAGACACTGACAGTCCCAACCATGTCTATGTTATATCTACCGCCATAAGACACTGACAGTCTCAACCATGGCTATGTTATATCTACCGCCATAAGACACTGACAGTCTCAACCATGGCTATGTTATATCTACCGCCATAAGACACTGACAGTCTCAACCATGGCTATGTTATATCTACCACCATAAGACACTGACAGTCTCAACCATGTCTATGTTATATCTACCGCCATAAGACACTGACAGTCTCAACCATGGCTATGTTATATCTACCACCATAAGACAATGACAGTCCCAACCATGGCTATGTTATATCTACCACCATAAGACACTGACAGTCCCAACCATGGCTATGTTATATCTACCACCATAAGACACTGACAGTCCCAACCATGGCTATGTCTGGAAAAATAAACTAACATCAAGCAACAATTTGTCAAACATAGATACAACAAATCTTGTGAGCATTTCACAGATAGCAGCTGAAATTATAGGCACCTGGATGGCTGAAACGTTAAGTAAAACTCTTATAGGCACACAGATGGCTGAAACGTAAGTAAATCTCAAATAGACACACGGATGGCTGAAACATAAACTCATCCATCACATGTTATTTAATTTCTCTGTTGATGGGCTAAAACAGAGATGCGGTGGAATTGTAGATAGTGCACTTCTTTACCAAACCAGCAGTTTAGGTGCAATCTACAATAAAGACAGAATTTCCCCCACAAATTCATACAACAGATTTAATTGTCACAACTCTCATGGAATTAAATGAGAATGACATGTGATGAGAAAGGGCAGTGGTCACTTCACCTTATTTTAACATGACCTGGCTTATTTAAAGGCCTAACTCATGACAATCCATAGATTTAACTGTCACAAGATGTCTTTAATTTATGATCTTAATGAAATACAGAATAGGAGCAGGCAGAAAACACAGAAATATACTAACAATTTATGATGCTGGTTAGTGAGTGAGTTAGTCTTCAACACAGAAATATACTAACAATTTATGATGCTGGTTAGTGAGTGAGTTAGTCTTCAACAATGAAATATACTAACAATTTATGATGCTGGTTAGTGAGTGAGTTAGTCTTCAACAATGAAATATACTAACAATTTATGATGCTGGTTAGTGAGTGAGTTAGTCTTCAACACAGAAATATACTAACAATTTATGATGCTGGTTAGTGAGTGAGTTAGTCTTCAACACAGAAATATACTAACAATTTATGATGCTGGTATGTGAGTGAGTTAGTCTTCAACACAGAAATATACTAACAATTTATGATGCTGGTTAGTGAGTGAGTTAGTCTTCAACACAGAAATATACTAACAATTTATGATGCTGGTTAGTGAGTGAGTTAGTCTTCAACACAGAAATATACTAACAATTTATGATGCTGGTTAGTGAGTGAGTTAGTCTTCAACACAGAAATATACTAACAATTTATGATGCTGGTTAGTGAGTGAGTTAGTCTTCAACAATGAAATATACTAACAATTTATGATGCTGGTTAGTGAGTGAGTTAGTCTTCAACAATGAAATATACTAACAATTTATGATGCTGGTTAGTGAGTGAGTTAGTCTTCAACAATGAAATATACTAACAATTTATGATGCTGGTTAGTGAGTGAGTTAGTCTTCAACAATGAAATATACTAACAATTTATGATGCTGGTTAGTGAGTGAGTTAGTCTTCAACACAGAAATATACTAACAATTTATGATGCTGGTTAGTGAGTGAGTTAGTCTTCAACACATGAAATATACTAACAATTTATGATGCTGGTTAGTGAGTGAGTTAGTCTTCAACAATGAAATATCAAGTGAAAAATAACCAGTAGGCGGAGGGAAGGAGTCAACCAGATCATTAAGTATGGATGAGCACTAAATGTAAGCCACGTGAGCTGAGTACAGATTTTCCTGGCAGTGTGTGCAACAGTGACATACAAGGAGAGAGATTTGTCTCAGCTGTCAATTATAGTCAGCTGGCCGGCTTGGCAGGTCTAGAATACATCAATAGATTTGATTGGTTGGTGTGGTGTGGCAGCAAAACTGGGGCAAGGTCAGCTGAGAAAAGAATAGTATGCACTAATGATATGGGAAGGGAGAGGCTGCCGTGAGGGGTAGAGGGATAGGAGAGAAAGAGACAGCCAGTAATAGAACTGAGAGTAGAAAAGTGAAGAGAGAAACAGAGAGGGAGAGAGAAACAGAGAGGGCGAGGGAGATGGGGAGAAACAGAGAGAGAGAAACAGAAAGGGGGAGGAGAGGGGAGAGAAACAAAGAGAGAGAGAGAAACAAAGAGAGGGGGAGAGAAACAAAGAGAGGGAAAGAGAAATAGAGAAAGAAAGTGAGAAACAGAGATAGGGAGAGCGTAAGAGAAACAGAGAAGAAGAGGGGGAGGGGGAGAGAGAGAGAGAGAGAGAGAGAGAGAGAGAGAGAGAGAGAGAGAGAGAGAGAGAGAGAGAGAGAGAGAGAGAGAGAGAGAGATGGAAAATGGCACAGGAGGTAAGAAACTGATGGTGGGATAAACAGAGAGGGAGATAAAGAGAGGAAGAAGAGAGAACTGGAGAGGAGAGAAAAAGGGAGCAGAAGGGAGAGGAACAGAAACAGAGACAGTGAGAGGGAGAGAGGAAGAAACAGACAGAAAGAGAGACATATATATATATATATATATATATATATATATATATATATATATATATATATATATATATATATATATATATATGAGCCATTGAGGTTCTTTGCTGCAGATACAATCCGTCTCCATTCGTCTCTCTGGTTGACCTTCTCTTGCCAGTCGTTGATTCCAAGTGCTTGTAGGTCTGTATGTATATTATCTATCCACCGTCTTCTTGGTCTACCTCGGGGTCTGCGGTCATTTATTTCTTGAGTGTAAGCTTGTTTTGTTTCCCTATTATCTTCCATTCTTTCTATATGCCCCAGCCATTGTAGTCTATTAGCCTTCATGATACCAGTGATTAGCGGGGACTAAACAGATCATAAATGTCTTTGTTACTTCTTTTCCACTCTCCACTTTGTGTATCCCTAATGGGTCCAAAGATGCGTCTTAAAACTTTGTTCTCAAAGGAGATGTAGCAAGGCTTCGTCTCCTTTCGTTGTACTCCAGGTTTCAGAGCCAACACAAAAACCGGAAAGATTTGCGGAAAGAAAGATAAAGGAAGACAGCGTGAGAAGATTCTTGACAGTCATGTGTCATGGTACAGAAGGGAGTCAGCACACAAATTGATCCATGACGTTGGATATATATATATATATATATATATATATATATATATATATATATATATATAGAGAGAGAGAGAGAGAGAGAGAGAGAGAGAGAGAGAGAGAGAGAGAGAGAGAGAGAGAGAGAGAGAGAGAGAGAGAGAGAGAGAGAGAGAGAGAGAGAGAGAGAGAGAGAGAGAGAGAGAGAGAAGGCAAGTAACAGAAAAGAGAGAAAAAAATTGGAGAGATATGAAGTAGATGGAGAAAGAGAGTAACAGAGAAAGAAAGAGACAATGGAGAGCTATGAAGAAAGGTGGAGAGAGAGACAGAAAGGAGAGAGAGAGAAAAAAATATAGAGATACAGCCAATAGAAATGGGAGGGTGAAGATAGAGGACAGTGGTGGGAGATTGGAGAAGCTAGAGATGGGAGATTACAGAGGTGGGAAATTTGAAATTGGAGGCTAGAGATGGGAGATTAGAGAGATGGGAAATGGGTAACTGGAGAAGTAAGAAATGGAAAACTGGAGAGGTGTAAGATGGGAGATAGACAGGACACGGAGAAAAGACTGGAGAACTTCAAAGAACAGAGATGGGAGATTTGGGAAGGTAGAAACGGGGGATTTCAGAGAGACAGAGATTTTAAAGACTTGAGAAAAAAGGACACTGGCAGAAGAAAAACAGAATAACCAATGTCAGAGGCACAGAGATTATAGGATATAGAATGAAGAAGAAGATATGAGGCAGAGGAGAATGGATAGAGGCAGGAAAGAGATGGAGCAGTAGAAAACAGATACAGAAATTGGAGTGGAAACAAATGTGAATTGTAAATAATAAGGCCTTGTTTGCATGCCTTAGAATGCATTGGGTACGTGGCACTAGACCCATATTTGTACATTAATCATCCCTCAGTGGATGACATGATCAATATCAAGCCAGCTCCTTGCCTTCCCCACACACTTCCTGGTAGCCGTCTTAGACTGGGTCGACCTGGAAACCCATGTCAGTTGTTTTCATCTGAATCCACCTGGGTACAGGCCAAACCCACGACCCCCAGGCCAGGCCAGCCAGCGTCTGGCCACTATGCCACCGCAGTCCCCAGAAGAAAGAGAAAGGTGAGGGGAGGTGGTCATTCAATTCTCATAAACAATATGCTGTCTGCAAGACCTTTACAATCTTGTCACAAATAAAAAAGCTACATATAAACAACCAGGACGCTGCAATCATCCCCAGCATGTATTGGCTGTTAATGAACTGAATGGGCTGATGTGCCTTGAGGATAATCTGATGATTAACTAACTATAGTTTGTGATTTACTAGACAATTTTACATTCAGTAGTTTGAATATGTGGTTGTTTCGGGATTTGAAATTTAAATATTGAGCACAACCCACTACTGGCAACGCCGATCGCATTCTGGTATGAACCTAAGGCCTATCCACGTCAATATGGAAGCACTATACTCGAGTTTCGCCCTCATTTGAGCTTGTCAGTAGTGCATATCCCTGACCGGATCCCAGTGAGAAATCCTGATCGTTCGGGTCCCATCGATTGACGGACGTCGGTCGCGGCGATTGGGCAATCTTGAGAATAGCCTACGATGGGTAGCGTTGTGATATTCTGTTGTGATAATTTGGTGTGTCCAGTGTGTGCCGCGTGGTTACACACCCGCTTCACACGCGTGATCCGGGACTGTTTCCGGATCCGGTCAGGGATATGCACTACTGACGAGCTCAAATGAGGGCGAAACTCGAGTATAGTGCTTCCATATTGACGTGGATAGGCCGTAGGTTCATACCAGAATGCGATCGGCGTTGCCAGTAGTGGGTTGTGCTCAATATTTAAATTTCAAATCCCGAAACAACCACATATTCAATTGATTATTGCTCACTGGATTTAGGAGGCCTGGTGTTCCTTGCCAGTGAGAAGTCCTGATCGTTCGGGTCCCATCGATTGACGGACGTCGGTCGCGGCGATTGGGCAATCTTGAGCATAGCCTACGATGGGTAGCGTTGTGATATTCTGTTGTGATAATTTGGTGTGTCCAGTGTGTGCCGCGTGGTTACAGACCCGCTTCACACGCGTGATCCGGGACTGTTTCCGGATCCGGTCAGGGATATGCACTACTGACGAGCTCAAATGAGGGCGAAACTCGAGTATAGTGCTTCCATATTGACGTGGATAGGCCTTAGGTTCATACCAGAATGCGATCGGCGTTGCCAGTAGTGGGTTGTGCTCAATATTTAAATTCAGTAGTTTGCCAATTCTTTCTGAACTGCTGACGCCTTATGCCATGACAATCAACGCAAAGTGATCTGCTTACAAATCGCCAACAGCTGATTTCCAACTCTTGACTTGGTATGTTGGGAATTGTTAAACTGTGTTTCACCAACCCCTAAGTTACAAACAAGTTAGATATACACTGCTAACATATCCAGAGATTAACCAAGTGAATATGCCAGGCAATAAATCATGCAATCTATTGGTTGTGTCTTCATTATTCAAATTCACTATGGGAAAACTGTTTTTAATTAACCAAGTGGACAACGCTGGTGATTAGATGTAGACATCTCACTAAACCCTCACTGCTGATCTTCTCTTAGCCACTGAGGGATCTGAGAAGCCAATGCTAAGCCATGTATATCGTTAACCCTCCTTGGGTGTACTTATTCAACCTTACCAGTGATTGTTGCTGTTAGAACCTCGTGGATTTCAGTCATTCACACTGCATGACTTAGGGAACTGACAGTTGGTCAAGGCTTCGTTCTATCCCAGAAGACAAATAACACGTTCACTCTGAGCACGTCCGTGAGCTCTCCAAGTGGTGAGTGCAAGACTTGGGTGTCGATTGTCTACCATCATCGTGGGGGATTGCAGTGACTCTCATGCAACGTTGACTTACCAGAGTTCAACCCATACCTTCAGTTCAAGAGACCAGCAACCTACTGCCCAACCACATGCCGCCCCCCCCCCCCCCCCAGTTAATTAGGAGCCAGTCAGATCTGGGATGTAAACCTTCATGATTAACTAATCTGTGATGCATTTTTTAAATAAAAGAACAAGACCCCTTTACATGCTCCAGTGAGCACAAAGTGACCCATATTTTAATGGACCAATCAGTGAGTAGATGTACTCATCACTACTTCCCTGGACATTCCATGGTAGTCATTTTAGGCTGGGTCATCCTGTGCTACATGTGAGCACACAACAGCCGGCTCACACACAGCTGACTCTCCCTAGACAGTTCCAACAGTCACACCACATACCTTTTGTAGACTTGAAGGGTTCAGCTGAGTCTTGTCAATGATCTTGATTGCCACCTGTAGGTTGGTGATACAGCAGAGAATTAATGGTACATTACATATTTACTGGAGAGGGGAGAAGAGGATATAAGCAAAGTATACGGAAACAGAATTGACATACTACTTGGCACACATATTGTAGTGGACAGTAAGGACCACTATCACTGTGGCTTTGCAGAAACAGGTGTTGTTTTTTTTAAATAATATATTAAACACTTTTTTAAATGACATTTCACAGCAAAGACAAATAAGTACAGTCAGTGCGAAGACAGGTGTTGAAGTGGTTGGATCATGTCACGCCATGTGCTGTTATCTTCAGTTTAGTGATACTCTAGTAGTTGGATCATGTCACCCCAACATCATCATGTTCACATCAGCCTCAGATTAGTCATTTCGAAGACATCATGAAGTCATCTCAGTATCTGTAGTAGTAGTAGTACAAGCTGTAGTAGTAGCAGCAGCAGTGACAGTACAAGCTGCTGTAGTAGTAGTAGTAGTAGAAGTAGTAGTAGTAGTAGTAGTAGTAGTAGTAGTAGTAGTAGTAGTAGTAGTAGTAGTAGTAGTAGTAGTGACAGTAAAAGCTGTAGTAGTAGTAGTAGTAGTAGTAGTAGTAGTAGTAGTAGTAGTAGTAGTAGTAGTAGTAGTAGTAGTAGTAGTGACAGTAAAAGCTGTAGTAGTAGTAGTAGTAGTGACAGTATAAGCTGTAGCAGTAGTAGTAGTAGCAGTGACAGTAAAAGCTGTAGCAGTAGTAGTAGTAGTGACAGTAAAAGCTGTAGTAGTAGCAGTAAAAGCTGTAGTAGTAGTAGTGACAGTAAAAGCTGTAGTAGTAGTAGTAGTAGTAGCAGTAAAAGCTGTAGTAGTAGTAGTAGTAGTAGTAGTAGTAGTAGTAGTAGTAGTAGTAGTAGCAGTAAAAGCTGTAGTAGTAGTAGTAGCAGCAGTGACAGTATAAGATGTAGTAGTAGTAGTAGTAGTAGTAGTAGTAGTAGTAGTAGTAGTAGTAGTAGCAGTAAAAGCTGTAGTAGTAGTAGTAGCAGCAGTGACAGTATAAGATGTAGTAGTAGTAGTAGCAGCAGTGACAGTATAAGCTGTAGTAGAAGTAGTAGTAGTAGTAGTAGTAGTAGTAGTAGTAGTAGTAGTAGTAGTAGTAGTAGTAGTAGTAGTAGTAGTAGTAGTAGCAACAGTACAAGCTGTAGTAGTAGTAGTAGTAGTAGTAGTAGTAGTAGTAGTAGTAGTAGTAGTAGTAGTAGTAGTAGTAGTAGTAGCAGCAGTGACAGTACAAGCTGTAGTAGTAGTAGTAGTAGTAGTAGCATCAGTGACAATAGTGACAGTACTTGTACTATCAACAAAAGCAGCCAAGCTCATACTGATACCAGCAGAACTGGTACTGACACCAGCAGAACTGGTACTGATACCAGCAGAACTGGTACTGACACCAGCAGAACTGGTACTGACACCAGCAGAACTGGTACTGACACCAACAGAACTGGTACTGACACCAACAGAACTGGTACTGACACCAACAGATGGTACTGACACCAACAGAACTGGTACTGACACCAACAGAACTGGTACTGACACCAACAGAACTGGTACTGACACCAACAGATGGCACTGACACCAGCAGAACTGTCACTGACACCAACAGAACTGTCACTGACACCAACAGAACTGTCACTGACACCAACAGATGGTACTGACACCAACAGATGGTACTGACACCAACAGATGGTACTGACACCAACAAAACTGGCACTGACACCAACAGATGGTACTGACACCAACAAAACTGGCACTGACACCAACAGATGGTACTGACACCAACAGAACTGGTACTGACACCAACAGAACTGTCACTGACACCAACAGAATGAGTGTGGCAATGGTAACTTACTTCTCTCCCTGTGGGCACATGCTTGGCCAACTTGACCTTGGCAAAATTGCCCTTGCCGATGGTCTTAATGAGACGATACTTTCCAATGTGTGGCTCATCATTGGCTCGTGTCCTGGACGACTGCAACCGTGTCGTGGACGAGGATGCTGGAATTGCACTATTCTCATCTGTGCCCTGCAAGTGAGAGAACCTCATGACAGCAAATATGACCAAGTACACATGTTTCACATTTATTATTATTAACTCATACAAAAATCATGTCCTGTTGTTTACTGATGTTGTCTCCCAGCATGAGGTTAAACTGAGTCAACTCCTCTTCCTTCCTAATGGCCATCACTGGACTGACTTATCTATCAGCAATGTACTCACAGGGAAAACCATAGGAGTCACTGCAGCATAGTGGCTAGATACTCGCCTGCCAGCCCAGTGAGCATAGGTTCAAATCTACATTGAGGCGGATGACTCATGACTCACCATCTCACTCGATCACCAGAGTCGTGGATCAGCTCAGTGTTCTTGTCTTGACCATGCAACGTGGCCAAGCCATCCAGGTATTTACTTCTATGTCTTTTCCTTGTTCTCTTCCCTTCGATCTTGTCAGTTGTCACCAAGTTCTTCAATTTATTCCTTCTCATAACATGCCCAAAAAATGCTGACTGTCTATGTCTAATGTCTCTAATCAGTTTACGATCTTCATTTGTTTCTTGAAGGACTTGTTCATTGGTTTTTCTGTCTGTCCATGGTATTCTTTGCATTTTCCTCAGAAACCACATTTCCACAACCATCAGATGTTTTTCAGCTTGTCTGCTCATTGCCCATGCTTCACATCCATACAAAAGTACAGATTCTATGTAGCACCTCGACACTCATTTTCTCGTACCAAGTGACATTTTAATTTGTCAGTATGTTTACCATCTTGCAAAAGACTACCTTCGCAATGGCAATTCTTGTTCTAATCTCTTCAAGGCATCTCCCATCAGATGTTATGACTCACGTCTACTGAGTCTAGAATGGACGTGTCAGGTCAAGGCACCTAGCATGGTACTGATCTCATGACCCACTGACTGCTGATTGGTTATACAAATATGGGTGTAGCTCCATACGCCCAGTGCACGCAAGTTGTGTCACATGGTGCTCTGTGTACTTTACTTACGAGTGACTGTCGATCAGCAGTTGACTATCCTTACATGTACTCACAGGGATACCCAGAACGCCAGAGTTCATCACCGTTGACTATCCTCACATGTACATAACTGCACTGACCAAACAGCCACATAACTGCACTGACCAAACAGCCACATAACTGCACTGACCAGTCACACAATTGCACTGACTAAACAGCCACATAACTGCACTGACCAAACAGCCACATAACTGCACTGACCAAACAGCCACATAACTGCACTGACCAAACAGCCACATAACTGAACTGACCAAACAGCCATGTAACTGCACTGACCAAACAGCCACATAACTGCACTGACCAAACAGCCACATAACTGCACTGACCAAACAGCCACATAACACAATAACAGCCTGAGCCAGCTCTGTGGTAAAGGGATTACAGATGCAATTTGTAATCCTGCCAACCACATTTGTGACACAGCCTGCAGGAAATTTGGAAGCAGATTGCCTTGCATTGGTTTTAATACGATGGTATGAGTGCCGGTTGTTCAGAAAGCAAACTATTGAATGTAAACGTGCCAAGAAATCACAGTCAAAACATGCTGGGGTTGATTGCGACATCCTGTAAACAATATGCAACTAACCTTTAACTGCAGTGACCAAATGCCACATAATAACAGTGCAAAGTATTGAAATGAATTCACCATTTTCTATAGGATTTGTGGTTTATGGCTAGGTTTTGATAACATTGATAGGGAATCTCTTGGAAATTGATAAGACACTATGGGATCCATACAGGATCATTAATTTAATGATGGTAACATACACAGACATGAAATTAAGAGTTCTATCATTAACTTAATGATGGTAACATACACAGACATGAAATGCTGTCAGGTGCCTCCCCCCAGGGGCACAACTCTATAGTCCTGCAGGACTGAAAGAGGCCTACTACTACTACTTCCTGAAGGAAGACTAACAGATATGTTTGAAATCAGAACATGAGTGTCGCAGAAATCAGAACATGAGTGTCGCAGAAATCAGAACATGAGTGTCGCAGAAATCAGAACATGAGTGTCACAGAAATCAGAACATGAGTGTCACAGAAATCAGAACATGAGTGTCACAGAAATCAGAACATGAGTGTCGCAGAAATCAGAACATGAGTGTCACAGAAATCAGAACATGAGTGTCGCAGAAATCAGAACATGAGTGTCGCAGAAATCAGAACATGAGTGTCACAGAAATCAGAACATGAGTGTCGCAGAAATCAGAACATGAGTCGCAGAAATCAGAACATGAGTGTCACAGAAATCAGAACATAAATCAGAACATGAGTGTCGCAGAAATCAGAACATGAGTGTCGCAGAAATCAGAACATGAGTGTCACAGAAATCAGAACATGAGTGTCGCAGAAATCAGAACATGAGTGTCGCAGAAATAAGAACATGAGGGTCACAGAAATCAGAACATGAGTGTCACAGAAATCAGAACATGAGTGTCGCAGAAATCAGAACATGAGTCGCAGAAATCAGAACATGAGTGTCACAGAAATCAGAACATAAATCAGAACATGAGTGTCGCAGAAATAAGAACATGAGGGTCGCAGAAATCAGAACATGAGTGTCACAGAAATCAGAACATGAGTGTCGCAGAAATCAGAACATGAGTCGCAGAAATCAGAACATGAGTGTCACAGAAATCAGAACATAAATCAGAACATGAGTGTCACAGAAATCAGAACATGAGTGTCGCAGAAATCAGAACATGAGTGTCGCAGAAATCAGAACATGAGTGTCGCAGAAATCAGAACATGAGTGTCACAGAAATCAGAACATGAGTGTCACAGAAATCAGAACATGAGTGTCACAGAAATCAGAACATGAGTGTCGCAGAAATCAGAACATGAGTGTCACAGAAATCAGAACATGAGTGTCGCAGAAATCAGAACATGAGTGTCACAGAAATCAGAACATGAGTGTCGCAGAAATCAGAACATGAGTCGCAGAAATCAGAACATGAGTGTCACAGAAATCAGAACATAAATCAGAACATGAGTGTCGCAGAAATCAGAACATGAGTGTCACAGAAATCAGAACATGAGTGTCGCAGAAATCAGAACATGAGTGTCACAGAAATCAGAACATGAGTGTCGCAGAAATCAGAACATGAGTGTCGCAGAAATCAGAACATGAGTATCACAGAAATCAAAACATGAGTGTCGCAGAAATCAGAACATGAGTGTCGCAGAAATCAGAACATGAGTCGCAGAAATCAGAACATGAGTGTCACAGAAATCAGAACATAAATCAGAACATGAGTGTTGCAGAAATCAGAACATGAGTGTCGCAGAAATCAGAACATGAGTGTCACAGAAATCAGAACATGAGTGTTGCAGAAATCAGAACATGAGTGTCACAGAAATCAGAACATGAGTGTCGCAGAAATCAGAACATGAGTGTCACAGAAATCAGAACATGAGTGTCGCAGAAATCAGAACATGAGTGTCGCAGAAATCAGAACATGAGTGTCACAGAAATCAGAACATGAGTGTCGCAGAAATCAGAACATGAGTGTCGCAGAAATCAGAACATGAGTGTCACAGAAATCAGAACATGAGTGTCGCAGAAATCAGAACATGAGTGTCGCAGAAATCAGAACATGAGTGTCACAGAAATCAGAACATGAGTGTCACAGAAATCAGAACATGAGTGTCGCAGAAATCAGAACATGAGTGTCGCAGAAATCAGAACATGAGTGTCGCAGAAATCAGAACATGAGTGTCGCAGAAATCAGAACATGAGTGTCACAGAAATCAGAACATGAGTGTCACAGAAATCAGAACATGAGTGTCACAGAAATAAGAACATGAGTGTCGCAGAAATCAGAACATGAGTGTCACAGAAATCAGAACATGAGTGTCACAGAAATCAGAACATGAGTGTCGCAGAAATCAGAACATGAGTGTCACAGAAATCAGAACATGAGTGTCGCAGAAATCAGAACATGAGTGTCGCAGAAATCAGAACATGAGTGTCACAGAAATCAGAACATGAGTGTCGCAGAAATCAGAACATGAGGTCGCAGAAATCAGAACATGAGTGTCACAGAAATCAGAACATGAGTGTCGCAGAAATCAGAACATGAGTGTCGCAGAAATCAGAACATGAGTGTCGCAGAAATCAGAACATGAGTGTCACAGAAATCAGAACATGAGTGTCGCAGAAATCAGAACATGAGTGTCGCAGAAATCAGAACATGAGTGTCACAGAAATCAGAACATGAGTGTCGCAGAAATCAGAACATGAGTCGCAGAAATCAGAACATGAGTGTCACAGAAATCAGAACATAAATCAGAACATGAGTGTCGCAGAAATCAGAACATGAGTGTCGCAGAAATCAGAACATGAGTGTCACAGAAATCAGAACATGAGTGTCGCAGAAATCAGAACATGAGTCGCAGAAATCAGAACATGAGTGTCACAGAAATCAGAACATGAGTGTCACAGAAATAAGAACATGAGTGTCGCAGAAATCAGAACATGAGTGTCGCAGAAATCAGAACATGAGTGTCGCAGAAATCAGAACATGAGTGTCACAGAAATCAGAACATGAGTGTCGCAGAAATCAGAACATGAGTGTCACAGAAATCAGAACATGAGTGTCGCAGAAATCAGAACATGAGTGTCGCAGAAATCAGAACATGAGTGTCGCAGGGATACCTTTTGTCATTGTTATTATTGTTACTGACTATAGTCAAGAACAGCTACCACCAGAAATGGAGTTCAACAGACTGTCAGTGTAGCTTGATGATC
Source organism: Cepaea nemoralis (assembly GCA_014155875.1). Classification (NCBI taxonomy): domain Eukaryota; kingdom Metazoa; phylum Mollusca; class Gastropoda; order Stylommatophora; family Helicidae; genus Cepaea; species Cepaea nemoralis. The sequence continues at coordinate 219,723 of JACEFZ010027676.1, forward strand.
TAGATTTTGCTGACATTGCCTTTCTTCCCCTACACATGAAAACAGATGCAAGATAAATTAAATACATGGAGGGTCACAACAATTATGTCTACAAATTACAATTAACAGGGGAAAGAAAAGAATAATGGGAATAAATCAAAGTAAATGTAACCCTGTCTGTCTGAGTGAAGCCTCACCTCATATGGTGAAATCATACTGAGAGCAATGTACACACAGATAAGGGAAAAAATAGAGATTAAAATAAGAATACAAAATGCAAGAAGGTCTTTCATAGTACTAGAAAATTTGTGGAAGTAAAATTAATAACCAGTTCCAAAATTAGAATACTGAACTATAACAACAAACAAGCGAGTGTGGATCAGAGACATGAACATGAAGTAGTAAATTACCAATAAACTACAAGCATGTATTGTGTCTACACAGAATAATAGAAGGGCAAATATGGTAAGACAGAATCACTAGAAAATGCTAATGATGTGAAATTTGTGGAAAGTCAGGAAAGAACTAGAATTCCAGTGAATTAAGAGGTGATGAAAAGGTGCTGGGTAGGACAGACATGGAGAAAACCTGTTAATGATATAACTAGAAAGTCTGTTCTCTGGATCTCACAGAGCAAGATAAATAGAGGGATGCCTGGTATAATACATGATTACATGGAGATCTGAATTAGTCATCCACATCCAAGCCAGGTGAGTAATCTGGGAAGTACATTACATGGAGGACTACTTGTGGCTGAGGTGGAGGTGATGGCAAACAATAGGAGGGTCTGGAGTGAGTTGGGTAAAGGCCTTTGTTCCAGTCGGGATGGGGGTTACAAGCCTAAAAGAACTTTGTAAAAACAATAACAAACACAAGACTCCAGAAGCTTTCAACACGATCACAAAAGTCAGTCATAAACAAATGAATGGCACACAATACATCGATCACTTTGCTTGCAGCCGCACTTTCAAACTAGTACAAGCCAAGGGCAACTATATTTCAATTATGCAACACATACATACTATACTCTAATGTTCACAGATTTACAAGCCCCATATGCCCAAATAGTATTTGATCAACACAGAACAGTCATTTGCCTACCTCTTTCGTTCTTGTTGAACTATGTCCAACGGTAACCGACTCGGGAACCGTGTGAAGAGGGGCCCTTGTGGATGCCGACATCTTGAATTCTTTAACTCATCAAGTCCGTGTACCTAATTAACACCTAAAATATTAACGCAGACGCTATCAGCGTTCCCTCAGTGAAAAACCATCCGTAAAAGCCAAGTGTGCAAATATCTCCAGTGACAGTCGAGCTGTTTTGGTATCTCTCCCCCTCTATCGACGAGCCCGGAAACGGGTTGTTATGGCATAAAATCTGTCAAACTTCGAATCAAATTCACAACAAATACCACACGCAACACACTATCCAGTAACCAGCCGTGCTAGATCATGTTCTTTATTCCCAATAATTTTATTCTCGGCCATTTCAGGCAGGCGAATGAACAAGTTCACAGAGAAAAGGCATGTCTAGTTAACCAGGGGGAATATTTCACACCAACAAGATGGCTGACTCGGGGTCCGCACCAGAACGAGGCTGGCTGCGCATGGAGGTCACAGCAGACGACCGGCTTTCATTGGCTCCCTTCACCAGTTATGACATCATTCTGGGGCAAACAGCTGAGCGCGGTTCGAACCCCGGCCATGTGCCACCGTCGTCACTTAATTCAATTACTGGCAAATGCCCCAGCTTCCAATCGTTAAGTTTAAGCTAATACTTAAACTGCTTCCTGCAGTTGTCAACGCTTGCGTCAACTTGGGTAAGTGCCTACGACGCGTCCAGGTGTTGAATTTACCTGTGGGGGGAAACGCCCACACTTCGACTACAATAGGTTGATGCTTTTGTCATCACTCTAGTCCAGGTTAGTTAGAAGGTCTATGTAGCGAGAGGCTAGCACGTTTGTGTATCGGCCTGGGAGTCGAGTGTTCAATTATTCTTTGAGGTAGTGATTTTTTTTAATTTTTAAACCGACGTTATCAGGTCGACCCAGCTTGCTTGCTTGCGTTCGCTGGCTGTAAACTCCAGAGTGAAGGTGAAGTCCTGTATGTCGGATGGTGACATCCTGTTGTCCAACATCAGTGTGATGTCATACCGGACCTGAGGTTTGCGTGAGTATCCGTTGTCCCATGTCTGGCTTATTGGTGTGCAGACTGGTGGTTCCTCGCCGCACAGGCAGACACTCTCCGACTTCGGAAGAATCAGCAATCCTACTGACGTTAGCCAGGACCCCGAAGGGACCTGTTGCCCAGGACGTGCGACTAGGACGTGTTAGTAGGTCTTGGCCAGTATAGAACCTGGCCCTGGTGCCTTGGAAACACCTCTGCGCCCCACCGACCCAGCTTAAATTTTAAAAAATAAAAAATAAAAATTGTTGCGTATCCCTTACGGGACGTCGCAGTCAACACCAGCATTTTTCAGCATGCTGTTGATGTAGCTAGGCAAGTGCTAAGTTCAGTAGTTTGCCATTGCTTTCTGAACGACCGGCTCCCATACCAGCACGTTATAACACAACTGCGACACGGTCTGCTGCACAAATCGGTCGCAGCTGAGCCTCGAACGCCTGGTACCCGACTCATGAACCGCGTTCGCAAGCCTGTGGCCGCTGGAGACGGCAGCTTAAATTGGGTTCTCCTAAATATTCTGGGAAATCAGCGGGCTCGCTGTTGTAGCGTTTAGGATTTATAACAATAGAATGTTGTTGTAGTGGTTAGGACGTTAGGAGGTTGTTGTAGCAGTTAGGGCGTGCTGTATCGGTTAGGACATCAGGACGTTGCTGTAGCGGTTAGGACGTTGTTATAGAGGTTAGGTCATTAGGACGTTGCTTTTGAGGTTAGGTCGTTAGAAAGTTCTTGTAGCGATTAGGTCATAAGGACGTTGTTGTAGCGATTAGGACGATGTTGTAGCGGTTAGGTCGTTGTTGTAGCGTTTAGGACGTTGTAGCGGTTAGGACGTTGTAGTGGTTACAACAATAACATTAGTGCGGTCAGGCTAGGGTTCGATACTAGCTCTCGTTGTTCGCTACGGCAGGTAAATGTGACCACACCACCTAAGCTTCCGTGCATTCAAGCCTATGCTAATATAACGGTCCCAACTCCGGGTGTCGGGTCTGGCGAGTGTGCAGTTCCTGCATGCAAGCAGGCGACCAGATCCCTAGGGCGACAGGAGCGGCCTCATTATTGTGCAATTTTACAAACATAAAATATAAATATGATTTAATATGTTTTAATAACGTGACCGGATATGAAATGTCGAACGTGGAATTGATTAATAAATAATATAATTTTCCGTTTCCCCTTTCCATTACTTTGAACGCGAAATTAACACAAGTTTTGTTAACTGCTGACAGGTTAACACTCAATGTGCTCATTCATTACATGGAACAATATTCTGTTTAAAAATATGTTGTGACTAAAATGTTGCAGTGCCCTCAATCCAACATTGTTTTTTTTTTTTTCGTTTGCTGTCCAACATAAATGAATCACTTTATGTTTTGAGTGAGCTTGTTACATTTCTCAGTGCAGCAGATCTGATGGGGCATTTAGTAAATATACATATTAGGGGCACATAAGCTTCATCTTGGGATAAATGTAGGGGCAGAAATTCCAGATGTAAAAATGAGGACTAAATTTCGCCTTTTTAATTATGAAAGTCGTAATGAACCTATCACATATTCCAAAGAATTGTTCAGAATACACTTTTAGTCAACGATTGTTGATACAAACTCTTATCCCATTTATGAACGGTTTGAAAATCTACAAGAAAGTCACAATGTGTTTATATTTTTTCGTGAATGTCGAGAAATGACTGAAGAGGAAATGTTAAAATCTTGCTTTTATTTAGATGTTTCACTTCTAATTAACAAAGGAAGCAAACATCAAGTCAGCTAGAGAGGCAAGGTGTTTTCCCACCTACCCTGGGAGAGTACCGTTCAAAAAGAGAGAAACCTGGACGAATGCACCAGTTTTTGCCCTTGATGTCTATGAAGGTTTCCACTCAGGCGTTGAAACCTTTGCGGCAGCGATTGATCTTGAGGACGCGTACAACAGAGTACCATTGGATTTTTTAATGCTTCAGCTTCTTGAACTCAAGATAAGTCCTTTCCTCCTGAGTTGGATCTCTGCAGCCCTCTTCCAACGGAAAGTAGTGTTTAGATGTGGCAGTTGGACTTCAGAACCAACAACAATATATCCTGGTCTACCACAGGGATCACCATTATCTCCGGTACTGTTCAACGCCTACACTGGTGAGAATCACCAGCGAGAAGATCACGGGACCAGGGAGGACATTGTCATATGCCTATGATGTTTTAGTGTATCGTCAGAGTAAGGATAGAGATCGGGCTGCTGCGGAGCTACAAACCGAACTCAGTCGCATAAGTACTTGGTGTGTTGAAGCTGGGGCAATGGTCAACCCAACAAAGGCAACAGTGACATGGTTCTCTTTGAATAATCATATTGTCAACACTCCAACATCAACTGTAAAGCTGTGTTCAGAGACTGTGGAAAGAACGCAGGCAATGAACTACCTGGGGATACGTTTTGATCGAAGCCTTGCTTATATCGAGCACATAGACCAAGTGATAACAAAGGCCAAACAGGGTTTGGCTGCGATGCGGGTGATGGAGGCAGCAAACTGTGAGCAGCGCCATCTATGTCTTCTGTACGAAGGGCTGGTCATGTCTGTTTTTGAGTATGCGATGGCAATCCTGACTCTCAGCCGTAAGCAGATAGAAAGGATGGAAAGGATACAGAACGAAGCCATGCGCATTATTCTTGGATGTACAAGAGATACAGCATGTAGGGCGATGCGCTACCTTCTTGATTTTCAAACCATTGAAGACAGAATACAAATTTGCAGAGCACGTGTCTACCTCAGAGTTAACGCAAGCACACAGCATCCACTGCATAGTGAAATTAGGAAGGTGAAGGGCATTAAGTTAAAAAGAGGAATGTCGTGGATGGGTCAAGCCGAGAACATTTTTCAACAGGTATGTTCACTTGAGGACTTAGAACCTGGCGAGGTGTGGGTACAAGTGCCAACAGATTTCTGTACGTCTCTTTCAGTCTGCATCCAACTAGACAGAAAATGCAGACAAGAAAATCCGGCTGCTGTGGAGGCGGAAGTACAAGCTTTGATTTTCGGGAATTCGTTAGACGGTGATGCTGTCATCTACACAGATGGGTCGGTCGTCCGACATGTGAGAAGCTCATGGGCTTTTACGGCGCAGGCCGGAGGGAGAATTGTAAAGGAGGACTCTGGTGCTTTTGCTGAGACCACAAGTAGCCAGACTATGAAAGTCATGGCAGTAAGTAAAGCAATAACATGGCTCAAGACACAGACATTCACTAGGGCGTGTTTCCTTAGCGATTCAGTGAGTATGCTCAAGAGGATAGAGATGGGGTGGATCCGAAGAGAGTGGTTGCTGTCTCTGGAGCGGTTTCGGCTGGCAAAGATTAGTTTCATCTTCGTGCCAGGGCATGCGGGAGTACAAGGAAATGAGCGGGCTGAAGAGCTCGCAGGTAAGGCTACTGTGGAGGGCGGAAGCGCCATGGACCAGGCTGACATTCTGAATGCTCTACGAGAAGTAAGTCTTTTGCGAGAACCAAGTGATGACTGTGAATCTACAACCATGGTCAGACTGCGAGAGCAGCAAATTAAAAGAGGTGTTGCCAAACACTACGCAGGAAGCCAAAGAAGATTGATAAACCAACACAGAACTGGTGTCGTGAGCCGCTACACGCTGCGGGATTTGCTGAGGGGGGGGGGGGGGGGTGGGGGGGGGGGAGGGTGGGGGGGAGGATCCGAGCACTTATGGACTGAATGGATCGATGTGTAATGAGGATGATCTGTCGACTAACTAATTAACTAAAGGAAACAAACGTTTTAAAGATACTGGCGGTCTTTATCTCGTCAAGGAGTTGATGACGTATAGAGTTTTGAGCAGTAATGTCACAGATGGGGGATGACCCATTTTGTTTTTAAAACTTAAAATATGTAATAAAATAATTATAATACCTTAATGACATCATTTGCTAATATGTTTATATCTTTAAGAATTATATGACATTACCTGTTACTGTAGCATCAAGTAAAGGAAATATTTCGAAACTTAATCTATAAAGACATTTAGTGATAAAGAACTGTTGGCTGTAGAGAAGAAATTGTGTGAAATTTTGGAATGGAAGCTAAAAGTGATGTAACCGACGAAATGGCACATAATTAAAAGAAGAGGGGACTTTTAACTCTATGGACATATACAATTATTTTATTAAGTTACGATACTAATGTATGGTATTTTTATACAGTTTTGTTTTGCGTATAGATTTTAAAGAATACATATATACGTATCCAGTGGTGCCCACTCTATGACCACGAGCAGCATGACGATGGAGGTGATGGCAGTTACACAGGCTTTCATATGGCTGGAATCACAGCATTATACCAACGTGTGTGTACTAAGTGATTCAATGAGCATGATTCAGAAGGTCGAAGCTGGATCTGTACGTAGACAGTGGACTGAGTCGCTGCGGAAGTCCGTTGTCCGCAAAGTCACCTTCATCTTCGTCCCGGGACATGCGGGAGTCGAGGGAAATGAACGAGCTGATAAATTGGCTGGCTCTGCACCCCCTGTAGATGGCCAGCCCATGGATCGTGCCGATGTTATTAACGCCCTTAAAGATATGGCGAGAACAGAGGTTTTTGACGTCAGTGATTCCACATCGCTTTCCAGGATGAAAGACCTGGGAGTAAGAATCGGCACGGCCAAACGCGAGAGGTACATCGGGAAAACAAAGCGCCTCGTCAACCAACACAGAACTGGCACTATTAGCCACCGGACGCTGATGCATATGCTGGGGGGGAGGATCTGAGCACCTATGGACATGTCCGGAGTGCAACGAAGATACCCCAACTGATAACTAACTAACTAACATATATACGGTATTGGTTAGTTAGCTGCATATCCTTTACAGCACTGCTTCCCAAAGTGGTGGTCCGTGGACCGGTGCCGGTCCTCGAGCCCTCCTTTGACGGTCCGCAACGTGAATTGAAAAAAAAAAGTAAGAAAAAAGTTAATTATTTTCTCCTTTGAAGATTGTTTAGAACTTTTTAAAAACAAGATTGTCCTTTTCTAAAAACATGATATCCACGCCGTCTTTTATGGTGATTTAATTTTAAAATAAATTGAGCCCTCGGCCGTATAGCCCAGTGAGTATTTATTTTATTATTATTATTTTTTTTTTTTTTAGGAGGGGCTAGCCGAGTGGCTAGAACGCCGGACACTCATTCGGGGGATCCGGGTTCGATCCCTCGGTAAGGTGTCGGCTTTTTTTTCTGTCGGGGCAAAAAGACAATCCCAACCTGCACAGTTCGCGGCGACAGCACTAGCCAGGTGGCCTTTATTCCTCAGGCTCAAAGACCCTTCTGCCATACAGCAAGGTACAATATTGGCAGTAAATGACAGTGACATGACAGTATTTATTTTTAAGGAGAAGCGAATCATTGGTTCAATGGGAAAGTTAAAAATAGTAACCAGCTGAGACCGATACTAAAAGCCGGCCCGGTCGATGACATTTGTTTGTTGATGACGTGCATTTCTTTTGTTTCCTATGTGACGAAAAGTGAGAAAGATGCACATTATAATTTGTTGATTGTCATAAGATGCAGAACACACGTCTGAGCGAGTGAAGGTGTTAGATACATCTGCAAAGTATTTTTCATTACAGCTGGACGAAAGCACGGACGTTGCCAATTTAGACATTCTGATGGTGTATGTGAGATATCGATACAAAGACAACTTGAAAGAAGAGTATTTCTTTTTCGTCAATGAGCATTTTTAAGACAAAATATAGAAACAGTATTGAAATTTGTTCTCCTTTGCGGGTAGCGCTATCTACAATTGAGCCACGATTTGATAAGCTTGTAAATAATAAACAGGCCAACCCCTGGCATTAAATAGTTACTGTTAGCAGCTGATCATTAAATCATTTTTTATTACAAAAAAAAATGTTTGCATATCCTTTACAGGATATTGCTGTCAACATCAGCATCTTTCAGCTGAGTGTTGATTTCTTGGCAAGATTACGCTCAGTAATTTGCCATTGCGTTCTGAGCGGCCGGCTCACATACCCCGTAAGTTACCGACACGATTCGAACCACTGTTTATTCTCACCGTCGTCACGTTACTTACGAGAGTATACGAGATTATGGAGAAAAGTCGCTAACCTCTAGGCCAGGAAGCTGGCTTTTTATTACAACATACTGTAATTTAGTCAGCTTGTTTAAAATCTGATTTGGTATCGTTTTCCAAGATATATTTTATTTTTATTTTATACACCTTTACAAGAAGACCTAATTGTAGTTTTGACACTTGACAAATGTTGTGATGTGTAAATCTCTACAATACATTTTTTACTCATGAAAATGGGACCATCATTAAATAAATCACCGACATTCAATAATATTATGGAGCAGTATTTAGCGAACAGGACAACACCCCCAATTACGTTACATCTTATATTTATATAAAATGTATATTGAGGTCATATAAAATTCCAGATTACAAGGAGAAAAATTTTTTTAAATGGCACCGGTCCCTGGTGCAAAAGGAAAATTTTTATGTCCGTCTGCGAAAGTGAAAAGTTTGGGAAGCACTGCTTTACAGGACGTCACAATCAACCGAACATTTTGGCTATTTGCGATTTCACTGTTAGCAAGTTTACGTTCGGTAGTTTGTCATGGATTTCTGAACGATGTTCATCACGCAATAACAGAATACGTTTACCCCTGCAAACTATATAGGCTTTATGGAACAGTGAAAAGAACATACCTTGTGAGGCTATGAATGTAATAGTATACTGTATTTACTTGTACTTGATTAGCACTGCAAGGGCAGCAGAGTATCTGTGGCACGCTGGCGGCTTCCAGCCCAGGACCGACGATACTAGCTCTTCACACGTTCACTGTAGGTTCCTGCTAGGGTCTTGTTTATTTATTCAGCCGGCGTCTGTGGCCTAGAGGTAATGAACGCAGTTTCACAATACCGACATTCCGGGTATGAAGTCAACGTCCAAACATCTGTGCGTTGATTTTCACAGAAGTATGAATGTCGGCTGTTCAGAAATCAATGGCAAACTACTGTGCGTAAAAGTGCATAGAAAATCTCAAACCGCTATTTAATACCGGGGTTGACTGTGACGTCCAGTAAAAGACAACATGCGACTAACAATGCCAGAGCAATATTGACCACATCACCTACGAATGCTGACTGCTGTATAAAATATGGAGGTAGCACAATATAGCCGCATAGAGACGTGGAAGGAGATCCTCTACTTACTACTGTACAACACACACTCGCCGCCATGCCAGGAAGGACTTACGTGATCTGTCTGTGTTGTCACTAAAGTCATTCCAGGCCAGCGGTTAAGACATTCCACTTCCTTTTGTTTATCTATCCCTCATTATGCAACCCGCGGGTGTCACTCACGACGCTGCCTATTCAAATTACGCAGCAACATTTGAAAGTTTTCTTTTCATCGCAGCCCAACAAAAACTTAATGGCTTACATTTGCTTCTAGCTGGTTGGTATACATGTTATTATATGCATTCGAATATAATATGAAACAAATTGATACAAGAAAAACGAGCGTTCGTTTTAAAACCGCTCGATTTCAAGCCATGTTGGTGAATAGTATTTTAAATTTTCTAAATCCGTCAACTTAATTGAGTGGAAGATTATCTGTGGAATCATTACAAGCCTATAACGTGTGTGTGTGAATGGCGCGAATACAGAGCCGTGAACTTTAGCAGAGGTATTGTATCATGTATGCATTTGGTAAATGGTTTAGGTAGTCTGGTGACTGCCATGTACTGACTGTTTTCTTTATAAAATTATAAATACTTATGGATGTTTTCGCTTCTCGGCCTTTTGGCTGAGATCAAAGTGTAGTGTCTGCACTTGATGTTGCCAGGGCCACCAACAGAGGCGGTCATCCGAATAACACACAGGGACGTGGGGCCTGATGGGGTGGCTCTGGCCCCTGGGGGAACCGCCAACCCTTATTTAAAAAAAAAAAAAAAACTTACTTTCCTGTACGTTGGCTGCGATGTAAGGTAAAGATACTCAGACAGACAAACGGGTGGATGGGTGGGTGGGTGATAGGTAAGATGTCCATACTGTGGTAGTCGTCTTGAGCTGGTGTTGGTGGCTTTCATATTGATTTGATCTTTTTTTTTTTTCTTGTTGTGGTATGTAACCGATTGTTCTTCTATTGCTCCTTCCTTAGCTAGTTTAGAACGAGAAACCAAACTGACTACATTATTATTAGAAATATATTTAAAACCAATATTAAAGATGCCGAAGAATAGGCTACCCTGGTGCTGATATCAACTCTTACCACAATCCTGTAGTCTTAAAATTACAAATAAAACTTAAAAACACAGGAATAAGGACACCTAAGACACATCAAATCGATATATCTGCATTGAAACAAGCAGACATAAGTCAACTATACCTGGTTGAAATAATAAAATTAATATGATAGGCTAATCGTTGACAGCATGGAACAATATCGACATGAAAATCCTGAGGAGAAAATTAATATAAAATGGGAATGTGTAAAAACTAGCATACAGATTGCAAATACCAACTTACCAGTGAAGGAAAATAAGAAAAAGCAATTGTGGATAAGGGTTGAAATTTTGAGCAAAATGACTCAAAAAAAGAAAGCAAAGAACACTTCATAATACATATTAATAGTCAGAGACACTACGTTACATGTGCAGAGTTGTCAAAGAAGAGTGGTTGCAGAAAAACATGCAAAGGAATAGGAGATCTAGAATTAGAACACATCTCGAAAGAATTGCATGAAAATATAAAAAAGATTTACAAAGAAGAAATATAATATGCCAGAAAATGGTTGTATCAGAGGAAATAATTGAGAAATTATAATTGCTAATACCGGTATAACAAAATAATGGATATAATGTTTGAAGATGTTAATTGAAAAATAATAGAAGTTCAGAAAAATATATATGTTTGTTTTATAGACTACAGGAAAGCTTTTGATAGAGTACAACATGAACGACTAATTACGTGCCTTCAAGATATAGGAGTAGACGAAAAGGACATCATACTTATTACTACCTTGTACTGGGAGCAAGTGGCGTCTATTAGGTGTGGAAATAAATATTCGTCGCTCATAGAGATAGAAAGAGGAGTACGGCACGGATGCGTTTTGTCCCCAAGCCTCTTCAATCTAAAAACATAAAGAATTTTTAAGCAAGTCGGACTACCTGGACTTAACATCAATGGAGGAATCATAAACAACCTTAGGTATGCTGATGATACCGTGTTACTAGCAGAAAACCTAGTGGGACAAGTAAACAGGCATAGTGCAGAATGTGGCTTAGATATGAACATCCATGATATGAACACTATGATAATCAACAGTGGAAAGGGAAGGTCATCAATGAACACCACAGTAAACGGGGAGATACTAGAACAAGTAACAAATTTATCCAATCTTGGACATATAATATAACAGGCGATGACAGAAGTGAAACAGAAATATAAAAGAGAATAGGAATGACAAAAAATGCTTTCAGCAACATGAAATCAGTATTAACATCTAGAGCAGGGGTGGCCAACACGAGGCCCGCGGGTCGCATGCGGCCCGCCGTGAGTCATGTTGCGGCCCGCGGAGCTAGGTTAAATGAACACAAATGTTAACTTTATTGTACATATCACCAAAAGAACATTACATCATGAGTCGTTCGCATCATCTTCTTCTTCTTCAGCGTTCCGAGCCATTGAGGTTCTTTGCTGCAGATACAATCCGTCTCCATTCGTCTCTCTGGTTGACCTTCTCTTGCCAGTCGTTGATTCCAAGTGCTTGTAGGTCTGTATATGTATTATCTCTCCACCGTCTTCTTGGTCTACCTCGGGGTCTACGGTCATTTATTTCCTGAGTGTAAGCGAGTTTTGTTTCCCTATTATCTTCCATTCTTTCTATATGCCCCAGCCATTGTAGTCTATTAGCCTTCATGATACCAGTGATTAGCAGGGACTTAAACAGATCATAAATGTCTTTGTTACTTCTTCTTTTCCACTCTCCACTTTGTGTATCCCTAATGGGTCCAAAGATGCGTCTTAAAACTTTGTTCTCTAAAGGTTTGTAACAAGGCTTCGTCTCCTTTCGTTGTACTCCAGGTTTCAGAGCCATACAGCACAACTGGTCTGATCAGTGTTTTGTATATTGTGATTTTGGTGTTACGAGATAGCGCATTTGATTTTAGTAGATGTTGTAGTGCATAGTATATCTTATTTCCAGAATTGATTCTAGTTTGTATTTCTTCCCTTATGATGTTGGAGCAGTTGAAGATTGTACCCAGGTATTTGTATGTTTCCGTTCTTTTAATGGTCATATTATCTATTTGTATGTGGCCAGAGTTTTTAGCCATTCCTTCTCTTGAAATTACCATATATTCTGTCTTATCTTGGTTGATAACCAGCCCCATCTGTTGGGCTTTTTCCTTTAAGTTAGTCAATATTTCTAATGTCTTTTGTTCATTTTCCCCTATAATATCTATATCATCTGCATAACCAAGCAGCTTGGATGTTCCTCCAATATCACATTCCTCCTTTACCTTCCTTACAACTTTCTCTAGAGCCAGATTGAAGAGTAGCGGTGATAGTGCATCACCCTGTTTCAAGCCAGATGTTATTTGGAAAGGGTCTGATTTCCTGCCTTTATATGTTACTATATTATAAGTATCTTCCATGCATAGTCTGGTCATGTTGATTAACTTCCTTGGTATTCCAAATTCCTGCATAGCATTCCATAGACTATTCCTATGGACACTATCATAAGCCTTTTTAAAATCCACAAAAATGTTATAGAGATCTCTTTTATATTCCCAATTTTTCTCGGCTATTTGTCGTAAGATAAATATCTGATCTATTGTTGATCTGTTTTGTCTAAAACCGGCCTGGTAGTCACCTAATATGTCTTCTGAATATGGTTTTAGTCTATTTAGTAATACTGCGGATAGTATCTTCTAGCTTGTGGACAGTAGTGATATTCCTCTATAATTTTCACATTGGAACTTATCTCCTTTCTTAAAGATAGGTATCAATAATGACTCTTTCCAATCATGGGGTAATTCTTCTGTCCTCCAGATTTTTATTATTAGTTCGTATAGCTTTAGATGTAATGCATGGCCACCTGACTTTATAAATTCAGCAGCAATTCCATCAGCCCCAGTTGCCCTATTGTTTTTAAGTCGTGTGATTACATATAGGATTCTTCAAATGCAGGTTCTTCAGTTTGTGGTTCACACGTTAGAACCTCTTCCTGTGGGAAAGTGATACTTGAAGCTTCACAATTTGGTAATTCAACAAAATATTCTTTCCATGTGTTGCACATTTCCTCATTGGTATTTATCATATTCCCATTTTTGTCTTTTAAACCATATGTGTTGTGAGTAGTATAGTGGGGCGCCCAGACACACAAAAACATATCCAAGATGGCGACTGGTGATTTTATGAAGGAAATATGGGTTTTTTTTTGGAAAAGTGCCGACTGGGTGAAATTTTTTTTGGCGGTAGCTGGTGGGAACGAAAAATCTGTGGGTTGTTGGCGGGTTTCTGTAAAAGTAATTAAGGTAGTATGGTCTATTTTTTTGGTGGGAATTTGTCTCTGGAACGGGGTGAAATGTTTTTGGCGGGTTTCTGTAAAAGTAATTATGGCTGCCTGGTCTATTTTTTTGGTGGGAACAGGGGTATATTTTGGTTGGTGGGTTGTTTCTGTGAAAGTAATTAGGTAGTGTATGAATGTGGCGGTGTGAGTACGGATGAAGGGTTTGAAGGGCTGTAAGTTATATATTTTGGTTGGTTACGTAGGGTATATGATCTGTTATACAACTATGCGTGGTGAGTGATGTATAAACTGCCAAGGGTGTGATGGGTCGTCTTTATACTCGACGAAGTAAGAGGTGTAAATGGTTACTATCATCTGAACAGTGTGATAGTAGTGTCTAAGTGAAAGTAAAGGCTGGTATGTTCATAGTAGCTTATTCACTACCATCATTACAAAGGAAATCTTATAAAGTTGTAATGGGTGTCATTTGATGGTAAGGGGTGGGTATTAGTGGTCAAGTAGGAGTGGTCGATATAGGGGTGGTCATAAATGTAATAAGATAAGAGGTGTTATGTTCGCAGTTACACACTGGTCAACCAGTGGTCAAGCAGTGGTCAAGTAATGATCAAGTAAGGAAATTTTAGGGAAAAGTGATTGTAACGATATGTTGGTGATTAAAGAGTGGTAAATTAGTGGTCAGCAGTGGTCAAGTATGGAAATTTTAGGGGAAAGTGATTGTAATGATATGGTGAGGCTTAAAGGGTGATAAATTAGTGGTCAAGCAGTGGTCAAGTGAGGAAAATTTTAGCGGAAAGTAGTTGTAGCGACATGGTGATGCTTAAACGATGATAAATTAGTGGTCAAGTAGTGGTCAAGTGGTCGAGTGACCACTTAAATTGTAGAGGACGATGTCCCTAAGATTATGGTAGTGATTAAAGTGATCGATGACGTGGTCAAGCAGTGGTCAAGTGGTCGAGTGACCACTTAAATTGCAGGGGAAAGTACGTATAATGCAATGGTGGTGGGTAAAGTGAGGAAGAATCAATAGTAGTGATAATAGTACTACCAATATTAGCGACAAGAATATTAGCTGGTGCGTTGTTAGAGATACAAGTCTCTTTTTGTGGGGTGTGTAAAAATCATACAAAGAGGGTCATACAAACACAAAGACAGCCAAGTACACACTTGATACATTTGTACATAAAGACATACACATAAAGACAGACAAGCACAAAGACACACCCATACCATTACTACTGTCATCACAACTATACACAAGTACACACATACAGATACAGAACCATACAGACAGAGACAGTATGATTGCCTGGGACCATCAACACGCACGTTTCATGGCTACGGTCAGGAATTTCTTAATGAGAAAAACACGCGATGGTACCAGTACACCCGTGGTATGAATGGGGGTGAGCATCATGGTATTATTGGTTGTTTCAAGTGGCTGGCTTTTCCCCCTTCTTTTTCGAGAGACAGCAACAATGACATATATATATAAAGAGAGAGAGAGAGAAGAAAAACTATACAATGGAACAAATACATAATAAAATAGAGAAACAAATAATAACATTTTCAAACGGCTTTTATTGGTATACAACATTTAAAACTGGGTTTTGTTTTATGTTCCAAAGGGAGCAGAGGGGGACTTGATTATTGTAGAAAGATGTCTGGGCTTTCAGAGGCTTGTCTTGACTGACGGTAGATTGATATAGATGGAGTGTCGTCGTTCCTGTGTCTTGAGGAACTGTCACCACTTTCAAACTGTTGTCTAGTTGTCTCGGCATATCAACAGGTCTTGACATGAATACATCATACACAAGAACACTCAAAGACAAATACAAAGACAACCAAACACACACACGTACACACATACAGATACAGAAGTACAGACAAACCATACCATTACTACTGTCATCACAACTATACACAAATACAGACACACTCACCCATAAACAATTACACAAATACACACCTACAATTAAAAACACACAAAGACACAGACACACTTGTACATACAGATACACAAGTACAGACAAACCATATCATTACTACTGTCATCACAACTATACACAAGTACAGAGACAGCGGAGACACAATCGTACCATTACTACTGTCATCACAACTATACACAAGTACACACTTACACACCCATAATCAAATACACAAATACACACCTACAATCAAAAAACACACAAAGACACAGACACACTTGTACATACAGACCTACAACTACAAAAAAACAAAGACACACCCAAAACATTACTACTGGTACCACAACCAGTACAGATACACTCACCCATAAACAAATCGTGGCCCTACAAGAATATCACAAACCACAAATTTTTGGTAAAGAACGCAGATGTCCGAGACAGCCCCTACGTCATCAGCGCCATGTGCAAAAGTCATTAAGTGGTAGTATGAGTCATCGGTGTGTAGGAAAGCAGGCGGGCGGCGTGAGAATAGCTTGTCTTCAAAAACTGCCATGTCAGCTTTGTCGTGTGCAGAACCAGTGTATAAAATAGACGGCGTCTCTTGTGAGCTCAGTACCACTCGGTCTACACCAGTTCAGTGGTGACTTGGGTAGCTACAGTGTTATTTTCGAACCACGCTGGTGTGAGCATTGTTCGTGTAGTAAGCAGATATTGTTCACGTACTGACTTGGCTAGCTACAGCAGTGAAACAGGTTGGTGTGAGCCTTATTCGTGTCGTCGGCATCTGATAAAACAGTGAAACATATATTGTATACACCAGAACATTTTTTGCGGTTGTAAGAAAGTGAAAGTGTGACTTATGACCAGTTTATCAATATGACCACCAGATCTACGTTCACGTGTTCAGTGTGCGACAAAGCCTATTGTGATAACTATACCCTTAATCGCCACATATACGGTACGAAACCATACTTATGTCATATCTGTGGGCAACGTTTCAACAGAAAAGACAGTCTACAAAGACACAAACGAACACATCATCACCGGCCTATGGATACAGTAGAACCAATTACTACAACTACATCTTCAACATCAGAGACGACACCACCTACAACCCCGACGACACCACCAACTGAAACCATCATAATTAACAGTCAAATACAACCAGACGAGAATATTCTTGAACAACTGGTAGACGACGAAGTGACCATCTTACCACCCGGGGAACCTGAGACACTACACATCCTTCCATCGGATATTCAACAAACATATAGAGAAAATTGGGAAGCTATCAGGACACATCACAAGATTAACAAGTATTTATTGACATACACCTTCTTTATTAGCCCGGAGATACAAAAGCCTATCAACTGGACAGCTACGTTTTATAAGATTTTCAACGCTCAAATTAGTCGCTTTAAGATCAACTTGTTAATCTTGTGATGTGTCCTGATAGCTTCCCAATTTTCTCTATATGTTTGTTGAATATCCGATGGAAGGATGTGTAGTGTCTCAGGTTCCCCGGCTGGTAAGATGGTCACTTCGTCTTCTACCAGTTGTTCAAGAATATTCTCGTCTGGTTGTATTTGACTGTTAATTATGATGGTTTCAGTTGGTGGTGTCGTCGGGGTTGTAGGTGGTGTCGTCTCTGATGTTGAAGATGTAGTTGTAGTAATTGGTTCTACTGTATCCATAGGCCGGTGATGATGTGTTCGTTTGTGTCTTTGTAGACTGTCTTTTCTGTTGAAACGTTGTCCACAGATATGACATAAGTATGGTTTCGTACCGTATATGTGGCGATTAAGGGTATAGTTATCGCAATAGGCTTTGTCGCACACTGAACACGTGAGCGTAGATCAGGTGGTCATATTGATAAACTGGTCATAAGTCACACTTTCACTTTCTTACAACCGCAAAAAATGTTCTGGTGTATACAATATATGTTTCACTGTTTTATCAGATGCCGACGACACGAATAAGGCTCACACCAACCTGTTTCACTGCTGTAGCTAGCCAAGTCAGTACGTGAACAATATCTGCTTACTACACGAACAATGCTCACACCAGCGTGGTTCGAAAATAACACTGTAGCTACCCAAGTCACCACTGAACTGGTGTAGACCGAGTGGTACTGAGCTCACAAGAGACGCCGTCTATTTTATACACTGGTTCTGCACACGACAAAGCTGACGTGGCAGTTTTTGAAGACAAGCTATTCTCACGCCGCCCGCCTGCTTCCCTACACACCGATGACTCATACTACCACTTAATGACTTTTGCACATGGCGCTGATGACGTAGGGGCTGTCTCGGACATCTGCGTTCTTTACCAAAAATTTGTGGTTTGTGATATTCTTGTAGGGCCACGATTTGTTTATGGGTGAGTGTATCTGTACTGGTTGTGGTACCAGTAGTAATGTTTTGGGTGTGTCTTTGTTTTTTTGTCGTTGTAGGTCTGTATGTACAAGTGTGTCTGTGTCTTTGTGTGTTTTTTGATTGTAGGTGTGTATTTGTGTATTTGATTATATAAGGGTGTGTATGTGTGTACTTGTGTATAGTTGTGATGACAGTAGTAATGGTACGATTGTGTCTCCGCTGTCTCTGTACTTGTGTATAGTTGTGATGACAGTAGTAATGATATGGTTTGTCTGTACTTGTGTATCTGTATGTACAAGTGTGTCTGTGTCTTTGTGTGTTTTTTGATTGTAGGTGTGTATTTGTGTAATTGATTATGGGTGAGTGTGTCTGTATTTGTGTATAGTTGTGATGACAGTAGTAATGGTATGGTTTGTCTGTACTTCTGTATCTGTATGTGTGTACGTGTGTGTGTTTGGTTGTCTTTGTATTTGTCTTTGAGTGTTCTTGTGTATGGTGTATTCATGTCAAGACCTGTTGATATGCCGAGACAACTAGACAACAGTTTGAAAGCGGTGACAGTTCCTCAAGACACAGGAACGACGACACTCCATCTATATCAATCTACCGTCAGTCAAGACAAGCCTCTGAAAGCCCAGACATCTTTCTACAATAATCAAGTCCCCCTCTGCTCCCTTTGGAACATAAAACAAAACCCAGTTTTAAATGTTGTATACCAATAAAAGCCGTTTGAAAATGTTATTATTTGTTTCTCTATTTTATTATGTATTTGTTCCATTGTATAGTTTTTCTTCTCTCTCTCTCTCTCTCTCTCTCTCTCTCTCTCTCTCTCTCTCTATATATATATATATATATATATATATATATATATATATATATATATATATATATATATATATATATATATATATATATATATATGTCATTGTTGCTGTCTCTCGAAAAGAAGGGGGGGGGGTAAGCCAGCCACTTGAAACAACCAATAATACCATGATGCTCACCCCCATTCATAGCAAGGGGTTAGTGGTACCATCGCGTGTTTTTCTCATTAAGAAATTCCTGACCGTAGCCATGAAACGTGCGTGTTGATGGTCCCAGGCAATCATACTGTCTCTGTCTGTATGATTCTGTATCTGTATGTGTGTACTTGTGTATAGTTGTGATGACAGTAGTAATGGTATGGGTGTGTCTTTGTGCTTGTCTGTCTTTATGTGTATGTCTTTATGTACAAATGTATCAAGTGTGTACTTGGCTGTCTTTGTGTTTGTATGACCCTCTTTGTATGATTTTTACACACCCCACAAAAAAAGAGACTTGTATCTCTAACAACGCACCAGCTAATATTCTTGTCGCTAATATTGGTAGTACTATTATCACTAGTATTGATTCTTCCTCACTTTACCCACCACCATTGCATTATACGTACTTTCCCCTGCAATTTAAGTGGTCACTCGACCACTTGACCACTGCTTGACCACGTCATCGATCACTTTAATCACTACCATAATCTTAGGGACATCGTCCTCTACAATTTAAGTGGTCACTCGACCACTTGACCACTACTTGACCACTACTTGACCACTAATTTATCATCGTTTAAGCATCACCATGTCGCTACACCTACTTTCTGCTAAAATTTTCCTCACTTGACCACTGCTTGACCACTAATTTATCACCCTTTAAGCCTCACCATATCATTACAATCACTTTCCCCTAAAATTTCCTTACTTGACCACTGCTTGACCACTCATTTACCACTCTTTAATCACCAACATATCGTTACAATCACTTTTCCCTAAAATTTCCTTACTTGATCATTACTTGACCACTGCTTGACCACTGGTTGACCAGTGTGTAACTGCGAACATAACACCTCTTATCTTATTACATTTATGACCACCCCTATATCGACCACTCCTACTTGACCACTAATACCCACCCCTTACCATCAAATGACACCCATTACAACTTTATAAGATTTCCTTTGTAATGATGGTAGTGAATAAGCTACTATGAACATACCACCCTTTACTTTCACTTAGACACTACTATCACACTGTTCAGATGATAGTAACCATCTACACCTCTTACTTCGTCGAGTATAAAGACGACCCATCACACCCTTGGCAGTTTATACATCACTCACCACGCATAGTTGTATAACAGATCATATACCCTACGTAACCAACCAAAATATATAACTTACAGCCCTTCAAACCCTTCATCCGTACTCACACCGCCACATTCATACACTACCTAATTACTTTCACAGAAACAACCCACCAACCAAAATATACCCCTGTTCCCACCAAAAAAATAGACCAGGCAGCCATAATTACTTTTATAAAAACCCGCCAAAAACATTTCACCCCGTTCCAGAGACAAATTCCCACCAAAAAAATAGACCATACTACCTTAATTACTTTTACAGAAACCCGCCAACAACCCACAGATTTTTCGTTCCCACCAGCTACCGCCAAAAAAATTTCACCCAGTCGGCACTTTTCCCAAAAAACCCCCATATTTCCTTCATAAAATCACCAGTCGCCATCTTGGATGTGTTTTTGTGTGTCTGGGCGCCCCACTATACTACTGTTGTGGTGGTGCCCTCGTTTCATTGACTTCAGTTCTTTTAAAAAAAACTTTCTGGATTCGTTTTTCTGGTGATTAATTTCCATATCTTTGATTATATTACTCATATATTCTCGCTTCTGCTGTCGAGCTATGTTTGTAGCCTCTTTACATTCATTTCTATATTGCTCTTCCTTTTGGATGTTATTGATGTCATTTAACCATAAATGTCTGGCATTCATTTTCCTAATGACTGCTTCTTCACATTTTTGATTGAACCATCTGTTCTTTCTATGCGTGGTTAACACACCGAGACATTCTTCTGCGGTAGATTGAATTGTATTCTTGATGTTCAACCAAGTTTGGTCAACGCTTTCCTCCAAAGGGTTTTGCAGAGTTTCATGTTTACATTTTATTTCATCTGTAAATTTCTTTTTGACTGTAATTTCTTGTAGTTTTTCTCTGTTATATGTTGGGTGTAATAATCTTTGTAATTTAGTATAGAAAGCTCTCTTAAGTTTTATTTTAAATTTTGCTCCAACGAGGAAGTGGTCGCTGTGGCACTCAGCTCCTCTAAAACTTCTAACTTGTTGTATGTTTGATGCATTGCTGTTGTTAATTAAAATGTGATCTATTTGATTATAGGTTCTCTTGTCACATGATTTCCAAGTTTGTTTGTGTATATCCTTTCTTTGTAGTCTGGTACTGCTAATCTGCAGTCCTTTGGCTTCTGCCAGGTTGTTGACTCTCCATCCATTATCATTTGAAGTTGTATGTAGGCATTCCATACCGGCCGCTTTTTTATGAGTTTGCTCT
The DNA here is from genome assembly GCA_014155875.1 of Cepaea nemoralis. Taxonomy (NCBI): domain Eukaryota; kingdom Metazoa; phylum Mollusca; class Gastropoda; order Stylommatophora; family Helicidae; genus Cepaea; species Cepaea nemoralis. Next base: position 241,108 of record JACEFZ010027676.1, read on the forward strand.
CTACCTATTTTTACGTTGAAGTCTCCCAGCACAATCAGGATGTCCTGTTTGGGGGTTTCTTCTATGACATCTTCCAAATCATTATAAAAGTCTTCTTCAATATGGGGACGATCCTTTGCCATGAAGTTGGAACCGCGACTAACTAACTAACTAACGTCATCTTCTTTCTCTTCAGTAGGTGCATGTACATTAATCATCGTTATATTTTTCCATTTACCTTTTATTCGTAATTTACTTCTTCTTCTTCTTTCGTTCGCCTGAAATATGCTTATAACTGCAATGTTGTCTCTTGTATGAATCCAACAGTCTTTTTTAGTTCATTCAGCGGTCCATAGAGTTTATCTTCCACTGTTGTCTCTCTAGACCTGAAGGTTCGCCTGGATATGTTGTAGTTTGGGCAATCCTGGAGTAATGTGCTCTGCTGTCTGCGACGCCAAACCACATGTGCACATGGCTGAGTCACCAATCTTGAATTTTGTATACATGTGGTTGCGTAATCTATTGTGTCCTGTTCTGAGGCGCAGAAGAATGACCTGTTCTGGTCTGTCCATAACGTGGTAGTCGTCTTGAGTAAGATTTGGTGGCCTTCTGACTTCTTCTTCTTCTTTCGTTCGCTTGAAATATGTCTATATCTGCAATGTCGTCTCTTGCATGAATTGAACTGTTTTTTTTTTCAGTTCACACAGTGGTCCATAGAGTTTATCTTCCACTGTCGTCTCTCTAGGCCAGAAGGTTTGCCTAGATATGTTATATTTTGGGCAGTCTTGGAGTATGTGCTCTGCTGTCTGCGACGCCAATGCACATGTGCACATGGCTGTTTCACCAATCTTGAATTTTGTATACATGTGGTTGCGTAATCTATTGTGTCCTGTTCTGAGGCGCAGAATAATGACTTGTTCTGGTCTGTCCATAACGTGGTAGTCATCTTGAGCAGGTTTTGGTGGCTTTCTGACTGATTTGATCATTCTTTTCTTTTGGTGGTATGTAACGGGCACATCAGGCTGTTCTTCATTTGCTCCTTCCTTAGCCAATTGATCAGCTCTGTCGTTTCCGGGGACTCCACAGTGGGATGGTATCCACTGTATGGTGATCTTACGCTGACTGCTAAGTTCAGAAAGTTGTATCCTCAGAACTGGCAATTTCCCAGACAGGAGCGCCTCTATTACGGATTTTGCATCTGTCAATATCACCACAGGTTGTGTACCATGGCTGGTATTTTGTAATTTCTCTGTGGCTATCTTGATTGCCTCAATTTCAGCATCATAATTATGGCAGTACTTTCCTGTTGGAATTCTGGCCGTGTCTCTAGTATTATATGGGTATTCTATATACACTCCCGCTCCTCCATTTCGAACAGCATTTTGTGCTGACCCATCTGTGTAAACTCGTATCCATAGGTCCTGTGGGTATTCGTCATCAAGGAAGCTGAGAGTGGCTGTTCTGCGCTGTACACTGTTCTGTTCTTCTTTGTCAAATATTCCTCTCACTTTTGACTGGATTTGTAGCGATATTCTATGTTCATCTTTCCACGGGGTTCGCTCTGGAATGGTTGTCAGGGGCATACCAACTGTGGGAAGATCGATGGTTTCTCTGCAGAGTTGTTTGGCCTGGTGGATGAAACTACTTCTTTTCAACCGCCCCATAGCTAAGTTTTCAAATCGGTTCTTCATAGGGTGGCCTGGCAAGCTGAGAAACTTTTCTGCTTGTATGAGTGTTTTTGTATCTCTGCGTTCTCTTAAAGCTTGTGTCCTCCCCATTTTCTCCATTGCTACTATAGGGGTTGATCTCATCCCTCCTGTGATGACTCTAAGAGCTTGATTTTGCACCTTGTCCAGCTCCTGCAATGTAGTTTTTGATGCTGAACACCACGCAGTTGACCCGTATTCCAAGTGTGGTCGTATGCTCTGTTGATAAACTTTGCTAAGTATTTTCCCACTGGCTCCCCAAGTGGTTCCATTAACAGCTTTAAAGTTTAGAACGTTCCCCCATAAATCTTTTTTGATGACAAACCCTGTTCGTATCATATATTTTTAAATTACAGCTAAGAGACATTTGAAATATCTCGCATATCTGAAAAAATTCATTGGCTTTGAGTTATTTTAAATATCCCGCATTTTCGGGAAAAATTCATAGATTTTAGCTATTTCATGCGGTCTTCGGCGTCTTCGGGAAATTCGCAAAGCTATCGGGCTCATACTCATAACTACTTTCAGACCAGCTTGACAAAGTTCCGTGTTATTCTGTGGTTTCGTTCTATTTCGCCACTGCGTCTAGAAGATTTTGCGATCGGCGTTAAAATACAAATGTATCATATTTATAGTAAGAGTTCAAACTAACCAAGCTCCCCCGATGTGTCTCCACCTTGACGTGGTGGGGGAGCTTGCGTGTCCCATAGACCCCATTTGCTTGCCGATGGGTGAAAAATTACATATCGGACAGCTTATGGGATAGGGACCAGACTAAGAAAGACACAACCTGCTGCTCTGCAGGCATAGACTGAGGATAGCAGTCAAAATTTAAATGAGGTGCACAAAGGCAGAATTTCTTGGTCCGGACAAAGCTCTTAAGGCTCCCTGTCGAGGGCTGTGGCTGAACGCCTCTAAGCCACAAACCCTCGGATCTTAGAGCCAGGCTGATACCCGTCTACCGGAAAATAGAAACATGATACTGAGCAAGCTACATGCTCAGGTCTGATACATGTTCGAAGGCTCCCAGCTGGGGGATATGAGAGTTTCCCGGATGAAGGGGCCTGGCATTCTGGACCCGTTCACTGCTGCACGAAGGTAAGGTGCTGAGCCGGCAGCACATGTAGCCTACCTCGTGAGCGAGTACAAAAAAGTCAGAAAAGTGCCCCAGTCGAAGGGTTACGGAAACTGTCTGTATCTAACTCATAGAGAGTGTAGACAAAAGTGGAAGAATGTCTCATCAACGCGAAATGGAACGCACGGTGAGCGAACCTATTGCGTGGTCTGAAGTCACAAGCAAAAGCTTACCGAGTGGATGTCACTCGCAGTCTGACCGCTCCTGGTGTGTGATTGAGCGATCAGTGGCAAGTGGGATGCCCAACACATGGAAGTGAGGAACTAAAGCAGCCATGAGCAGGACGTGGAAACTCCCTGGGTGAGCCCAGTCTCAGAGCAATATGTGCCGGCTCTGCAATTATGGAAGCCTCCTTGGATAGCGAGATAATGCCCATGGTCTGCCCCTGCCTTCCCTTGAGGGCAGACCACGATATCGTTGATCGTTCTATCTTGACCAGCTGAGATGTGGGTGACATTACAACAGTCTAACGTGTCTCGAAACCAGAGGAAGGCTAACCTCACTAAAAAATGCCCGCCGGAAGTCGGAAGTGTCGTCCTACGGGTGGCAAACTAAAAATTGACACTACGCATTTACGTCCGAGTGAAATGTCTCGCCCGAAAGTCTCCCGTGCTAGGAACAGCTCTGACTACCTAGTTTCCGAATGCCGCTCTTGTTCGGAACAGCTCTGACTGGGTAGTTTTCCGAATGTCCGCCGTGCCTAGAACAGCTCTGATGGGTACAGGGACAAGCACATGTCCGAAAACTCGCTTAGTGGAAACCAACCGCAGAGCTGACTGGTTTGTGCAGGAACGGCCCGGGGCGAGCGAAATGCCCAATATATTGAAGTGAGGAATTAAAACAGCCATGAGCAGGACGTGACGATTCCCTCGGTAAACCCAGCACCAGAGCGTTATGTGCCGGCTCTGCAATTATGGAAGCCACCCAGGATGGCGGAAAATGCTATGGACTGTCCCTGCCTTCACTTGAGGGATGACCGTGTAGTCTTCGACTGTTCCAACTAGACCAGCTGAGATGTGGACGGTACCACAAAAGTGAGAGTCTCCCAGGATTGCTAACCTGGCCAAAAATGCACGCTAAAAGTCGGATGTGTTGGCCTGAGGGTTTCGACCCGAGGGTGCCTAACCAGACACACCGCAATCACATCTGAAAAAATCACTCCGGATGAACGCAAAGAAGAAGAAGAAACTAACCAAGTATCCTGTCTACCATATCGGTTCTATAGGTAAATAAACCCTGAAACGTTTTATTATGTAATTTACATTAATTAATTAATATTAATTAATATTACCCGTGGTGTTTTTTTTTTCAGTTAAAAACGAAGACCTACCATGGCGTCAACTAGTAAAGACGTTGGACCAAAAAAAGAGAAGAATCACAGATGAATTCAGAAGTTTTCAAGACAGGTGGACTATAAACTATTTTTTCGTGGAAATTAAAACAAAGCCCATATGCTTGATATGCAACGAATCTGTTTCTGTTTTGAAAGAGTATAACATCAAACGGCACTACGAGACTAAACATGCAAATAAGTTTGATAAGTACAAAGAGCAATTTCGAGAAGACCAAGTAAATGACTTTAAAAAAAAAAAATTCTGCACAATAAAAGATATTTACTAGAGCGGGTTCAGCGTCAATATGCTATGTAAAAGCTAATTATGCAGTAGCCATGATACTAGCAACAACAAAAAAATCGAAGCCATATTCAGATGGTGAAATGGTTACGGAATGTTTGGAGAGCGCTTGAAATTCTGTGTCCAAAAAAGAAGAAGTATTTCTAAAAAATAAGTCTGTCTCGTCAGACTATTACTAGGTGTGTGGACGATATTGGAAAACATATTGAAGATAATTTGAAAAGTCGAGCATCCGGGTTTATATTTTATGCTCTAGCATTAGATGAAAGCACAGATATGACAGATACTGCCCAAGTGGCAATTTTTATCAGGGGTGTTGATGTACATTTAAAAAAGACAGAACAATTAGAGGTACTGTATCCACTCAAGGACACTACTAAGTCACGAGGTTTGCTGGAGGCAGTTACATCGACATTGAATCGCTTTTCGTTACTTAACTTATCGGGTTTAACAACGTATGGTGCTCCAGCAATGGTTGGGAAACACGAAGGTTTAGTAAAATTGATTGAAAATGAGGCCTCCAAAGCCGGTAATACTTCAATGCTAAATTTTCATTGCATTATTCATCAGGAGAATTTATGTTCGAAGTCCCTCAAAATGGACCATGTCATGAAATTGGTCGTCAAAATATTGATCTTCATTAAGTCGAACGGGTTGAATCACCGTCAGTTCCAAGAATTTTTAAAGTCTTTGGACTCAGATTAAAATGACGTTACATTTTATGCAGAATTAAGATGGCTGACCCGTTCCAAAATGTTGAAAAGAGTGTTTGATTTGCAACAAGAAATACAATAATTCTTTGCAAGCAAGTCATAAAGTATCACAGAGTTTGAAGACAAAGAGTGGGTTTGCGACTTTGCATTTCTGGTCGATATAACTAGCCACCTAAATGACGTTAACACTCGTCTACAAGGAAAGATAAATAAATTAATAAGATGTATGATTATATTTCTGCATTTCAAATGAAACATGGTCTTTGGGAACAACAGTTAAGGACAAAAAAAACTTTACTCAGTTTCCTACATTGTCATTGCAACCAGGCGTCACACAGGAGGCGGCGGATAAATACGCTGACCTAAACCTCGAATTTGAAAACCGATTTCAGGATTTAAAAAAAAAAAATAATATGCTGTTTTGTGCGTTTGCAATGCCTTTCGCGGTAGACGTGAATTTATTACAAGAAGATTACAGGAAGATTACAAATGGAACGATGTGAAATGTGTTGTGATACACAGTTAAAGGAGAAATTCCATCATGTTGGTTTGGAAGAGTTCTATTAAAACGTATTTGGACAAGGATAAATATCATGCGTTTTACAAACATACTCTGTCGATTGTTTCGCTATTTGGAAACGCTTATGCGTGTGAGCAGCTTTTTAGTCGCATGACGCACATCAAATCACAAGTGAGAACACGAATTACTTATGTTCATTTGGAAAACTGTTTGCGTGTAGCGACACATCAGTCGAGATCAATTTTGATTCACTTAGTTCTGCAAAACAAAGTCAGATGTCTCACTTTTAAATATTTTAAAACTCTTTAATAAATATGTTTGATTCTCAGTTATGTTTTATTTTCTTACATTCAAAGATAGTGACTTCTTCTTCTTCTTTCGTTCGCCTAAAATATGTTTATAACTGCAATGTTGTCTCTTGTATGAATCTAACAGTCTTTGTTAGTTCATTCAGCGGTCCATAGAGTTTATCTTCCACTGTTGTCTCTTTAGGCCAGAAGGTTCGCCTGGATATGTTGTAGTTTGGGCAATCCTGGAGTATGTGCTCTGCTGTCTGCGACGCCAAACCACATGTGCACATGGCTGAGTCACCAATCTTGAATTTTGTATACATGTGGTTGCGTAATCTATTGTGTCCTGTTCTGAGGCGCAGAAGCATGACCTGTTCTGGTCTGTCCATAACGTGGTAGTCGTCTTGAGTAAGGTTTGGTGGCCATCTGACTGATTTGATCATTCTTTTCTTTTGGTGGTATGTAATAGGCACATCTGGTTGTTCTTCTTGTGCTCCTTCCTTAGCCAATCGATCAGCTCTGTCGTTTCCGGGGATTCCACAGTGGGATGGTATCCACTGTATGGTGATCTTACGATGACTGCTAAGTTCAGAAAGCTGTGTCCTCAGAACTGGCAATTTCCCAGACAGGAGCGCCTCTATTACGGATATTGCATCTGTCAATATCACCACAGGTTGTGTACCATGGCTGGTATTTTGTAATTTCTCTGTGGCTATCTTGATTGCCTCAATTTCAGCATCATAATTATGGCAGTACTTTCCTGTTGGAATTCTGGCCGTGTCTCTAGTATTATTTGGGTATTCTATATACACTCCCGCTCCTCCATTTCGAACAGCATTTTGTGCTGACCCATCTGTGTAGACTCGGATCCAGAGGTCCTGTGGGTATTCGTCATCAAGATAGTGACTAATTGCATAGGATACTCTTCATTCTCCGAAATGCAGCATTTGCTTGCCCTATTCTGCTCTTAATCTCTGTTGTAAATCTTTCATCTGATGTTATAAATGTCGCTATGTATCTAAAATTATCCACTTGGTTAAGAATTTTCTCTTCTATTTCTATTGAACATTTTGGTGTCACCATTTTCTTTAATACCAAATTGTTACTATTTCCTGGATATTTGAGGAAAGCCCGTTCTTCTACTCCCTGTTACTTCAATATCCAAACAATTGTTGTAGATCTATCTGTTGCATAATCCGCAACCAATACTTTGTCATCTGCATAGTGTATTTTGTTTACATTATAACCTCCGATTATTATTCCTGGCGTCTCTTTGATCTCTCTCATTATTACTTCCCTATACAGGGAGAGCCTGTCTCTTTGGCGAAGAGGTTACGGACGCCGTTCGTGATCCCACATACCAGCGTTCAAAACACAGCAGTGCGCGATTTGGCAGCAGACCGCGTTGCGCTGGTTTGTTTTAACGAAATGGTATGGGTGCCGATCGTTCAGAAAGCAATGACAAACTACTGAATGCTGGTGTTGACTGCAAACGTCCTGTAAAGGATATGCAAGTAACTTTTATGGAGGGAGAAGAGATACGGTTACAAAACACATCACTATCGTACTCCTAGCTTTATTTGTTCATAGCTGCCCTCTTTATTTTCCATAAGGCAAGTGGAAAGATTTATGAAAAAGAGCGACGGGAAGGCAAATAATAAACATCTAGATGACTTGGCCTAATCGAAACAAAACCACAGTGCTGTTCCACGACTCTGGAGGTTGTGTGACATCGAACTATGACCGCCCACACTTATCGGAAGCACACATGATGATGGTGATGTATTGCTTAATCCTTCTCTGCGGATCTCTAGGGGTGTCTGTGTGTGACACGTTCTTGTGTACTTATTTTATAATTTAGTTATTCATAAATTCTTAGGAAAGGGCATTTGATAGAGTAGATAAAAATAAGCTGTGGGAAATCCCTAAACGACATTGAGTAAGTGCACAGCTAACAAACTTATGTAGAAGTTTATAGTATTTATACAACAGTGAATATACAGTAAGAACAAACGGAGGACACTCAGAATCCTTCGACATAAGACCTGGAGTACGACAAGGTTGTGTCCTCCCCCCCCCTCTCTCTCTCTCTCTCTCTCTCTCTCTCTCTCTCTCTCTCTCTCTCTCGTTCTTTCATTATCATCATCATGTGCCATGCTGGTAAGCGTGGGCGGTCATGTTTCGCCATCTCACTCGATCACTAGAATCGTGGATCAGCGCTGTGTTCTTGTCTCGACCATACTACGTGACCAAGGCAAGTATTTACTTCTCTGCTTTCTCTTTGTTCTTACCCCCTCATTCTTGCCAGTTGTCATCAAGTTCTCCAATGTATTTCTCCTCACAACGTGTCCAAAAATGGTGCCTGTCTACGTCTAATTTCTCTAATCAGTTTACGGTTTTCATGTGTTTCTTGAAGGACTTGTTCATTGGTTTTTCTGTATGTCCTTGCTACTTTTTGCATTTTCCTCAGAAAATGCCCATTCAAAAGTGCAGGTTCTGTGTAGCACCCCAACACTCTCTTTATCGTTGTAAATGACATCTTTTTATTGGTCAGTATATTTTTAATCTTGTAAAAGGCTACCTTCGCAATGACAATTCTTGTTCTAATCTCTTCAAGGCATCTCCCATCTACTACACGAAACAAATGAAAATCGTAAATTGATTAGAGAAATTAGACGTAGACAGTCAAAATTGTTAGACATGTTATGAGAAGAAATAAATTGGAGAACTTGGTGACAACTGGCAAGATCGAGGGGAGGAGAACAAGAAGAAGACAGAGAAGTAAATACCTGGATGGCTTGACCACGTGGCATGGTCGAGACAGGAACACTGATATGATCCACGACTCTGGTGATCGAGTGAAATGGCGAGTCATGACCGCCCACGCTTATCGTGCATGACACACGATGGATGGATTAACAGTATTCCTCGCCATCAGGCGAACCCACTCCGACTTCAGAGGTACTTGTAATTTACGTGCCCAAGTCAAGGAACATAGGTCAAAATTTTAGTCCAGCTGTCCGGTGTAGGGACTGAACCACTTACCTCGGCATCAGCACACTGGATGTTTAAGAACACACGTTTTTATCCATTCGCCCATGCTCACCTACTAGCAACGGATATGAGATTCCTGAGAAGAATATTCAGTGTCTCAAAAAGAGAGACAATCAGAAATTATGAAAATCACGACTAAAGTGGGGGTAATCATCAGAAAACAGCAAGTTAAATTGTATGGCCATATACTGTTAAAAAACAAGACATGCAACATTTTTGGTGTTACTTTTATAAAAGATATTCGCTGACTGGACATCAGTCAACCTATCGACTGTGTCCACTTGGTCATTAACTTCTCGTGGTTACCTTAATTGTACTCACCTTATGATTCGTGAGGCCATAAACACAAAACTCTCTGACAATATTATTGAATGCCTATAAAAGATTGACGCTCCTCGAATAAATTCTGTTGAAAATTCAATGTGCAAGTATGGCTCATCTCACTCATCATCATTGGACGTATACAGTCACAAAGTGTAGTAGCTAAAGAATTTAATGTGGTTAGAAGCAGCATTGGCTCAGTGATAGACCCGCCGCGCAGTGGAAGACCCAGAATCACAACTGCTGCAGAAGACCGCTTCATACGGCTGCGTCACCTTAGCAGTCGATTTGTATCTGCATCTTCCACAGTCCAGTCAATGCCAGGAGCTCGTCGAATTTCAGATCAAACGGTCAGGAACCGGCTGCTTGACGCTGGTTTTTGGGCTAGAAGACCCTACAGAGGTCATGTTCTTACTTACCGACATCGCCAGAACCGACTGCAGTGGGTGAATGAGCATCGTCAATGGACCGTTGGGAATGACTGGAAACGGGTTTGGTTTAGTGATGAATCAATTTTTATGCTCCAGCGACACGATAGACGGAGAAGAGTTTTACCGCAGAGTTCGTGAGCACTACAACAATGAGGCTCCTCCACATGGTGGCGGAGGTGTAGTGATGTTGGGGGGGGGGGGGGGGGGGGGGGCGGCGATCAACTCCATGGGAAGAAGTGACCTGCTGCAAATTGAAAGGCGCCTGAATGCCCAACGATACGTCCCTGAATTTCTTTATCCTCACGTCCTTCCACTTCTGGCTGCACGAGGGTCGATTTTTCAGCAGGATAACGCTAGACCTCATGTGTCCACCAAGTTCCTCGCTGACAACAACGTTCAGACGATTCCGTGGCCAGCCATGTCATCAGACACGAACACTTAAGGGATGAACTCGACAGTCTCCGTCAGCGAGACGTGGCTCCAGCCAATCTCCAGCAGTTGTCTCTTGCACTGCGGGAAGAGTGGGCAACCATCCCACAACAACAGAACCAACGGCAAATCGGATCCATGTCAATGAGATGTCGTTCTCTGATAGAGGCCATCCACCTTACTGAAACGGGGACCTCAGTCGCAAAGACTAATAGCCCAAACCAAATTTAATGAACATCATTTCATTGTTAAAGTCGGAAAGTTTTTTCATGCCAGGATTGAAACATTAATTCCGTAAAATAAAATGTTGGTACAAGTTTGCAATTGAAATGTTGCGTTTTTTCGTCCCCCCCCCCCCCTTTTTTTTAACAGTATAACTAGGCTACCAACTAACAGTATACCACAAAAAGCAATGATGTACAGACCAGACGGAACCAGAAGAAGAGGCCGACCATGCAAACGATGGACAGAGAGAATAGCAGAATTTGTGGGACTCTCCATACATGAAGCCCATACACGGGCACTCTCCCGCTGTTTATGTTTCACCTCAAAACCTCAAAGTACAAGAGGAACAAAATGAGATGTGATATATTCCAACAATGTGGTACTTTATTGTTGGTATATCTTGATTGGAGTGACCATTTCGCCAGCATCGAATGTTTATCTCCAATACAAATGCTTCAACAATCACAAATAGAGAGCATCTGTTGCATTTGAATAACGAAGACACAAACAATAGATTGCACGATTTATTGCATGGCATATTTCGCTGCATCTCGTCAGGTACATACTGCAGAAATAACACAACTTACGGGAATTAACTAGATAAATCCTTCAAGTTGAAATATACACATATTCGCACAATAATGTCAATTATCTACCACATATGTTTTTTTCCCCCCAGGATATTTCCTTTGTAATGGGAAGCGAGCAGGCGGACAGATTGGTTGGGTCTGCACCTCTTGGTGGGGTACTGGTGCATGATCAGGCAGACGTGGTCGGGGCTCTTTGTGATCGTCTGCATATTGCTCAAGAAAAGATAGATCGTCACGGCCTGGAGAAAATGGCGCTGCACGGAATGACCAGAAGATCCGGCCGACATTCATATTCCGAATTAAGGCCAGACGGTCATATAATTAGACTGCTACCGGTACCATTAATACTGGGACTCTTCGCTGACTGCAAAGATAAGGACGTCCTGAGTGCCACGATAATGGTTCCTGACTCAACTCAACTACAAGTAAACTGTTTTTAAAGTGTCCACCAGATTTGTCACATTAAAAGTATTTAAAGAAGAAACATAACCAATCCCAGCGTGGGCTTGTAGATAATGAGAAAAAGATTTTTGTTGATTTTGTCCTTTACTTTAATCCGAAACTCCGGTATACTATCTGCGGTAACGCGCGCGTATTTCACATCACGTGATAACTACAAAGGGGAGCTTTGGAGTGGCCGGTAGAGATCGTTAACGATCCTTTTATTGAATAATATGACACATGCACACACTCACCGCGTCACGTGCTGCAGGGTGTCTCGACGGGGATGAAAGTCTTCTTCTTCTTCTTCCTCCCCTTCTTCTTTTTCGCCATAGAAGACGACGAAAAAGAGGATTTAAAAAAAAAAAAAACATGATTCGGCAGGGAATGCCCAGAGGTTCTGGCCGACACTCAGTATTCCGAGAACATTCCAGACAGACCACTAATCAACTGGTACCGTTAGTACTGTGAACACCTCCCTCCCCCACCATGTCTTCACTTACCGAGATAGACAGGATTGGGTGTTCCAATGACTGGCAGGGTCTCCCATATCAGACGGGTCAAGGGATAGGAACATGACTACGAGAGACACAAACCCCCTGCCTTGTCGGTAGACTGACAAACAAAGGCTAGGGAGAGCATACCCGAAAAAAAAAGCTTGTCGAAGTCGGATGTACTGAGCCACAGGCTTTACAAAACAGTGCAACAAAACTCAATCAATCCACGATGCCACATATTAAAAGAAATCAGAATGATGCCAATCCCATGAAGTCCCAGTACCGTGCGATAGATTTTGTCAGTATGATGCAAGTCTTCGAAATTAGTCATTAGTTGCGGTTCACAGCAACGGGTCGTCCCCATTATGCTCCGCTCCTGTGCCAGTGAATATCACACAAAATGCTTCTCACTGCCCCATGCGAATAGTAGAACAGACAGTAGGCTTGACAAACCAACAGCCCACACAGGTACACTGAGCAAAATGCCGCCTCCAGAATGCCAACACAAAAACCTTCCACGAAAAATACAGTTCATCGTGGATGGAAGCAGTAGTCACTACAAAACCATCAGCCACACATTACTGCATAAGGCAATCCAGTCATGTCTGCGATACACCGGCCGCCATTATTCAGAACATGCAGTTCACGCTACAAACAACCGCGGACAGATGTATAAACATTCCACACAAAATTCACAGCTCACAGTTTCACGCCACGCACTCAGCTCAATAGCAAGGCGACGGAACCATGCACTTCCAGTCCAACATGCGGAAAATGCAAATTCAAACTGTAGCCATGAACACTCTAGAGGCCTTAACAGTTCAAATGCCTATACCCCATGTTGGGGACTGGAAGATCAAAATGCCGCCCCTTACATTTCATTTTTTTTTGTGTGGTAAAAATGTCGCCCCTTTACGGTGCCGCATAATGCGGCCACCTCTGTGCATCATAACACGGCACAGCCATGTGAAGTATCACCAGGCGGTGAAAGGACAGTTTCCACCCAATGTTACTGGTCGCCACTTTCCCTTTTGCTGTGGAGCCAAGGCACTTAGGGATAGGGTCAGAGCTACTGACCAAACACCCCGGACACTCAACACAATCCAGTGACACACTGAATGAGCTCTTAACAAGAAAGTTACCCCAAAAAGTCATCTTTATCAAGATAGAATTGATGCTTATTGGATCCAAGAGACATACCTCAATGTCAGTCACAGATTCTCTCACATTCAGTGGATATCAGGCCATACGTTTCGACCATGAAGGACAGAATGGGGGAGTTATAATACTTACATGCAATACAATACCGTGCAGGGAAGTATTTGTGATCTCTGACAACCAAACAGAAATTAAAGGGGTTGATATGATGATACAGGACGTGAACATCAGAATATGCAATCTACTCGTATAAAGCCCAGCAGATAAGGACCTAACAATCTCAAACATGAAAATAACAGACATAACTGTCGGAGACTTTAATAGCCATTGAAAAAGATGGGCATATTCAGATACTGACAACAGAAGAGATGAAGCGTAGGACTGGGAAATAGACTCAAATCTCCATCTACTCAACAATGCGGACGTCACACCGAGCTTCTACTTTAGAAGATGGTTTACCACTTCTACTCCAGACTTAGCTTTCTGCACATGAGACTTCCTCCACAAAATCGATCACCATGTGCTTGACCAATTAGCAGGTAGTGACCACAGACCAATCAAGCTTGTAATGAAAATGGAGTATATGTTCCACAGGAGCAAACACCGTTTCCTCGATGGGATTACAAACGAGCTGATTGGGATAGATTTGCCATAATAACAGACACAGTGTGAAAACATAAATACACGACATGGCAACATGAAACAAATGGTGGAAAGTCTAAACAAAGCAATAATACAGGCAGCCACTGAATCTATTCCAAGAGGAGCGAGGAAAAATTACCAACCATACTGGACTGAAGAATTACACATTTTGGAGGATACAGTTGAAGATGCCAGGAAGACAGCAGAGAGAGAGAGAGAGAGAGAGAGAGAGAGAGAGAGAGAGAGAGAGAGAGAGAGAGAGAGAGAGAGAGAGAGAGAGAGAGAGAGAGAGAACAAACAACTGAAGCGATCTCAGCAAAATAGAACATTAAATCAAACAAGATATTGTTTTGTTGGAGGGTAACAACCAGAAAACCCGAACTTTGACAGGGATGGAAATAGACTATGGAAACAAGCGACATGCATCTAAGTTACCCAACGATTCAACAAACCAACCAACCAACCTCCCCAGAAATGTCGGACATGATCCAGTTACCACTGTATAAAGCTGGATGGTTCTGATGGGGAGAAAGGGTGTGGCAGTGTCGGGGATGTAACACTGACTCTGACGTGTAAGGAAGCGCTCTAACCACTGTACCACCATGCTTGGTCAATTTTACATGAAAAATTTCACACGGACACCCTGGTCTCCGAGTTACAGAGGTGCATATCTCGATGTGAAGTGTTCCCTTACATATAGGGAGGAAGAAGAGGAACAAGAAAGAGGAGAGGAAAAGAATAAGCAGGAAGAAGGATTAGGAGAAGGAAGATGAGAAACCTGAGGAGAAGTAGGGGTAGGAAGAGGACGGAGGATGAAGAAGAACAAGGAGGAAGAAAAAGAGGACAAAATAGAAAAAAGCATAATAATAAGCAGGAATAGAAAGAAGAGACGGGGAGGAACAGAAGAATAGGAGGAGGAGACAGAAGAAGAGGAAGAAATGTGCTTGTTGCGGTTTAGTATTTGCAAGTCTATAGACGTACATGGAAGGTGTCCACTAAATGACTGTTGACCAGTTCGTGTCTGTCAACAACTGCAGTTAAAATATGAACAGAGTGAGGCCAACCAGCGTGCTACTGGAAGCAGTGAATGACACACGCAAATGAAACACCTCTAAGTTAAACTGGAGCACAAAAACGCACACACGGAAAGGTACTCACAGCTGGCAAGATAGCACAGGCAGTGAAACTAAACCACACACTGAAGGTCAATCGTCGGTGACTCACGTACATATTGTAATATCTATAAATAGAACAGTGGAAATCTGAGGAATGGCAGTACTAGTTGGCCGAGGACTTTGCACTGATAGTTCTTTACTATCTCTCTCTCAGCTCTCTCGTGTGGAGGCCGCAGTTATGTGGTTGTATAGTAGAGTCAAGGACCGACATCACAGCATTCAGGTACATTCCCATACGTGATCCGTCATCTCCAACAGCTAGCGAAGAGCCCAGTACTAACGGTACATGGAGCTGCCTGATTATATGTCCGTCTGGTCTTTTCACTAAGTTTTGAGCGTCGGCCAGCATCTCTGGTCACTTCCTGCAGTATCATTCTCTCCAAGTCGTGATGATATACCTGCTCTTCTGCATTACACACACGATCCCAAAGAACCCCGACATCTGGCTTATAATGTACAAATACCCCACCAAGGGTTGCAGAGCCAGCCAATCTGTTTTTGCAGTAGAATAATAAGAACAGCGTGAACAGATACAAACACATCTTGACAGAAAAGAACTGATGACTCGCTTCAGAAGAGGACAGTCTACATTCTGTGAGCATGCCAGGAGAAGGGAACAGCCGAGTTTGTAGTCACAGCGTGCAAGTTGGAGAAGAGAGGAAGAGGGAGACCAAGAGAGATGATGCAGGATAATATGACATCATGGCATGAAGGAACAGTATCAGAAATGATTGGCAGTAAGAGAGACATAGCTTGTGGACAGACATGTTCATCAACGCTATACGGTATCCACTATATATAGGTATCCACTATGTATACCGGGTGTCTGTAAAGTCTCATTACTCTTTGCATGTAGAACAAATGTTTAAAAAAAATGAAGTATATGATGTGATACAAAAATGTGTTCAAGTCCACCCGGAAGCAATATGCAGCGAATGGTTGTCGTCTGCTGGAGTAATTCTTCTTCTTCTTCTTCTTCTTCGTTCATCCGGAGTGTTTTTTTTTTGGATGTGACTGCGTTGTGCCTGTTTACAGCAGAGCTGCGTTCTTGCGCCGTTAGGCCGACACATCCGACTTCTGCGGGCATTTGTTGACCGGGTTAACCTTCCCGGGGGTTTCTTAGGACGTTTGACTCTCACTGTTGAGGTGTTATCTCCCATCCTAGCTGGCCCATATAGAACAGCCACCCCTCTGCCGTGCGTCCACCTTGACGAGGTAGAGGGGCTTCCGCGTTCCAATGACCCCAAGAGCTATGCCGACGGTAGCACAGCTACTGGTAGGGTCACCCATGTCGGACAGGTCAAGGGAGAGGGACCAGACGAAGTGACGCACAAACCTGCTGCCTTGTAGGTAGACTGGGGACAGTCAAAGGCTAGGGAAAGCACCCCAAAATATGCTTGTCGAAATCGGATGTACTGAGCCACAGGCTTGACAAAGCAGTGCAACGTAACTTTATCATTTCATGATGCCACAGATGAAAATTAATCGTTATGGTGCTAATCCCGTGAAGTCCCATCAGGCGGTGATAGTGCCGGGCCCCCTGCCTCGAGGGGGTCCACCCATGACTACTGGTGGTCACCTTCCCCTGTGCTGTGGAGTCAAGGCACAGAGGAGTAGGTTAAGAGCTATTGACCAAATACCAAGGACACTCAACATACTACAGTGGAATGCCGAAGGAGTTTATAACAAGAAAGAATCCCTGACACAGCGTCTTCATAAAGATAGAATAGATGTGGCATGCATTCAAGAGACACACCTCAACGCCAAGCACAAATTTTCAGTCAGGGGATATCAGGCCACACGTTTCGACCGCGAAGGACATAAAGGAGGAGTTCTAATACTTACACGAAATACAATACCTTGCAGCGAAGTATCTGTGATCTCTGACAACCAAACAGAAATTATAGGTGTTGATATAATGATAAAGGACGTGAAAATAAGAATTTACAATCTTTATAGCCCAGCAGATAAGGATCTTACACTCTCAAACATGAAAATAACTGACACAAATTGCATTATTGTCGGAGACTTTAATAGCCGTTCAGAAAGATGGGGATACCCAGATACTGACAAAAGAGGAGATGAAGTGGAGGACTGGGAAATAGACTCAAATCTCCATCTACTCAACAAAGCGGATGACACACCGAGCTTCTACTCCAGAAGATGGATTACCACTTCTACTCCAGACTTAGCTTTCTGCACAGGAGACATCCTCCACAAAATCGATCGCCATGTGCTGGACCAATTAGCAGGTAGTGACCACAGACCAATCAAGCTTGTAATGAATATGGAGTATGTTCCACAGGAGCAAAAGCCCTTGCCCCGCTGGAATTACAAACGAGCAGATTGGGACAGATTTGCCACACTAACAGACAAATATTGTGAAAACATAAATACACGATATGGCAACATGAAGCAAATGGTGGAAAGTCTAAACAGAGCAATAATACAGGCAGCCACTGAGTCCATTCCAAGAGGAGCGAGGAAAAATTACAAACCATACTGGACTGAAGAACTACAAAGTTTGGAGGACAAAGTTGAAGATGCCAGGAAGACAGCAGAGAGAGAACAAACAATTGAAGCGAATACCTCTCTCAAAGCCATCTCAGCAAAATATAAAAGAACAGTAAATCAAACAACAAGAGATCGTTGGAGGGAAAAAACAGAAAACCTGAATTTTGACAGGGATGGAAACAAACTATGGAAACTAGTGAAAGCCATGAACAATGAAGGACCTAGAAACAAACAAATAACAATTAAACAAGGAAATGCCTTGCTTACAGGAAAAAAGGCTGCAAATGCACTAATGGAACACTATGCCAATGCAAACCACATTGATATTACAACTGAACAGAAGAAAGCAATCAAAGACAAACAGATACATCATAGAAATACAGAGACAGCAGCAGAATATATGATGGCAAATCTAACAATGGAAGAAATGGAACAGGCAATGAATACCCTAAAAAAGAAGAAATCACCAGGAAAGGATGGAATCACAAATGAAATGCTAATAGGACTAGGCACCAAGGCAAAGAAGAAACTACTAGCAGTCCTAAATAACAGCTGGAAGAGAGGAATAGTCCCACAGGCATGGAAGGAAGCTATACTAATACCAGTCCCAAAGAAAGGAAAAGACCTGGAAGAACCAAATGGCTATCGACCTATCAGTCTACTTAGCTGTGTAGGAAAATTAATGGAACGCATTATCAATGGCAGGCTAACATGGCATCTGGAAGAAAACAAACTCTTAACACCACACCAAGCAGGATTCAGAAAGTACAGATCCACTGAAGATCAAATAACCTATATAGCTCAGGAAATAGAGGATGCCTTCCAAGAGAAAAAGCACACACTAGCAGTCTGGATAGATTTAGAAAAAGCATTTGATAAAGTATGGAAGGAAGGACTGAAAGTAAAACTGCAAAACATGCATGTTTGTGGAAAAATGTATAAATGGATCAGCCACTACCTTGAGAACAGAACTGCCAGGACAAAAGTACAAGGACAAACAAGCAAAATGATGCTGCTGGAGCAAGGTGTCCCCCAAGGAGGAGTTCTTTCACCAACATTATTCCTAGCATATATAAATGACATCACAGAAAATTTTCCAGCCAGAGTACACACATCCTCCTTTGCAGATGACCTAGCCATATGGACATCTGAAGAATATATTAGCACAGCTAACAGCAGAATACAGCAAGCCTTATTAGCGCTAGAGGACTGGTCAAAATCATGGCTAGTGAAGATAAGTGAGGAGAAAACAACATGCACAGTGTTCTCCCTCTCAAATAAACCTCAGCAACCTAAGCTGGTATTGAATGGAAAAATATTGCGCCATGAAGAAAATCCAAACTATCTAGGAGTCACCTTTGATCGTCGCCTGACATGGAAGACACAGGTTGAGAAAAATCGAACAAGAGCAAGGCAGAGAATGGCAATCATGAAAAAGCTTGCTGGTACAACGTGGGGAGCAGATGAGAAAGTTCTCAAGAAGTTATATACTGGACGGGTGAGGCCAGTACTGGAATATGGCATTGCAGCTTGGGCAACAGCAGCTAAGTCAAACTTTAACAAAATAAGTAGAGTCCAAAACCAAGGAATGCGAATCATAACTGGAAGCCTGAAGACAACGCCTATTAATGAACTAGAAAAGATCACTTGTTTACAACCAATGCAGGATAGAAGAGATAGCAGAGCCCAGCAACAAGCAGAAAAATTTAGAAGATTGACAGACCACCCTATGTACAACAGATTTAATAGTTTTGGAAAGGGAAGACTGAAGCGTAGCAACTTTGTAGAAACTGCAAAACGAAGGATTAGGGCAGATCCTATTCTTAACATATCAACAGTCAAGCCCATACACAATGCACACAAGTTCCCAGCTTGGCGACAGCAGCAACTGCCTGAGATGATAGAAAACATTCCTGGTATTGAGAAAAAGAACACTCAGCATGAAACCGAAAGAAGAGAAATAACCCTAAACTACATAAAAGAACATTACCCAAGCAGGAATTGGACCCATGCATATACAGATGGATCAGCCAAAAATTCAATAGAGAATGGAGGAGGAGGAGTTCTCCTAAATTTAAAAAATGGAGTGAAAAAAACACATTCAATGGCAACTGGAAAATTTTCAAGTAACTTCAAAGCGGAGGTAGAGGCTCTGAAAACTGCAGCAGAAATGCTCCTGATGGAGGAAAATAAAGAGAAGCAAATAGCTATCTTCACAGATGCAAAGTCAGCTGTCTCAATACTGAAGAGCAATAACAGCACAGAACTAACTGACCTAAGAGCAGCACTCCATGGTCTATGCCAGAAATCCAAAAAAGTTGTAATACAGTGGATCCCATCACATTGCAGTATACCTGGAAACGAAGAGGCTGACAGACTGGCAAAAGAGGGCGGACGACTACCACAGCCTGACATAGACATAACCTATAATGAGGCAAAGAGGTTGATAAAAAGCACTTATAGAACCAAATGGGAATCAGAGCATCCAGGCCATCAGAAGGATGATGCATATTACAAACTCGACCGAAGAGAACAAGTAGCAATCTTCAGACTCCGCACAGGACATAACAGGCTGAAATACCACTTGTTCAATAAACTAAAGATAGGAGATACCGATGAATGTAATTGTAGAACTGGAAAAATGACAGCAAAACATTTGCTGCAGGATTGCCCAACGTATGCAGAACAGAGAAAGATATTTTGGCCCACACCTGCTTCATTTGAGGACAAGCTCTATGGAGATATCAACAAGCTCAAGTTGACCGCAGCTTACTTTAACTATATACAGGTTGACATTTAAAGGTGCATGAAGACCCAGAGGCATGAAATGGAATATTGCTTGGATAGCAAATCCATTATGTGGAAAGTCCAAATCGAAAGCTCGCTGTGTGGGCTTCATAAAAGGTGGAAAAGTGTCCTAGTGGCACGAAATGGAATATTGCTTGGATAGCAAATCCATTACGTGGAAAGTCCGAATCAAAAGCCCATTGTGTGGGCTTCATAAAAGGTGGAAAAGTGTCCTAGTGGCATGAAATGGAATATTGCTTGGATAGCAAATCCATTACGTGGAAAGTCCGAATCAAAAGCCCACTGTGTGGGCTTCATAAAAGGTGGGAAAGTGTCCTAGTGGTACGAAATGGAATATTGCTTGGATAGCAAATCCATTACGTGGTAAGTCCGAATAAAAAGCCCACTGTGTGGGCTTCATAAAAGGTGGAAAAGTGTCCTAGTGGCACGAAATGGAATATTGCTTGGATAGCAAATCCATTACATGGAAAGTCCGAATCGAAAGCTCACTGTGTGGATGTCATCTGCAGACTGCATACTTCTGGTTTCCGGAAGAACAGCCTATGGTGAACGGAAGGCCCAATATACGGAAGTGAGGCTAAACAGCCATGTGCAGGACGTGACGATTCCTTGGGTGAGCCCAGTACCAGAGCGCTATGTATCGGCTCTGCAAGTATGGAAGCCTCCTTGGATGGCGGGGAATGCCCATGGTCTGCCCCTGCCTTCCCTTGAGGGCTGACCAGGATCTTTGGCTGTTCTATATGGACCAGCTGGGATGGGGGATAACACCACAACAGTGAGAGTCAAACGTCCTAAGAAACCCCCGGGAAGGTTAACCCGGTCAACAAATGCCCGCAGAAGTCGGATGTGTCGGCCTAACGGCGCAAGAACGCAGCTCTGCTGTTGCACAACGCAATCACATCCGGAAAAAAAACTCCGGATGAACGAAGAAGAAGAAGAAGAAGAACAGCCAAAGACATCCTGGTCAGCCCTCAAGGGAAGGCAGGGGCAGACCATGGGCATTCCCCGCCATCCAAGGAGGTTTCCATACTTGCAGAGCCAACACACAGCGCTCTGGTACTGGGCTCACCCAAGGAATCGTCACGTCCTGCACATGGCTGCTTAGCCTCACTTCCGGATATTGGGCCTTCCGTTCACCATAGGCTGTTCTTCCGGAAACCAGAAGAATGCAGTGTGCAGATGACATCCACACAGTGAGCTTTCGATTCAGACTTTCCGCACAAAGGATTTGCTATCCGAGCAATATTCCATTTCGTGCCACTAGGACACTTTTTCCACCATTTTTGAAAGCCCACACAGTGAGCTTTTGATTCGGACTTTCCATATAATGGATTTGCTATCCAAGCAATATTCCATTTTGTGCCACTAGGACACTTTTTCCACCTTTTTTGAAAGCCCACACAGTGAGCTTTTGATTCAGACTTTCCACGAAATGGATCTCCTATCCAGCAATATTCCATTTCATGCCTCTGAGAGGCTTTTGTAACCAACATACCTGTGGTATGAAGTGTGGCAGTCTGAATACTTCTTCATACACCTTTAAATGTCAACCTGTATGTAGTTAAAGTAAGCTACGGTCAACTTGAGCTTGTTGATATCTCCATAGAGCTTGTCCTCAAATGAAGCAGGTGTGGGCCAAAATATCTTTCTCTGTTCTGCATATATTGGGCAATCCTGAAGCAAATGTTTTGCTGTCATTTTTCCAGTTCTACAATTACATTCATCGGTATCTCCTATCTTTAGTTTATTGAACAAGTGGTATTTCAGCCTGTTATGTCCTGTGCGGAGTCTGAAGATTGCTACTTGTTCTCTTCTGTCGAGTTTGTAATATGCATCATCATTCTGGTGGCCTGGATGCTCTGATTCCCATTTGGTTCTATAAGTGCTTTTTATCAACCTCTTTGCCTCATTATAGGTTATGTCTATGTCAGGCTGTGGTAGTCGTCCGCCCTCTTTTGCCAGTCTGTCAGCCTCTTCATTTCCAGGTATACTGCAATGTGATGGGATCCACTGTATTACAACTTTTTTGGATTTCTGGCATAGACCATGGAGTGCTGCTTTAGGTCAGCTATTTCTGTGCTGTTATTGCTCTTCAGTATTGAGACAGCTGACTTTGCATCTGTGAAGATAGCTATTTGCTTCTCTTTATTTTCCTCCATCAAGAGCATTTCTGCTGCAGTTTTCAGAGCCTCTACCTCCGCTTTGAAGTTACTTGAAAACTTTCCAGTTGCAACTGAATGTGTTTTTTTTCACTCCATTTTTTAAATTTAGGAGAATTCCTCCTCCTCCATTCTCTATTGAATTTTTGGCTGATCCATCTGTATATGCATGGGTCCAATTGCTGCTTGGGTAATGCTCTTTTATGTAGTTTAGGGTTATTTCTCTTCTTTCGGTTCATGCTGAGTGTTCTTTTTCTCAATACCAGGAATGTTTTCTATCATCTCAGGCAGTTGCTGCTGTCTCCAAGCTGGGAACTTGTCTGCAGTGTAAATAGGTTTGACTGTTGATATGTTAAGTATGGAATCTGCCCTAATCTTTCGTTTTGCAGTTTCTACAAAGTTGCTACGCTTCAGTCGTCCCTTTCCAAAACCACTAAACCTTTTATACATAGGGTGGCCTGTCAATCTTCTAAATTTTTCTGCTTGTTGCTGGGCTCTGCTATCTCTTCTATCCTGCATTGGTTGTAAACAAGTGATCTTTTCAAGTTCATTAATAGGCGTTGTCTTCAGGCTTCCAGTTATGATTCGCATTCCTTGATTTTGGACTCTACTTATTTTGTTAAAGTTTGACTTAGCTGCTGTTGCCCAAGCTGCAATGCCATATTCCAGTACTGGCCTCACCCGTCCAGTATATAACTTCTTGAGAACTTTCTCATCTGCTCCCCACGTTGTACCAGCAAGTTTTTTCATGATTGCCATTCTTTGCCTTGCTCTTGTTCGATTTTTCTCAACCTGTGTTTTCCATGTCAGGCGACGATCAAAGGTGACTCCTAGATAGTTTGGATTTTCTTCATGGCGCAATATTTTTCCATTCAATACCAGCTTAGGTTGTTGAGTTTTATTTGAGAGGGAGAACACTGTGCATGTTGTTTTCTCCTCACTTATCTTCACTAGCCATGATTTTGACCAGTCCTCTAGTGCTAATAAGGCTTGCTGTATTCTGCTGTTAGCTGTACTAATATATTCTTCAGATGTCCATATGGCTAGGTCATCTGCAAAGGATGATGTGTGTACTCTGGCTGGAAAATTTTCTGTGATGTCGTTTATATATGCTAGGAATAATGTTGGTGAAAGAACTCCTCCTTGGGGGACACCTTGCTCCAACAGCATCATTTTGCTTGTTTGTCCTTGTACTTTTGTCCTGGCAGTTCTGTTCTCAAGGTAGTGGCTGATCCATTTGTACATTTTCCCACAAACACTGCATTTTTTGCAGTTTTACTTTTAGTCCTTCCTTCCATACTTTATCAAATGCTTTTTCTAAATCTATCCAGACTGCTAGTGTGTGCTTTTTCTCTTGGAAGGCATCCTCTATTTCCTGAGCTATATAGGTTATTTGATCTTCAGTGGATCTGTACTTTCTGAATCCTGCTTGGTGTGGTGTTAAGAGTTTGTTTTCTTCCAGATGCCATGTTAGCCTGCCATTGATAATGCGTTCCATTAATTTTCCTACACAGCTAAGTAGACTGATAGGTCGATAGCCATTTGGTTCTTCCAGGTCTTTTCCTTTCTTTGGGATTGGTATTAGTATAGCTTCCTTCCATGCCTGTGGGACTATTCCCCTCTTCCAGCTGTAATTTAGGACTGCTAGTAGTTTCTTTTTTGCTTTAGTGCCTAGTCCTATTAGCATTTCATTTGTGATTCCATCCTTTCCTGGTGATTTCTTCTTTTTTAGGGTATTCATTGCCTGTTCCATTTCTTCCATTGTTAGATTTGCCATCATATATTCTGCTGCTGTCTCTGTATTTGTATGATGTATCTGTTTGTCTTTGATTGCTTTCTTCTGTTCGGTTGTAATATCAATGTGGTTTGCATTTGCATAGTGTTCCATTAGTACATTTGCAGCCTTTTTTCCTGTAAGCAAGGCATTTCCTTGTTTAATTGTTATTTGTTTGTTTCTAGGTCCTTCATTGTTCATGGCTTTCACTTCCATAGTTTGTTTCCATCCCTGTCAAAATTCAGGTTTTCTGTTTTTTCCCTCCAACAATCTCTTGTTGTTTGATTTACTGTTCTTTTATATTTTGCTGAGATGGCTTTGAGAGAGATGTTCGCTTCAATTGTTTGTTCTCTCTCTGCTGTCTTCCTGGCATCTTCAACTTTGTCCTCCAAACTTTGTAGTTCTTCAGTCCAGTATGGTTTGTAATTTTTCCTCGCTCCTCTTGGAATGGACTCAGTGGCTGCCTGTATTATCGCTCTGTTTAGACTTTCCGCCATTTGCTTTATGTTGCCATATCGTGTATTTATGTTTTCACAATATTTGTCTGTTAGTATGGCAAATCTGTCCCAATTTGCTCGTTTGTAATTCCAGCGGGGCAAGGGCTTTTGCTCCTGTGGAACATACTCCATATTCATTACAAGCTTGATTGGTCTGTGGTCACTACCTGCTAATTGGTCCAGCACATGGCGATCGATTTTGTGGAGGATGTCTCCTGTGCAGAAAGCTAAGTCTGGAGTAGAAGTGGTAAGCCATCTTCTGGAGTAGAAGCTCGGTGTGTCATCCGCTTTGTTGAGTAGATGGAGATTTGAGTCTATTTCCCAGTCCTCCAATTCATCTCCTCTTTTGTCAGTATCTGGGTATCCCCATCTTTCTGAACGGCTATTAAAGTCTCCGACAATAATGCAGTTTGTGTCAGTTATTTTCATGTTTGAGAGTGTAAGGTCCTTATCTGCTGGGCTATACAGATTGTAGATTCTTATTTTCACGTCCTTTATCATTATATCAACACCTATAATTTCCTGTTTGGTTGTCAGAGATCACAGATACTTCGCTGCAAGGTATTGTATTTCGTGTAAGTATTAGAACTCCTCCTTTGTGTCCTTCGCGGTCGAAACGTGTGGCCTGATATCCTCTGACTGAGAATTTGTGATTGGCGTTGAGGTGTGTCTCTTGAATGCATGCCACATCTATTCTATCTTTATGAAGACGCTGTGTTAGGGAGACTTTCTTCTTGTAAACGCCTTCGGCATTCCACTGTAGTATGTTGAGTGTCCTTGGTATTTGGTCAATAGCTCTTAACCTACTCCTCTGTGCCTTGACTCCACAGCACAGGGGAAGGTGACCACCAGTAGTCATGGGTGGACCCCCTCGAGGCAGGGGGCCCGGCACTATCGCCGCCTGATGGGACTTCACGGGATTAGCACCATAACGATTAATTTTGATTTGTGACATCATGAATTAAGTTACGTTGCACTGCTTTGTCAAGCCTGTGGCTCAGTACATCCGATTTCGACAAGCATTTATTCGGGATGCTTTCCCTAGCCTTTGACTGTCCCCAGTCTACCTACAAGGCAGCAGGTTTTACGTTGCACTGCTTTGTCAAGCCTGTGGCTCAGTACATCCGATTTCGACAAGCATTTATTCGGGATGCTTTCCCTAGCCTTTGACTGTCTCCAGTCTACCTACAAGGCAGCAGGTTTTACGTTGCACTGCTTTGTCAAGCCTGTGGCTCAGTACATCCGATTTCGACAAGCATTTATTCGGGATGCTTTCCCTAGCCTTTGACTGTCCCAAGTCTACCTACAAGGCAGCAGGTTTGTGTGTCTCTTCGTCTGGTCCCTCTCCCTTGATCTGTCCGACATGGGTGGCCCTACCAGTAGCTGTGCTACCGTCGGCATAGCTCTTGGGGTCATTGGGACGCACAAGCCCCTCTACCTCGTCAAGGTGGACACACAGCAGAGGGGTGAGTAATTCTATGCACTCCAAACAGAATGGTATTAACGGAGGAAAGAATTCTTCAAATTTTGTCTACATACAAAGTGTAGTGAGACTTTACAAACACCATGTATATGCTGATTATTCCAATAATTTAAATTTGTCAATGTCTTTAAGCTTTCAAACTCTGACTCACTCCCTTCTGAGCCAGCCTTTCCAGATATTAATACTCATCTTCACTCATTTTGAGAATCAATCATAAACTGAAAGGTCAACTCAACTATCTCATGGGCGCTGAAGAGACGCCGAGATAGTGGAGAAAGTCTTGTGATGGTTATAGAACAACAGGAAGTAGGAAAGGAACAAGTTGACACAGTAAGTTAGTTATTTAGTTAGTCGACAGATCATCCTCATTGCACATCGAACCATTCAGTCCATAAGTGCTCGGATCCCCTCCTCAGCAAATCCCGCAGCGTGTAGCGGCTAACAACGCCAGTTCTGTGTTGGTTTATCAATCTTCTTTGGCTTCCTGCGTAGTGTTCTTGTTTGGCCACCCCTCTTTTAATTTGCTGCTCTAGCAGTCTGGCCATTGTTGTAGATTCACAGTCATCACTTGGTTCTCGCAAAGTCTTACTTCTCGTAGAGCATTCAGAATGTCAGCCTGGTCCATGGCGCGTCCGCCCTCCACAGTAGCCTCACCTGCGAGCTTGTCAGCCCGCTCATTTCCGTGTAATCCTGCATGCCCTGGCACGAAGATGAAACTAATCTTTGTCAGCCGAGACCGCTCCAGAGGCAGCAACCATTCTCGACCCCTCCTCTATCCTCTTGATCATGTTCATTGAGTCGCTAAGGAAACAAGCCCTAGTGAATGTCTGGGTCTCGAGCCATGTTATTGCTTTACTTACTGCCATGACTTCCATGGTCAGGCTACTTGTGGTTTCAGTGAAAGCACCAGAGTCCTTCACAATTCTCCCTCCGGCCTGAGCTGTAAAGGCCCATGAGCTTCTCACATGTCGGACGACCGACCCATCTGTGTAAATGACCGCATCACTGTCTAGCGAATTCTCGAAAATCAACGCTTGTACTTCAGCCTCCACAGCAGCCGGAGTAAGGTTGTCCCCAACCTTACTTCTAGTGCTGTTAGTCAGCCCTTACTGCCTTGTCCCCAACCTTACTTCCAAAGTGCTGTTAGTCAGCCCTTACTGCCCCGTGATGAACTACCCGGCCATCCTCAGCAAGAACGCATCGATCCGTGAACGCGGTCCAGCGGTGACAAGGGCGTACCATCATGGCACCGTGGAGAAATGTCCCAAGTGTTCCCATCGCAACCGACGGCAGGAGAGTAAGATATGCGAGGAAGAGACGCGGCCTGCATGTTGACGGGGGTGCGAAGAAAGCAGCATGGCAGTACAGATGTCTATCTCTGTATAGGGAGCCACGAGTGTAAAGGCGGACACATAGGCAGGCTGGCGAGGTGCAGGAAGCTCCACTTGTTAAAGGATATTCCCATTTTCTTGGATGACTTCTGACCTGTGCTGTCTGGGACGTGATAACATCTTGCAGGCCTTAGTGCACGGAGGTATAGGTGCTCACTCTCTCCATTATTTAACTGATGAACATAGACGTTGAACCCACACTCGACAACACTCATGACTCTCTAGTGACTGCAGCACCGTGCCAGCTGGTTGGTTACATTAGGTATGTCTTCCGTGTTGGAGACTAACATAACCTGTCTTCTGACAACTTAATTCTAATCCCGGTTGTTCACTATGTATGGTAACCGCATCAACTAAATATTGTAGATTGTTCCTTGTCTGAAACCAATACTGAAACATCTGCATATCTAATATTATTGATGTTATGCCTTCCAATGGCAATTCCTCTCATTTCTCATGACAATTTCAACATATACGACAAAATAGATGTGGTGACACAATGCTTGGTGGCTGGTACTTGCCCTACCTCATCAACTTTTATGACAGCTTGTTGTTTGCCCTACGTCATCAACTTTTATGACAGCGTATTGTTTGTCCTACCTCATCAACTTTTATGACAGCGTGTTGTTTGTCCTACCTCATCAACTTTTATGACAGCGTGTTGTTTGTCCTACCTCATCAACTTTTATGACAGCGTATTGTTTGTCCTACCTCATCAACTTTTATGACAGCGTGTTGTTTGTCCTACCTCATCAACTTTTATGGCAACGTGTTGTTTGCCCTACCTCATCAACTTTTATGACAGCGTGTTGTTTATCCTACCTCATCAACTTTTATGACAGCTTGTTGTTTGTAATATATTTTCTAAACAAGCTTACGGTCCTGCCCATCTCGTACTAAGACAAACATGCCGACATACTCCGAGGATTTCACCTCACCCAACCTGAAGTTCATACCACATCTTTAGTATACTATTTTCACGGTGGTCAAGCCGCTTGACTCGGGCTCCGAAGGTTGTGGGTTCGATTGCGGGCCGCGTCTTTCAGTTCACGAGTTAAATTTTTCAGGAGACGCTTTGAGTCGTCACTAGAGCTACAGAGTTCGTGCTTTGTGAGACGCTTTCCGCGCTGGAAAGAGACCGAGCCATATGGGATAAAACCCGGTGCAATGAAGTCGACCCTGTCGACTTTTAACGGTGGAGTTCATATTACATTATGATTGTAGTATAACATATAGTTATAAGGACAAAAAACCATAACCTGGAGGTGTAGAACTTGAATATCAAGTGAATGTAAAATAAATGTGGAGCATCACACACAAACATATTTACAGTTAACCATAATAACCACAAAACATCACAAACATATTTACAGATAACCATAACAAACAGAACGTCACAAACATATTTACAGATAGTGGAAAAATACTTTCAGCAATTTAAAACATTTTTTTTTCCTTTAAACACATGCGAAGTGGATAGTGAACCATAGTCATGTAACTTTCAGTGACACATAGTCAAGGGGCGATAGCTGCAGGCGGCGATTTGAGAACAGGCAGCCTTGCGATGATATGAGCCACTGAATGTATAGTCAGCCATGGCAAAGTACAAAACTAACGAACACCCAGTCAATCACAAACCGCCAGTAAATGCTGGGGTTGACTGCCACCTCCTGTAAAGGACATGTAACTAGCTGTCCTAGAAACACGTTCGGGGGTTACAACAAACACGGCCTGAAATACTAGCAACAATACAATAACAATAACGATCCCAATGCTTGTTTTATATTTATCTTTATTTAGACACCGGCTCTCTCCTCCTCTCTCTCTCTCCAGACTCTACAAGACAAATGCATTGTGTGACATCAAACAGCCGGGTGCACGTGTACTTCTCACAATCTCTCACTCACCTCCAAGCAAACAATCTCCTCATGCAATCAAACAAGAGTGCCATGCTAACAACCAGGGGGGCATTGTTCTAGAGATTACTTAGCAGAGCAAAGGAGCCTAACCCAGAATAACAAGATAACTGACAATAATTTGACAAGAAATAGGCAATGATCAATTTATACCAAGACATAAACAACACAAACTGACATACAGAATATGAACAAACGGAACCAGTAGACCGCATTTTATGCTGGAATAAGCAAAATTCACAAGTGGTCACAATCTCTAATGTGAGGGAACAACATACAAAACCCATGTTTTCTGATCTCAGACCCCATCAGAAGAATGTAAAATCCAACCTGAAAGTGTCCAGGATGTGTAGTGAACACACAAGAAAGACAATGGCAGTTACAATTACCAGCAGTTCCTGCCTACAATCAAATAAAACAACAGGGCATGCAACAATAGAACCACCTATCCATCGAGTGAGAACAGTCACGTCACGTCAGGTGCTGGTAGTTCCCAGCAGTGCAAAGTGACACCATTTCCCATTAAATGCAAAGCGGGTGTAAAGGCAAGGGGATCAACTTCATCCACGCAGGGTTTTATCCCACACGGTGCAGTCCCCTTTCACAGAGCAGCCACACAGATCAGAAACTCTGCAGCACCAAGAGGTCCCCATAAAACTCCAACCATTAACCAAATAATGGAGTTGGAAAATGAACCCATAGCCTTTAGGGCTCATGGCATGTGATTGGCTAGCAACTTCAACTTAAGTTACTGGAGTGGCTACTGCCTGCGGGACAACATTTATGAAACACTCATAATGCAGCCACTTCTACAACAATGAGTTTAGTACAAACAATATGTACTACAATTACTGCCGTTTCCATGTGGATATGAAACCGCATGCGGCACAAGGCTGTCTGAATGATGGGATCAACAATAAAAACACATTTCGTCCTACAATACTAGTTTGTTTTATGAAAATACAAAGGATATATTAAAGTGGACGTTACTGCTGATTTCTTACATTTGTCACTAGAGTAATATTCTTTGCTAGCTGAAATCTTTTTTCCCCCGCATATCCTTTACAAGACATCGCAGTCAACAGCAGCATTTTTTCAGCTGCTGTTGATGTCTTGGCAAGATTACGCTCAGTAATCTGCCATTGCTTTCCGAGCGACCGGCTCACACACCACGTAAGAAACCAAAGCGGTGCGATCCGCTTCCGAATCTCGCACAGCTAAGTTCTTCACATGGACATACGGGATTACGGAGAAAGTCGTAAACTCCTGCGCCAGGGAGACTGGCGAAACCCATTCTAGAAGAACTAATTTACAGACCCTAAACTCATGTAGCTATTGCAAACCAATGTCAAATCCACGGTAGTCAAGAGAGAACACGCAGTTGGACCCCTATCTCTTGCAGACGGACTCAAACTTGTGTGCCAAAAAGTGCAAAACCCAGTGTCTGGAATCGCTGGTCAAAATGATACAACTCCAGCTTAACAACCAATCAACAACTCGTAGACTGTATCGCAGAAGCTCCCTAGTCTCTGTACATCCACTGACTCATCAATCTACGGCTGCTCTGTTATGTCTCCATGTCGGAAATATCTTCCCAGTTATCCTGAAACAAGAAAATATGTTCTTGCAATTCACAAACAAAGAAATCACAAAATAAAAACACACATGAATTCACACATATATAGATATAAAATGGAGAACAGAAGGAAGTTAGAAACACAGACACACCTAAAATGTTATCGTTCAGTGGCAATCGCTAGAAGTGACAAATAAAAGGAGAAATAAGTGTATGGGATGCCAACAGTACAATTCATACAACAGCAGCATAGATGGTTCAGTCATACAACAAGAATGTCAGCAGAAACTACCTCTAATAAGGTAATGCAATGTGGTTACAATGGTATGAGAGCAAGAGACCAGGTATGAGAGCAAGAGACTGGGCATGAGAGCAAGAGACGCATCAAGTCAAGAGCCAATATCACAGTACTTGGGACATTCCAATACGTGCTCTGTAGTCATACAGAAGTTGAAGTTATGAGATATAAAATGGGACTCGTGTCATCATGGAACAAAGGATGCTTTTCATACTCTATAAGACTAAACACAGAAATGACGGCTGATGATGAACATCTACATGATGTGTCGGTCTGTGGGCATCATCTAGCAAACAGGATAGCCATGAAACATAATGAAATCTCTTGATTCTGTAACAGTAAATGATGACAGAGAAGACAGATGAATGGTAATTTAAAAAAGAGAAGAGAGAAGGAGACAAGAGAGAGGGGGAAGAACTTGTGATTACACATCACCCGGGAAGGCTAACCCGGTCAACAAATGCCCGCAGAAGTTGGATGTGTCAGCCCAAAGCCGCAAGTAAAGCAGCTCTGCTGTAAACAGGCACAACACAATTACGTCTGAAACACTCGGGATGAATGTAGAAGAAGACGATTACACATCATAAGCTGAAAGAATCTAGTTCCAAAATGTCACGGAAACGGGTACTGACACAACTGCAGAATTACATTTGAAATCATGAACGAACAGGTACTCACATCTGATTCCAGGTCATTTCCGTCTATCACCAAACTGTCAGCGTCCTCGGGTTCAGACTCTGGGGAAACAGAAACGAGAGAGAATCTATACAAGAACACCATAAACCACAAACGTCTGAGAGAGTATCAATAAGATAAAACATCAACTGCACACAAACATCTACATCAAGTGACATAGTATTGTATCTTTCTTACATACAGCACAATTACACCACACAATGAACATCTACATGGTGGGACAGACCACACAATGAAATCTACACGGTGGGACAGACCACACAATGAACATCTACATGGTGGGACACATTACACAATGAACATCTACATGGTGGGACACACCACACAATGAACATCTACATGGTGGGACACATTACACAATGAACATCTACATGGTGGGACACATTACACAATGAACATCTACATGGTGGGACAGACCACACAGTGAACATCTACATGGTGGGACACACCACACAATGAACATCTACATGGTGGGACACATTACACAATGAACATCTACATGGTGGGACAGATCACAATGAACATCTACATGGTGGGACAGACCACACAATGAACATATACATGGTGGGACACACACCACACAATGAACATCTACATGGTGGGACACACCACACAATGAACATCTACATGGTGGGACACATTACACAATGAACATCTACATGGTGGGGCAGACCACACAGTGAACATCTACATAGTGGGACAGACCACACAATGAACATCTACATGGTGGGACACATCACACAATGAACATCTACATGGTGGGACACATTACACAATGAACATCTACATGGTGGGACAGACCCCAATGAACATCTACATGGTGGGACAGACCACACAATGAACATCTACATGGTGGGACACATTACACAATGAACATCTACATGGTGGGACAGACCACACAATGAACATCTACATGGTTGGACACATTACACAATGAACATCTACCAAGGGATACTATGAACATCTACAAAAACAAAAGAAAGCTCACCATCCTGATACGTCAACAAAGGCTCGTTGTTCTCCTCATCACCATCGGAGGACTTGCTCTGAAATGAACAGTTGCATCGTCACACAACACAAACAGTAAATAGGGTCATTGCATAACACAAGCAAATGGTATCATTATTGCACAACACAAATAAATTTTGTCAGTACACAACACAAATATATCTAAAGCTTGAAATCAACAAGAGTACAAGACTAAAACAGACAATAGTCTATCAGATATCATCAAACTGACTACAGTGAGTAGGGAGATATGTTGGTCCAACCAACAAAACATCCTCAAATACAGCTAGGCTGGAATCACCCAGAGTCACACAATACATCCCCAAACTGACTACAGACAGGCTGGATTCACCCAATACATCCTCAATCTGACTACAGACAGACTGGATTCACCCAACAGTCACACAATACATCCTCAAACTGACTACAGACAGACTGGATTCACCCAACAGTCACACAATACATCCTCAAACTGACTACAGACAGACTGGATTCACCCAACAGTCACACAATACATCCCCAAACTGACTACAGACAGGCTGGATTCACCCAACCGTCACACAATACATCCCCAAACTGACTACAGACAGGCTAGATTCACCCAACAGTCAGACAATACATCCCCAAACTGACTACAGACAGGCTGGATTCACCCAACAGTCAGACAATACATCCCCAAACTGACTACAGACAGGCTGGATTCACCCAACAGTCAGACAATACATCCTCAAACTGACTACAGACAGGCTGGATTCACCCAACAGTCACACAATACATCCTCAAACTGACTACAGACAGACTGGATTCACCCAACAGTCACACAATACATCCTCAAACTGACTACAGACAGGCTAGATTCACCCAACAGTCACACAATACATCCTCTGACTACAGACAGGCTAGATTCACCCAACAGTCACACAATACATCCTCTAACTGACTACAGACAGGCTAGATTCACCCAACAGTCACACAATACATCCTCAAACTGACTACAGACAGACTGGATTCACCCAATAGTCACACAATACATCCCCAAACTGACTACAGACAGGCTGGATTCACCCAACAGTCACACAATACATCCCCAAACTGACTACAGACAGGCTAGATTCACCCAACAGTCACACAATACATCCTCTAACTGACTACAGACAGGCTAGATTCACCCAACAGTCACACAATACATCCCCAAACTGACTACAGACAGGCTGGATTCACCCAACAGTCACACAATACATCCTCAAACTTACTACAGACAGACTGGATTCACCCAACAGTCACACAATACATCCTCAAACTGACTACAGACAGACTGGATTCACCCAACAGTCACACAATACATCCTCAAACTGACTACAGACAGACTGGATTCACCCAACAGTCACACAATACATCCCCAAACTGACTACAGACAGGCTAGATTCACCCAACAGTCACACAATACATCCCCAAACTGACTACAGACAGGCTGGATTCACCCAACAGTCACACAATACATCCCCAAACTGACTACAGACAGGCTGGATTCACCCAACAGTCACACAATACATCCCAAACTGACTACAGACAGGCTAGATTCACCCAACAGTCAGACAATACATCCTCAAACTGACTACAGACAGGCTAGATTCACACAATACAAACTGACAAAAGACTGGACACAAACTGACCCCTCGTTTCACCAGCTCCAGCCGTCCCTTCAACTGAAGCATTTTAGGGTAGAATTTCTGTCTGGAAACCAGCGTCTGGAACAGTCTGTTCATTGTGTTCATCACCTCGGGAACCTAGTCAGGATAAGATTACAGCATGTTAGACGGTGTTTGTGTGATAGAAAAACATCACAAGATGTCAAGTAAGTGTGATGTGATTTGAAAACTCTTGTCAGGTTAGCTTGCTCTCACTGCCCACCAAACTTCCATTCATAAGTGCTCAGTCCCCTCCTCAGCCAGCATCAGCTGACAACACCACGTCTGTACTAGATGACTATTCTTTATCTCCCCTGTAGGACCATCTTCTCGGGTGCTCAAACCTTCCCCTCAGTGTCAACAATGTGCTTAATATTTGCATATAATGTCCTACTTTCATGAACCTTTTCCAGGCACTTGCTAGTTACTCTTAACAAACACAGGATTCAAAACAGATCATGTATTCACCTGCATTTTTTGTTGGGCAAAGAGAAGCGGAAAGTAGAAAAAAACATAAGAAAACACACACAGAATTCATCAAAGTAAGAAAAACAATTCCAGTTAATTCCAATTTCCATTTGGTCTATATCAAACTGATAACTCAAACCAGATGGTCCTGCTCTACAGACTAGTCATACTTGTAGACATGTGAACCAGTAGAACTGTAAGACTGCCACAAACTTCATCCACTGTGGACCAAACATTTGCCCACAGCCACACACATCCACATAAACCTATTCTGGAGTCTCAGTGACCTCTCACACACACACACACACACACACACACACACCACGCATGAAACAAACACTTGGGCAGATATAACCAGAACGTGACAAACAAGAAGATGTACACCAGCAATGGTGGACCACAATCATACACAATCAGCATCCAGACAGCTGACACTAGCAATGGTGGACCACAATCATACACAATCAGCATCCAGACAGCTGACACCAGCAATGGTGGACCACAAACATATACAATCAGCATCCAGACAGCTGACACCAGCAATGGTGGACCACAAACATATACAATCAGCATCCAGACAGCTGACACCAGTAACGGTGGACCACAAACATATACAATCAGCATCCAGACAGCTTGACTTACCGACAAAATGTAGGATGTGTGACATGACACAAGGGCCGCAATCCACCGACTCAAGGTGCAGGCACTGAAACATACCACCACACAATGATATAAGTCTGTGAGACATATGTTGGTTATAAACTGAAACACACCACACAATGATATAAGTCTGTGAGACATATGTTGGTTATAAACTGGAATAAACCACCACATATGATATAAGTCTGTGAGACATATGTTGGTTTATAAACTGGAATAAACCACCACATATGATATAAGTCTGTGAGACATATGTTGGTTATAAACTGGAATAAACCACCACATATGATATAAGTCTGTGAGACATATGTTGGTTATAAACTGGAATAAACCACCACATATGATATAAGTCTGTGAGACATATGTTGATTATAAACTGGAATAAACCACCACATATGATATAAGTCTGTGAGACATATGTTGGTTATAAACTGGAATAAACCACCACATATGATATAAGTCTGTGAGAAATATGTTGGTTATAAACTGGAATAAACCACCACATATGATATAAGTCTGTGAGAGACATGTTGGTTATAAACTGGAATAAACCACCACATATGATATAAGTCTGTGAGACATATGTTGATTATAAACTGGAATAAACCACCACATATGATATAAGTCTGTGAGACATATGTTGATTATAAACTGGAATAACCACCACAATGATATAAGTCTGTGAGAGACATATGTTGGTTATAAACTGGAATAAACCACCACATATGATATAAGTCTGTGAGAAATATGTTGGTTATAAACTGGAATAAACCACACAATGATATAAGTCTGTGAGACATATGTTGGTTATAAACTGAAACACACCACACAATGATATAAGTCTGTGAGACATATGTTGGTTATAAACTGGAATAAACCACCACATATGATATAAGTCTGTGAGAAATATGTTGGATTATAAACTGGAATAAACCACCACATATGATATAAGTCTGTGAGACATATGTTGATTATAAACTGGAATAAACCACCACATATGATATAAGTCTGTGAGACATATGTTGGTTATAAACTGGAATAAACCACCACATATGATATAAGTCTGTGAGAAATATGTTGTTATAAACTGGAATAACCACACACAATGATATCAGTCTGTGGAAATAGGTTGGGTCTGTGATACATATGTATGGAATTATAAAACTGGAATAAACCACCACATATGATATAAGTCTGTGAGACATATGTTGGTTATAAACTGGAATAAACCACCACATATGATATAAGTCTGTGAGAAATATGTTGGTTATAAACTGGAATAAACCACCACATATGATATAAGTCTGTGAGACATATGTTGGTTATAAACTGGAATAAACCACCACATATGATATAAGTCTGTGAGACATATGTTGGTTATAAACTGGAATAAACCACCACATATGATATAAGTCTGTGAGAAATATGTTGGTTATAAACTGGAATAAACCACCACATATGATATAAGTCTGTGAGACATATGTTGGTTATAAACTGGAATAAACCACCACATATGATATAAGTCTGTGAGACATATGTTGGTTATAAACTGGAATAAACCACCACATATGATATAAGTCTGTGAGACATA
Source organism: Cepaea nemoralis (assembly GCA_014155875.1). Lineage (NCBI taxonomy): Eukaryota > Metazoa > Mollusca > Gastropoda > Stylommatophora > Helicidae > Cepaea > Cepaea nemoralis. Next base: position 278,575 of record JACEFZ010027676.1, read on the forward strand.
TGTTGGTTATAAACTGGAATAAACCACCACATATGATATAAGTCTGTGAGACATATGTTGGTTATAAACTGGAATAAACCACCACATATGATATAAGTCTGTGAGACATATGTTGGTTATAAACTGGAATAAACCACCACATATGATATAAGTCTGTGAGACATATGTTGGTTATAAACTGGAATAAACCACCACATATGATATAAGTCTGTGAGACATATGTTGGTTATAAACTGAAACACACCACACAATGATATAAGTCTGTGAGAAATATGTTGGTTATAAACTGGAATAAACAACCACACTATGATATAAGTCTGTGAGACATATGTTGGTTATAAACTGGAATAAACCACCACATATGATATAAGTCTGTGAGACATATGTTGGTTATAAACTGGAATAAACCACCACATATGATATAAGTCTGTGAGACATATGTTGGTTATAAACTGGAATAAACCACCACATATGATATAAGTCTGTGAGACATATGTTGGTTATAAACTGGAATAAACCACCACATATGATATAAGTCTGTGAGACATATGTTGGTTATAAACTGGAATAAACCACCACATATGATATAAGTCTGTGAGACATATGTTGGTTATAAACTGGAATAAACCACCACATATGATATAAGTCTGTGAGAAATATGTTGGTTATAAACTGGAATAAACCACCACATATGATATAAGTCTGTGAGAGACATATGTTGGTTATAAACTGGAAATAAACCACCACATATGATATAAGTCTGTGAGACATATGTTGGTTATAAACTGGAATAAAACCACCACATATGATATAAGTCTGTGAGAAATATGTTGGTTATAAACTGGAATAAACCACCACATATGATATAAGTCTGTGAGACATATGTTGGTTATAAACTGGAATAAACCACCACATATGATATAAGTCCTGTGAGAACATATGTTGGTTATAAACTGGAATAAACCACCACATATGATATAAGTCTGTGAGACATATGTTGGTTATAAACTGGAATAAACCACCACATATGATATAAGTCTGTGAGACATATGTTGGTTTATAAACTGGAATAAACCACCACACTATGATATAAGTCTGTGAGAAATATGTTGGTTATAAACTGGAATAAACCACCACATATGATATAAGTCTGTGAGACATATGTTGGTTATAAACTGGAATAAACCACCACATATGATATAAGTCTGTGAGACATATGTTGGTTATAAACTGGAATAACCACCACATATGATATAAGTCCTGTGAGGACATATGTTGGTTATAAACTGGAATAAACCACCACATATGATATAAGTCTGTGAGACATATGTTGGTTATAAACTGGAATAAACCACCACATATGATATAAGTCTGTGAGAAATATGTTTGGTTATAAACTGGAATAAACCACCACATATGATATAAGTCTGTGAGACATATGTTGGTTATAAACTGGAATAAACCACCACATATGATATAAGTTCTGTGAGAAATATGTTGGTTATAAACTGGAATAAACCACCACATATGATATAAGTCTGTGAGACATATGTTGGTTATAAACTGGAATAAACCACCACATATGATATAAGTCTGTGAGAAATATGTTGGTTATAAAACTGGAATAAACCACCACATATGATATAAGTCTGTGAGAAATATGTTGGTTATAAACTGGAATAAACCACCACATATGAATATAAGTCTGTGAGAAATATGTTGGTTATAAACTGGAATAAACCACCACAATGATAAGTCTGTGAGACATATTGTTGATTATAAACTGGAATAAACCACCACATATGATATAAGTCTGTGAGAAATATGTTGGTTATAAACTGGAATAAACCACCACATATGATATAAGTCTGTGAGACATATGTTGGTTATAAACTGGAATAAACCACCACATATGATATAAGTCTGTGAGACATATGTTGGTTATAAACTGGAATAAACCACCACATATGATATAAGTCTGTGAGAAATATGTTGGTTATAAACTGGAATAAACCACCACATATGATATAAGTCTGTGAGAAATATGTTGGTTATAAACTGGAATAAACCACCATACAATGATATAAGTCTGTGAGACATATGTTGGTTATAAACTGGAATAAACCACCACATATGATATAAGTCTGTGAGAAATATGTTGGTTATAAACTGAAACCACCATACAATGATATAAGTCTGTGAGACATATGTTGGTTATAAACTGGAATAAACCACCACATATGATATAAGTCTGTGAGAAATATGTTGGTTATAAACTGGAATAAACCACCACATATGATATAAGTCTGTGAGAAATATGTTGGTTATAAACTGGAATAAACCACCACATATGATATAAGTCTGTGAGACATATGTTGGTTATAAACTGGAATAAACCACCACATATGATATAAGTCTGTGAGAAATATGTTGGTTATAAACTGGAATAAACCACCACATATGATATGTCTGTGAGACATATGTTGGTTATAAACTGGAATAAACCACCACATATGATATAAGTGTGAGACATATGTTGGTTATAAACTGGAATAAACCACCACATATGATATGTCTGTGAGACATATGTTGGTTATAAACTGGAATAAACCACCACATATGATATAAGTCTGTGAGACATATGTTGGTTATAAACTGGAATAAACCACCACATATGATATAAGTCTGTGAGACATATGTTGGTTATAAACTGGAATAAACCACCACATATGATATAAGTCTGTGAGACATATGTTGGTTATAAACTGGAATAAACCACCACATATGATATGTCTGTGAGACATATGTTGGTTATAAACTGGAATAAACCACCACATATGATATAAGTCTGTGAGACATATGTTGGTTTATAAACTGGAATAAACCACCACACAATGATATAAGTCTGTGAGAAATATGTTGGTTATAAACTGGAATAAACCACCACATATGATATGTCTGTGAGACATATGTTGGTTATAAACTGGAATAAACCACCACATATGATATAAGTCTGTGAGAAATATGTTGGTTATAAACTGGAATAAACCACCACATATGATATAAGTCTGTGAGACATATGTTGGTTATAAACTGGAATAAACCACCACACAATGATATAAGTCTGTGAGAGACATGTTGGTTATAAACTGGAATAAACCACCACAGATATAAATTTGTGAAACATAAATAATGTTTGTGAGATAAATGTTAGTGTTTGAACTTTAAATCACCAGTCATGGTGTTTCAGATATTTGTATAAAAAAGCTCAGCTTATTGGTCAACTACCTAAGAAAACAACACAGAACAAGCTGATACTTACTGCTGGGCGTGTCCAGTCATCCCCTTGTCAATCTCCAGGACAAGTGGGGCAATAAAAGACACGGGAAGCCTCTTCAAGGTGTTTCTGACGATCATCTCGTTAGTCTCTTGGAAAACTCCCTGCATGTGATCAATAATATAACATCAGTGACAGCAATTACAACATTGACAGCAATTACATCAATGACAGCAACCACATCATTGACAAAAACTACAACAGAGAATGAATAAATCCACAAGCACTGAAAGTGGAAACCGTCAGCTTTACAACAGCACAATCACAAGTGAAAGACCTGACCTGGGGCTAGAAAGCCTTTATCAGCTGACAGAAACCAACAACAAACACCGGGACATCCACACAAACAGTGCTACAAACCTTCCCTGGGTGTACCCAAACATTCAACTGTCACATCTGTGGTAGTTTATAAACAGTAACTGAATGATTGTATTTCTGTTTGTTTACTGGTGAAGATGTTCTAGCTGTAACATCCAATCTGTCACTTGTGCCCGTGCTCCTGTACAGCTGACTTGCTCCACATTTGAACATTCATTCGTTGCAGTTGTACAACTTGACTGCAGTCAGCTCATTGTTGACTTTGTAATATACACGTGTATGAGCCACAGCTGTCAAACACCAAACGACTTGCACCAGCGTATTATTTCAACAGCAGCAGGCTGCCTATGTAACAACACATTACTGTAAAATACAATCACGTAAACACTAACATTGTGTGTCATATTCTAGCACAATCAGTATCTCAATGAACACAGCCAATAGAACTGTTCACCTTTACCAGTACACAACCATGTGGTGTAAAGCTGACTTCAGTTTTACCTGTACACAACCATGTGGTGTAAAGCTGACTTCAGTTTTACCTGTACACAACCATGTGGTGTAAAGCTGACTTCAGTTTTACCAGTACACAACCATGTGGTGTAAAGCTGACTTCAGTTTTACCAGTACACAACCATGTGGTGTAAAGCTGACTTCAGTTTTACCTGTACACAACCATGTGGTGTAAAGCTGACTTCAGTTTACCTGTACACAACCATGTGGTGTAAAGCTGACTTCAGTTTTACCTGTACACAACCATGTGGTGTAAAGCTGACTTCAGTTTTACCTGTACACAACCATGTGGTGTAAAGCTGACTTCAGTTTTACCAGTACACAACCATGTGGTGTAAAGCTGACTTCAGTTTTACCTGTACACAACCATGTGGTGTAAAGCTGACTTCAGTTTTACCTGTACACAACCATGTGGTGTAAAGCTGACTTCAGTTTTACCAGTACACAACCATGTGGTGTAAAGCTGACTTCAGTTTTACCAGCACACAACCATGTGGTGTAAAGCTGACTTCAGTTTTACCAGTACACAACCATGTGGTGTAAAGCTGACTTCAGTTTTACCAGTACACAACCATGTGGTGTAAAGCTGACTTCAGTTTTACCTGTACACAACCATGTGGTGTAAAGCTGACTTCAGTTTTACCTGTACACAAGCCATGTGTTGTAAAGCTGACCATTCCACCTCTCGCTTTCATTAATTACACATCGTATCTTTACAGCTTTACTGCAGCGCTACCAATTTCAATTCCTATCTAAGTATGTTGGGGATAGTAATGGTAACAGTTGCCAGCCAATTTGCAGATTTAATACTCATGAGTTGCCTGTCTTTAGGAGAACAGAATCAGAGTGAGGAATTGAAGTAGAGAGAGAGAGAGAGAGAGGGGAGAATCAGAGATGTACAATGATAATTACCGTGAGGATCTTGGCATCTCCACTCAACAAGCCTTGCTGCAGTAACCGGCTGAGTGTGTCGGCCACGGGAGGTCGTTTCACGTGACCCTCGCTTGGTACATCTGAGCTCATAGCATTCAGCCGCTCCTCCACCGTCAACTGTTTTACACAAGCAAACTAATTAATTGAAATATAAAACTATACGACTTATAAATTTATGAGTCATAAAACATTTATAAATATACCAAATATAAAATAAAACCACACACAGCGGAGGTAGAAGAGTGGAAATATAAAATAAAACCACACACACCGGAGGTAGAAGAGTGGAAATATGAAATAAAACCACACACACCGCAGGTAGAAGAGTGGAAATATGAAATAGACATACAAGAAACATACAGAAAGACAGAGGAGAATACAAATGATACCAGGGGTCGATATTAGTCTTTAGTGTCTCTAGCTGTTGATCTGTCATGTTCCCTTTACAGTCTCTAGCTTTTGATCTGTCATGTTCCCTTTACAGTCTCTAGCTTTTGATCTGTCATGTTCCCTTTACAGTCTCTAGCTGTTGATCTGTCATGTTCCCTTTACAGTCTCTAGCTTTTGATCTGTCATGTTCCCTTTACAGTCTCTAGCTTTTGATCTGTCATGTTCCCTTTACAGTCTCTAGCTTTTGATCTGTCATGTTCCCTTTACAGTCTCTAGCTTTTGATCTGTCATGTTCCCTTTACAGTCTCTAGCTTTTGATCTGTCATGTTCCCTTTACAGTCTCTAGCTTTTGATCCGTCATGTTCCCCTTTACAGTCTCTAGCTTTTGATCTGTCATGTTCCCTTTACAGTCTCTAGCTTTTGATCTGTCATGTTCCCTTTACAGTCTCTAGCTTTTGATCTGTCATGTTCCCTTTACAGTCTCTAGCTTTTGATCTGTCATGTTCCCTTTACAGTCTCTAGCTTTTGATCTGTCACGTTCCCTTTACAGTCTCTAGCTTTTGATCTGTCATGTTCCCTTTACAGTCTCTAGCTTTTGATCTGTCATGTTCCCTTTACAGTCTCTAGCTTTTGATCTGTCATGTTCCCTTTACAGTCTCTAGCTTCTGATCTGTCATGTTCCCTTTACAGTCTCTAAGCTTTTCGTGAGTCTTTTACCTCTTGCATTAATCGATGTGCACGTCATGTTTAATCCACATGCCACACTTCACATGAGCCCCATTTGGCTCCTGTTAACCGCAGATAAAAGAAAGCAGCAGCAGCAGAACAACAACTTGAGAGATACAGGACAGAAGAAAAACAGCGTGAAGTTAGACATGACACAAAACTTACATCAGTCACTGAAGAGCGCCGTGTGCGTTTCTTGCCCTTATTCTTGCTGGCTTGTGTCGGCTGCAGATCGGCAGGGACCAGTGTTGTCATGTGCTGCGATATTTCTGGCCTCTTTACCTGCAATCAGATACAACAGTGTTTTCAATTGTAGAAAGATACAACAGTGTTTTCAATTGTAAACAGACACAACAGTGTTTTCAATTGTAGACAGACACAACAGTGTTTTCAATTGTAGACAGACACAACAGTGTTTTCAATTGTAGACAGACACAACAGTGTTTTCAATTGTAGACAGACACAACAGTGTTTTCAATTGTAGACAGACACAACAGTGTTTTCAATTGTAGACAGACACAACAGTGTTTTCAATTGTAAACAGACACAACAGTGTTTTCAATTGTAGACAGACACAACAGTGTTTTCAATTGTAGACAGACACAACAGTGTTTTCAATTGTAGACAGACACAACAGTGTTTTCAATTGTAGACAGACACAACAGTGTTTTCAATTGTAGACAGACACAACAGTGTTTTCAATTGTAAACAGACACAACAGTGTTTTCAATTGTAGACAGACACAACAGTGTTTTCAATTGTAGACAGACACAACAGTGTTTTCAATTGTAGACAGACACAACAGTGTTTTCAATTGCAGTCAGATAGAATTGTGTTTTCAATTGCAGACAGATTGAATAATAACAAGACAACATTGAGCAGTGTGCACATCCCAAGAGCACTTGTCAATATTTGTGTGTCACTCACAGATAACACTGAAACATGACAGCACTCACAGATAACACTGATACATGACAGCACTCACAGATAACACTGATACATGACAGCACTCACCTGTGAGAACTCTTCCTTTGACAACACCTGTGTCTGTGGCTGGACCGAGATGACCACCTCTGGTTGTGATGTGTTGTATACCTGAATAAACATACACGACAACAAAACATCAGTCGGAGATAACCACCATGGTTAAAAAATATTATACATAATGACAAACTAACAGCAGTTACCGTTACTGTACATGTATATTGTGTACAGTCAAAGAAGCTGTTCTCTGCCAGCTGGTGTAGGTGATCATGTCTCTCCATAGATTGTCCTTGGTGTTCTGAATCACCTGTGTTGATTGATGGTATTCCTCCATCCACCGTCTCAGTCCATCCAATGTAAAATTACATAAGAAACACTAATGCAAGCTAGTCTAATAGACCTGAGATAAGCAGCATATTTTGTTCCATTTCCTTTCACTGTTCTCACATTGTATCACCTTTCCATGTCATTGAGTTATTATCCTTAATGTAGTCACTATAATGTCTTTTGTGTGTTTATATGTTGTGGTTTGTATATTTGTTTGCTGATAAAGGCTCGTCGCCACAACATCCTTTGTTTTCTGTAATTATATTCTGTAAAACTACATCTCTTCATGTTTACTTTACACTGTTTACATTTCTACAGATTTACCAGTTTTACTAAATTTTAATCTCATTACAACCAGTATCATTTTCTGAGCCAGCCTCTTCTCTCACTTATCTTTCTAGCTATTTTCCAAACTGAGAAGTCAGGCTGATTAAAATTACTCCACACTGTAAAAAGTTATTTACAAATCACCCTAAAACACAGAGTACAGCTACTGAAATCACTGTTGTAAAGCTATGTTCACAACAACAAAACACACGGACACAAACAAAGAGAAACCACTCACCACACTTTCAAACTGCGGCCTCACTGGGTTACCATAGGCTACAGTTATCTGCCCATTGTTCACGTGCGCACAAAGGACTGGCACTGAATCTGCTTCACCAGCCATGGATGTTCTGATGCTAACTTTTGACAAGAGCGGCGTCTTCCTTTTTCTGAAACAAAAACATTGTAGGAGAACCTTACATTACAAGTATCTCCACATTTCTCACAGAAAATCACAATTTTAGAAATTACATTTTAAAAAGCTCTTGTTTATTGTAAAACACATTCCTAAACTGTATAAAACACATTACTAAAGTGTATAACAAAACATATTCCTAAACTATAAAACACAACATACATTCCTAAACTGAAAAAAACACAACATACATTCCTAAACTGTGTAAAACATTACTAAAGTGTATAACAAAACATACATTCCTAAACTGTACAACAAAACGTATTCCTAAACTGTATAAAACACATACATTCCTAAACTGTATAAAACACAACATACATTCCTAAAATGAACACACAAATAATACATTACATACATTCCTAAACTGTATAACAAAATATACATTCCAAAACTGTATAACAAAATATACATTCCTAAACTGTATAACAAAATATACATTCCTAAACGCTGATTACATTCCAACAATCCCCCTAAAAAGAGAAATTCTGATCTAACTTGATTGATAACAAAACGTATATAATCTGACAATCATTTATAAGACAACTAATACCCCCAGACTGTCCAAATAAATGTAAACAATAAATACATTCACTCCAAGAGCAGGTCAGCATGGTCGAATGGATAAGAACTCGTGTTCTTAAACATCCTGTGTGCTGATGCCGAGGTAAGTGGCTCATCCCCTACACCGGACAGCTGGACTAAAACTTTGACCAGTCGTTCTTGACTTGGGAACGTTAATTACAAGTACCGTTGAAGTCAGAATGGGTTCACCTGATGGCGAGGGACACTGTTATAGGAAAAGCTATCCCACACGCAAAATTCAGTCAATCATTACTATAGAGTATCGACTACGCTTGAGTTCTTCTTCTTCGTTCATCCGGAGTTTTTTTTCGGATGTGATTGCGTTGTGCCTGTTTACAGCAGAGCTGCGTTCTTGCGCCGTTAGGCCGACACATCCGACTTCTGCGGGCATTTGTTGACCGGGTTAACCTTCCCGGGGGTTTCTTAGGACGTTTGACTCTCACTGTTGTGGTGTTATCCCCCATCCCAGCTGGTCCATATAGAACAGCCAAAGATCCTGGTCAGCCCTCAAGGGAAGGCAGGGGCAGACCATGGGCATTCCCCGCCATCCAAGGAGGCTTCCATACTTGCAGAGCCGATACATAGCGCTCTGGTACTGGGCTCACCCAAGGAATCGTCACGTCCTGCACATGGCTGCTTAGCCTCACTTCCGTATATTGGGCCTTCCGTTCACCATAGGCTGTTCTTCCGGAAACCAGAAGTATGCAGTCTGCAGATGACATCCACACAGTGAGCTTTCGATTCGGACTTTCCACGTAATGGATTTGCTATCCAAGCAATATTCCATTTCATGCCACTAGGACACTTTTCCACCTTTTATGAAGCCCACACAATGGGCTTTTGATTCGGACTTTCCACGTAATGGATTTGCTATCAAGCAATATTCCATTTCGTGCCACTAGGACACTTTTCCACCTTTTATGAAGCCCACACAGCGAGCTTTCGATTTGGACTTTCCACATAATGGATTTGCTATCCAAGCAATATTTCATTTCATGCCTCTGGGTCTTCATGCACCTTTAAATGTCAACCTGTATGTAGTTAAAGTAAGCTGCGGTCAACTTGAGCTTGTTGATATCTCCATAGAGCTTGTCCTCAAATGAAGCAGGTGTGGGCCAAAATATCTTTCTCTGTTCTGCATACGTTGGGCAATCCTGCAGCAAATGTTTTGCTGTCATTTTTCCAGTTCTACAATTACATTCATCAGTATCTCCTATCTTTAGTTTATTGAACAAGTGGTATTTCAGCCTGTTATGTCCTGTGCGGAGTCTGAAGATTGCTACTTGTTCTCTTCGGTCGAGTTTGTAATATGCATCATCCTTCTGATGGCCTGGATGCTCAGATTCCCATTTGGTTCTATAAGTGCTTTTTATCAACCTCTTTGCCTCATTATAGGTTATGTCTATGTCAGGCTGTGGTAGTCGTCCGCCCTCTTTTGCCAGTCTGTCAGCCTCTTCGTTTCCAGGTATACTGCAATGTGATGGGATCCACTGTATTACAACTTTTTTGGATTTCTGGCATAGACCATGGAGTGCTGCTCTTAGGTCAGTTAGTTCTGTGCTGTTATTGCTCTTGAGTATTGAGACAGCTGACTTTGCATCTGTGAAGATAGCTATTTGCTTCTCTTTATTTTCCTCCATCAGGAGCATTTCTGCTGCAGTTTTCAAAGCCTCTACCTCCGCTTTGAAGTTACTTGAAAATTTTCCAGTTGCCATTGAATGTGTTTTTTTCACTCCATTTTTTAAATTTAGGAGAATTCCTCCTCCTCCATTCTCTATTGAATTTTTGGCTGATCCATCTGTATATGCATGGGTCCAATTCCTGCTTGGGTAATGTTCTTTTATGTAGTTTAGGGTTATTTCTCTTCTTTCGGTTTCATGCTGAGTGTTCTTTTTCTCAATACCAGGAATGTTTTCTATCATCTCAGGCAGTTGCTGCTGTCTCCAAGCTGGGAAGTTGTGTGCATTGTGTATGGGCTTGACTGTTGATATGTTAAGTATAGGGTCTGCCCTAATCCTTCGTTTTGCAGTTTCTACAAAGTTGCTACGCTTCAGTCTTCCCTTTCCAAAACCATTAAATCTGTTGTACATAGGGTGGTCTGTCAATCTTCTAAATTTTTCTGCTTGTTGCTGGGCTCTGCTATCTCTTCTATCCTGCATTGGTTGTAAACAAGTGATCTTTTCTAGTTCATTAATAGGCGTTGTCTTCAGGCTTCCAGTTATGATTCGCATTCCTTGGTTTTGGACTCTACTTATTTTGTTAAAGTTTGACTTAGCTGCTGTTGCCCAAGCTGCAATGCCATATTCCAGTACTGGCCTCACCCGTCCAGTATATAACTTCTTGAGAACTTTCTCATCTGCTCCCCACGTTGTACCAGCAAGCTTTTTCATGATTGCCATTCTCTGCCTTGCTCTTGTTCGATTTTTCTCAACCTGTGTCTTCCATGTCAGGCGACGATCAAAGGTGACTCCTAGATAGTTTGGATTTTCTTCATGGCGCAATATTTTTCCATTCAATACCAGCTTAGGTTGCTGAGTTTTATTTGAGAGGGAGAACACTGTGCATGTTGTTTTCTCCTCACTTATCTTCACTAGCCATGATTTTGACCAGTCCTCTAGCGCTAATAAGGCTTGCTGTATTCTGCTGTTAGCTGTACTAATATATTCTTCAGATGTCCATATGGCTAGGTCATCTGCAAAGGAGGATGTGTGTACTCTGGCTGGAAAATTTTCTGTGATGTCATTTATATATGCTAGGAATAATGTTGGTGAAAGAACTCCTCCTTGGGGGACACCTTGCTCCAGCAGCATCATTTTGCTTGTTTGTCCTTGTACTTTTGTCCTGGCAGTTCTGTTCTCAAGGTAGTGGCTGATCCATTTATACATTTTTCCACAAACATGCATGTTTTGCAGTTTTACTTTCAGTCCTTCCTTCCATACTTTATCAAATGCTTTTTCTAAATCTATCCAGACTGCTAGTGTGTGCTTTTTCTCTTGGAAGGCATCCTCTATTTCCTGAGCTATATAGGTTATTTGATCTTCAGTGGATCTGTATTTTCTGAATCCTGCTTGGTGTGGTGTTAAGAGTTTGTTTTCTTCCAGATGCCATGTTAGCCTGCCATTGATAATGCGTTCCATTAATTTTCCTACACAGCTCAGTAGACTGATAGGTCGATAGCCATTTGGTTCTTCCAGGTCTTTTCCTTTCTTTGGGACTGGTATTAGTATAGCTTCCTTCCATGCCTGTGGGACTATTCCTCTCTTCCAGCTGTTATTTAGGACTGCTAGTAGTTTCTTCTTTGCCTTGGTGCCTAGTCCTATTAGCATTTCATTTGTGATTCCATCCTTTCCTGGTGATTTCTTCTTTTTTAGGGTATTCATTGCCTGTTCCATTTCTTCCATTGTTAGATTTGCCATCATATATTCTGCTGCTGTCTCTGTATTTCTATGATGTGTCTGTTTGTCTTTGATTGCTTTCTTCTGTTCGGTTGTAATATCAATGTGGTTTGCATTTGCATAGTGTTCCATTAGTGCATTTGCAGCCTTTTTGCCTGTAAGCAAGGCATTTCCTTGTTTAATTGTTATTTGTTTGTTTCTAGGTCCTTCATTGTTCATGGCTTTCACTAGTTTCCATAGTTTGTTTCCATCCCTGTCAAAATTCAGGTTTTCTGTTTTTTCCCTCCAACAATCTCTTGTTGTTTGATTTACTGTTCTTTTATATTTTGCTGAGATGGCTTTGAGAGAGATGTTTGCTTCAATTGTTTGTTCTCTCTCTGCTGTCTTCCTGGCATCTTCAACTTTGTCCTCCAAACTTTGTAGTTCTTCAGTCCAGTATGGTTTGTAATTTTTCCTCGCTCCTCTTGGAATGGACTCAGTGGCTGCCTGTATTATCGCTCTGTTTAGACTTTCCACCATTTGCTTTATGTTGCCATATCGTGTATTTATGTTTTCACAATATTTGTCTGTTAGTATGGCAAATCTGTCCCAATCTGCTCGTTTGTAATTCCAGCGGGGCAAGGGCTTTTGCTCCTGTGGAACATACTCCATATTCATTTCAAGCTTGATTGGTCTGTGGTCACTACCTGCTAATTGGTCCAGCACATGGCGATCGATTTTGTGGAGGATGTCTCCTGTGCAGAAAGCTAAGTCTGGAGTAGAAGTGGTAAGCCATCTTCTGGAGTAGAAGCTCGGTGTGTCATCCGCTTTGTTGAGTAGATGGAGATTTGAGTCTATTTCCCAGTCCTCCAATTCATCTCCTCTTTTGTCAGTATCTGGGTATCCCCATCTTTCTGAACGGCTATTAAAGTCTCCGACAATAATGCAGTTTGTGTCAGTTATTTTCATGTTTGAGAGTGTAAGGTCCTTATCTGCTGGGCTATACAGATTGTAGATTCTTATTTTCACGTCCTTTATCATTATGTCAACACCTATAATTTCCGTTTGGTTGTCAGAGATCACAGATACTTCGCTGCAAGGTATTGTATTTCGTGTAAGTATTAGAACTCCTCCTTTGTGTCCTTCGCGGTCGAAACGTGTGGCCTGATATCCTCTGACTGAGAATTTGTGATTGGCGTTGAGGTGTGTCTCTTGAATGCATGCCACATCTATTCTATCTTTATGAAGACGATGTGTTAGGGAGTCTTTCTTCTTGTAAACTCCTTCGGCATTCCACTGTAGTATGTTGAGTGTCCGGGGTATTTGGTCAATAGCTCTTAACCTACTCCTCTGTGCCTTGACTCCACAGCACAGGGGAAGGTGACCACCAGTAGTCATGGGTGGACCCCCTCGAGGCAGGGGGCCCGGCACTATCACCGCCTGATGGGACTTCACGGGATTAGCACCATATCGATTAATTTTGATTTGTGACATCATGAATTAAGTTACGTTGCACTGCTTTGTCAAGCCTGTGGCTCAGTACATCCGATTTCGACAAGCATTTATTCGGGATGCTTTCCCTAGCCTTTGACTGTCCCCAGTCTACCTACAAGGCAGCAGGTTTCACGTTGCACTGCTTTGTCAAGCCTGTGGCTCAGTACATCCGATTTCGACAAGCATGTATTTGGGGTGCTTTCCCTAGCCTTTGACTGTCCCCAGTCTACCTACAAGGCAGCAGGTTTGTGTGTCTCTTCGTCTGGTCCCTCTCCCTTGACCTGTCCGACATGGGTGGCCCTACCAGTAGCTGTGCTACCGTCGGCATAGCTCTTGGGGTCATTGGGACGCACAAGCCCCTCTACCTCGTCACGGTGGACACACAGCAGAGGGGCTACGCTTGAGTTCAAAAGCAAGCAAGAGGGCCCCCCCCCCCCAAAAAAAAAAAACATCCACTGCAAGAGAATCAACTCACCCGTTCAATGTGTGTTCAAATATGTGCACAACACCCTTGCGTGTGATCACCGACAGTAGGAGAGCCTGTAAGTGGACATTCAGGCTGATATGAGTACATTCTCATTAACACTTTACAAATTTAGTCTTTATATGGATAGATCAGCTAAGAATAAAAACTCTTCTTGAATGTTACAATTCATTAAGTTAACTATACATATATATAACTTCTTTCGGTTAGTATTTTTTTAACTGCAATGTCTGTTGTATGAACTTCCCTGTCTGTTTTTAGTTCACTCGGTGGTCCATGGAGTTTTATCTTCCACTGTTGTTTCTCTAGGCCAGAAGGTTTACCTAGACGTCGTATTTTGGTCAGTCTTGGATTGTGTGATCTGCTGTCTGTGGTGCCAATCCACATGTGCACATGGCCAATCTTGAATTTCACATACACGTGGCTGCGTAATCTATTTTGAGGTGCAGAATAATGATTCGTTCTGGTCTGTCCATAAGGTCGTAGTCGTCTTAAGCTGGTGTTGTTGGCTTTCTTATTTGATCATTCCTTTCTTTTGGTGGTAACAGGTATGTGAGTTTGTTGCTCTGTACATATATATCTTAATATCTTACCCTAATAAACATAAAAGCAACAACCAGAACAACCAACAACAAAAATTACACTACACGCCCTCTATCCCAATTAAACAAACTGAAACTTGACACAGATCTAGGAATCTACTCATGGTTTACTTACGGAGGATGTAGCAGACGGCCTTGACAATGATAATGACACGGGTTCATCAGGAACGGAGAATGAGGCAACTGAGTTTGTATCACTTGATGATTCATCACAGTACCTGCAGGCAGAGCAAGGCAGCAGCGGTCACAACAACACACAACAAATGCTTCTATAAGCTGCCAGAGTTACATCTGCTGCCAGCTAAACGAAAACTGAAGCAACACGTCTCATCAAATCAACACCATGTTCTCCCCCTCTCCCCAGGTATTTTACGTTCAACGATTGCCTCCCGCACCACTCCACCAACCCACCCAGCAATTACTCATATTGCGAACCTCCATCTTCAACACCTACAAACGTTCCATTTGCTTGCTCTCAATGCCCAGTATTTGGGTTAAAATTCCCATGTGTTTGTGATGGGATCACTTCAACTAACAAATTTTGTTTCATGATGTACTGGTTTTGCGTTTACAATATTTCATGTATTACCGCCTATGTCAATATAGATTTGAAATACGTAGAAGTAATTAAATCTCCGTCTTTAACATGAAACTAGAGTTGAGAGAGAAAACCATGGAAACAATGAACTTCATCTTTAACAGTAAACTAAAGTTGCGAGAGAAACCATAGAAATAACTTGGTCTTTAACAGTAAACTAAAGTTGAAAGAGAAAACCATGGAAATATTTAATAACATATTTCTGGTAGCATGCCGACAACCTTCAACTGCCAGTGATAGTTCCAGAATAAATCAGGAAATATGTGAAAGCTGAGAAATTGGAAGCCAAGTGAAGTGAACAAAGCACTGTTGCCCAACAACGTTGTTACAGTCACAGTAGCCGACACATGACTCCAGCGGCTCAACTTTCTCTCGTCAAGAATCAGTTTCAGGGCTATACAGCTTCTGGAGCGGGGAATACACAAACGAAAGAACTGGCTTCAACTAGCAGAGTGTGCATCTACCCAACAGAGATCTAAGAAGCCTGTGTGTGTGGTGGTGGGGTTACTCCTGATAATCAACAGAGACATGATACTGTATATAAATGATCACCTGTTGAGTTGAAAACATGCACATGCGACCATAGTTGCTGGAGTCGAGTATCCTATCTGGCATACACACGAAGGAATGTGGTAGGAAACGGGGAGGATGTGTGCACAATCAAATGCCACGTAAGTATCCACATTTTACATCATCTTGAGAAAAGGGAGAGAGAGGGGTGAGAGATAGGGGTGTGAGAGAGAGAGAGAGAGAGAGAGAGAGAGAGAGAGAGAGAGAGAGAGAGAGAGAGAGAGAGAGAGAGAGAGAGAGAGAGAGAGAGAGAGAGAGAGAGAGAGAGAGAGAGAGAGAGAGAGAGAGAGAGATCATGCCGCAAGTGCTGCAACATCACTGGTAAGTGATAAAATCAGATCAAAAGAAACACTGGAAATGGACACACACCCAGTGTTCAGCTAGTGGCTAGGTACCAAAGATGATATATTGTATCACCCGGAGATGATATACTGTATCACTTGAACATATAAAATAACGTTGAGACTGGGTCATCACTTACCACACATTAATATGTCGGTCGTCTACAGCTGCGGACAGAACATAAGAAGCCTCAAGGTTGCCAGGAGTCAGAGCCACTGGCAGCAGGCGGAATACTGGAGACGAGTGACCTGTGAATGTCTGCACACAAACATTTCTCGTTATATACACCGCTCAAGGTCAAGAACCAAATCTAAACACAAATGAGATCATGTTCATAATTCACCACCATGTGCCCTGCCATCGGGCAGATGTTCACGCATCGCCACAGCTCTCCATACCTGGTGTTCTCCATGATATTCCTCCATATCACGGTCTCACTGCAACCAGCATCATCTGTCTGTCCCTGCCACCTCTACTGCCCATATCTTGCATCCAATGTCACACACAATGCATCCCAATGTTACGCACAATGCATCCCAACATTACGCACAATGTAATCCAATGTTATGAACAAAGTATTCCAATGCTAAGCACAATATATTCCAATGTTGCGCAAAGCAAATTGTATTCCAACATTACGCACAAAGTATTCCAGCATAACGCACAATGCTTCCAACATTACACACAATGCTTCCAACATTACACACAATGTATTGCAACGTTACGCACAATGTATTCCAACGTTACACACAATGTATTCCAACGTTACGCACAATGTATTCCAGCGTTATGCGCAATGTAATCCAATGTTATGCGCAATGTAACCCAACGCTATGCACAATGTATTCCGTTACGCACAGTGTATTCCAAGGTTACGCACAGTGTATTCCACCGTTGCGAACAATGTATTCCAATCTTACAAGACCATTGCCTCCTTATATTTGTGTATAATGTTCTACTTTCATTAAACTGTTCCAGACAACCATTAGTTAAACACGTGCGCCATAAACAATATATTGTACGATTTGTTGCCTGGCATAATTCGCCGCATTTCGTCAGATCATACTGTAGAATTATATACCATTTGAAGTGAATAAATTATTCTTTGCCGGAAATGCTAAATACAGTCACTGATATTGTAAGAACGTGCAGCATGTTATCCCTACAGTAGTCTAAGAATTGGTTATCGCTATGCAAACAGAAGGATTTCCTTTTACATCTTAGACATTTAACTTGTGTAATACAGCTTCCATCTGTTGTCAAAATGTTCAAATACATTGTAGTTAGGTATTCTGTTTTAAGAAATGTGTAACCATTTCGAACGATTGTTACTGGCATGAAATTTCTTCCCATATACAACAATTTCCCCGTTTCAGTGAGATTGTAGACCCGGAAACTCCACGGTTGAGTGACCAGAGTCTCATCGAGTATTTCAGAAACCACATTGACAGGAAGGACACCTGGGTGTGGATCTTACCTGCAGGAGTGTCCTGGTGTCCAGATCCCACAGCTTGATGTTGTGGCCAGCCGTCAGCAGGTGCTTCTGGGAGCACTGGCACACGGAGTAGACACCGCTGGAACCACACTTCCATTTGCTGAATAGACAAAAACCAACAGGTGAAATTGTTGTACATTCACAAGCTAGAAGTATAACAAAATGTTGTACATGATAAAGAAATGTGCCTTGTGTGTTCTTTTTCTTAGTCCACGCTAAATGACTCTGGTAGCCATGCTTGTCCGAATTATGCTAGCCCATACACTGCCAGTAATTTCTGATTTAGAACTTTCTCTATGTCAGGACGTCTAATATCTTTTTTTTACATGTCTAAATAAAATCTGTCTAAGCCCGTCCTTGTCTCTCTTCTCTCACCAACTTTCCTGTTGTCACAACACATTCTAACGTTTCCTTTCTAACGGCCATGTCCAAACAATGTGGACAGTTTATTGTTGATGGAGCAACTAGTTTTGATTAATTTGAGCTTTTTTCCGGGGGTCTTCATGACTCCTTCGGTACACGATATGTTCAGCATTCTTCTATCAAGCCATATCTTTGCTTCCTCGATGTCATTTCTCCATGAGCTACTGGCTGCCAATGATTCGCTTTCATACACACGATTAGCTCTATAAAACTCAAAAACCCTGATTCACATCAGCAATGATATAGACCCTAAAATATGAAATCCTCTACTTTCTCACATTTCTCTTAAAACTACGGTTGAACTGTAAAGTAGAATGCCCCCCCCCCCTATTCTTGTCTGCTCTGGTGCATAGTGGGACCTTTTTTTTGGGGGGGGGGGGGGGGGGAGAGAGAAATAATTAGACATACTGTTGATTTCTTAACAACAAAGACCAGTCTACAGGGACATAACTAAATGGACTCCAGACAGACTGTCACACTATTACTAGTTTCCACCACTCAACTACAAAGACTATATATTATCATTAAATGGATAAATAAAATCGGAAAGCTATGTCATCATCTATTGTGGCCTGCTGGCGTTGTGGTATGAATCAATGATGCACTGTTCATGGTCTCTCCCAAAAAATTATCTTCTTCTTCTGCGTTCATCCGGATTTTTTTTCCGGATGTGACTGCGTTGTGCCTGTTTACAACAGAGCTGCGTTCTTGCGCCGTTAGGCCGTCACATCCG
The DNA here is from genome assembly GCA_014155875.1 of Cepaea nemoralis. Taxonomy (NCBI): domain Eukaryota; kingdom Metazoa; phylum Mollusca; class Gastropoda; order Stylommatophora; family Helicidae; genus Cepaea; species Cepaea nemoralis. Next base: position 297,542 of record JACEFZ010027676.1, read on the forward strand.
ACTTCTGCGTGCATTTGTTGACCGGGTTAACCTTCCTGGGGAAAAAATTATCTAGAACCCGTTTAAGTGACTGAAGAATGGTCACAAAATACCCACTTCTAGGTCTAATCGAACTTGGAACTATCGGCACTAACCACCATCCTACCGTGACTCCATAATTCATTTAGCATGAAACATAAACAACAGAATGAAATATTTGAGGTCAGGTGACTTACTGTTTCTGTTTGCCCTTCCTCAAGTCCCACTGGACCACGTCCTGGTCGTCGGAGCAAGAGAACAGCTGTGGCTTGGACAAATGCCAGCAGACGTCATTCACTTTCAGTGAGTGCCCTCCAATCTGGAAAAGAAAAAAACAGCGGTAATTAGCCATCTGGCAAGTACTTTAGCCACATAAGAAGTACATTTTAGTCACACGATGACTACATTTTAGCCACATGACTGTTTAGCCAGAGTACATTTTTGCCACACGATGACATTTTAGCCACATGATGACATTTTAGCACATGACTAAAATTTAGTCACATGACAGAGCATCTTGATTATCTGGATTCTTGAAGTGAGTGCTCACCAAAGAAGATGATGTGCTTGGTTTGATTGCTGCACACTGAGCTCATTAGTCGTGCAAACACTTTCACCTCCTGCAGATATGAGCACTACAGTTACTGTCCACGCTTCCCACTGTGCAATTACAAGACAACTGGCAGTCACACGAAACAGTTCAGCTACCTGTTGTTGTACTGTGAAGCAAGCAATCATCCATGGCCTACACCCAATACATCTCTCCGTGTAGAAAATATACATGTGGCAACAGTCCCGACTCAACCCATAAGCTCCATATAAAAATTGTTTACATATCCTTTACAGGACATCGTTGTCAACATCAGCATCTTTCAGTTGATTTCTTGGCAAGATTACGCTCAGTAATTTGCCATTGCTTTCTGAAGCTCCATATGGTATGTGTAAACTACCACCTTTCACCTAAAGAATGGCCACTGAAGGCTGCTGAGCCATCTGCAGTACCTCAATGTCTCCCACACTGATGATGATCATATCAAATGACCCACAACCATGAACACATCCTTCAGAAATGTCCAAAGTGCTGAGATATCTGAACTGCCGGATGTGTGGACAAAGCAGTCAGCTGAAGCGCATAACAGGACCCTACTGACCTGTATCCTAGCAACACAACTGCAGATACAGTCCGACCAATGATCCGAGGAGACCTAACTGGGGCAGTGTTTGTATGTGGCACTGCTGACAAATTGTCTGTCTGTGAAGTGTAATAAAACAATGAAACGTGGCACTCACCAACTGTGTGTGCAGGCCTCCTTTAGCAAAACTGTACAAATTGATACTGCCTGCTGTTGTGCCCAGAGCTAGAAGCCTCAAATCATCAAGATCGGTTTCATCCTCACTGCCCTTGCTGACTCGTCTCTTCTTGGACTTTGGAGATGTTACCTGCAGAATCAAAATACACAGATCAGAAAAACATGAACAGGTAGTTAAAACAAGTCGTAGGCAATAAGGTATTACACTGAAAATCAATTGGGGAAACCTTTGAGGCCACTAAGACAGTTCACAAATAAACACAGTTTGGCACTCACAGAAGAAGAAAAGAAGTACAGATTAGAGGACGCACTAGATGGTACCATGAGGTATGCTGTGAATACGTTGTTGGGCCCACACTTTTCAAGACCAGACAACACATTATGCTGGCTGCCTACCTTCTACTGCTCTGTATCCCCTATTGGGGCACAGGTCATCAACAAACTCACACGCAGCCGTTCTGCCAGCTCCACCCATGTCCACTCCATCTGTCTCTAATCCTCTTCTCCATGTGTGGATGTCTCCCACTATTTCATTCACCCCGTGGTTTCCAGACAACCAGTGTCTTGTTATACTAGACAGGTTTCCTCCCAGTGTGTCTCTCCAGTGCTAGCATCTTCTGTTCACCTCATTGCTCACCCGCCGCCTTGACTTTCCCATAATTCTAGTACCCATGTCATGAGACTAGCCGGACTCCAGCTGGAATCGTCAGAAAATGACACCCTGGGGACCAAACCCAGAACGTGTTGTGCACCAACCATTACGGCTCCTGACAAGGCCAAATATGGTTAAAATAATGATGTTGGAGAGTTCACATAATACGAGCCTCCCGATGGTTGAGTTTTAGAAACAATGTACAAACTGGTAATTAATTGTTGCAGGTCTTAAACAAATGTTTTGTTTCATCATTTCTGTTATGCAGTACATGTGATTTTTCAACAGGCATATCTGCATTCCTTTCCACTAAATAGTCAGTCTACCATCAGGTTTGTCTCTGTCTCTCTCTGTCTGCTTCCTGATGATCGCCAGTCCCCAAGTCCACTAGAAAGACACCTGATCTGTCTTAGCCTGGTTTCTGACCATCATCTGTCTCAGAGTCCACCAGATCAGTCTTTACCTGAATGATATTCTTTACTCGGCAAAACCCTACAAAAGTTGGAACTCTCTGATATAGCATCCTACAAAAACATCTTTCGTGCTGCAGTGAGACAGCAGAAGATGATCCAGCAATTTACACATTCAAAATGTCTTGTTTCTGAATTCTGATTCACACTATTTCAATTGCTGTCCTAAGTGTTTCACAGTATTTTATTTGCTGACCTAAGTGATTCACCGAGTGTCATTTGCTGACCTAATTAAGTGATTAACAGTATTTCATTTGCTGACCTAATTGAGTGATTCACAGTATTTCATTTGCTAATTGGACAAACTATGAATATGTCAATAAACTCCAGCTGACTGCTACTTTCTTTAAATTTATTTAGGTTGCTATACGAAGGCATAGAGGAAATACTCCCTCCATCAGTCAGCCACATTCCCTCCATCAGTCACCCGCACTTTAATTGTTCTGAAGTTCAGAGTAGTTTATAAGCACTGTGTTAGTACTATCCTTTCTCTGCACCCAAATCCTTACTATAAATTTGTTACCCAGGAGATGTGAAATTTCTCACATGAGGTGGACCCAATCACTGAAAGGTCAGGTAGACCCAGTCACACTGAGAAATGAGGTAGACCCAGTCACAATGAAAAATGAGGTGGATCTCAGTCTACTGTGGATTGTTTCATGTCTGTACTATTCAAACGTGCATCAGCTGGGTAACCTTTAAATGCTTCACGCGGTTATATTAATGTAAGTCTTTCTCCTATCTCAGACATGTAATAATGATGATGGTAGAAGTAAAAAAAAATTTTTTTAGCATGAAATCAGTATTAAAATCTAGAGAGATTAACAACAAATTAAAATATAATTGTCAAATGTTATGTATATTCAACACTAATATATGTTGCGGAAGTCTGGATAATGAAAAAGCAATTAAAAAGCTGAATAGAGGCCCTGGAGATGTGGATATACAGAAGAATATGCAAAGGTTCTAGAAAAACTTGTAATGAAAGAGATTTTAAAAAAAAAGCAAGTGAAACATTTCAGCTATGCTAAAAGACATATAACATATACTGGAGGGTAAGGTGAAGGCAAGCAAGTGATAGGCAGACGATACAAGCGGGAAGACATCAAGAGATGGACAAACAGAAATCTGACAGAATGTACAATCAAAGTGAGAGACAGACAGTGTTGGAGATCCATTGCAGCCAACCTTCAATGTGGAGATGGCACTTGATTCATTGATCAGTGAATGTTAGCTTGTGAAGGCTTTCTAGTTACAACAACCATTCTATTCACTGACTTGTGATAGTGTTCCTGTTAAGCCGACCATTATTTTGAAACTTATATTTACCCATTCCTAATCCACATATGAATCTTTTGGGCCGTTGAACTTTTCTAAATTGGTCCATTTTATCACAAGGTTTTCTTCTTCTTCGTTCATCCGGAGTTTTTTTTTCTGGGCGTGAATGCGTTGTGCCTGTTTACAGCAGAGCTGCGTTCTTGCACCGTTAGGCCCACACATCCGACTTCTGCTGGCATTTGTTGACCGGGTTAACCTTCCCAGGATCACAGGGTTTTCATTGTTGTGAATTGTTAGGGACCCATGAATCTTGAGATCTTAAACTATACTTAAACCTCACTATAAATCCGTAGGTGAACAAGTGATACACCTGACATAGCTCACAATATTCCAGGATACCAACACAGTCATAAAGACAGAAAACACGTCTGCTTGATCAAACGATGTACCTAGCGGCATAAATAGTCACCCAAAGCAACATTCTCCTTAACTGATTCTTTCATTGGCTATGATTATTAGATAACACAGTTCTGCTTTTACGTAACTACGCATGAGATTGTTAGCGTGTATGGACAGACAAGAACAAATTTTGCACATCAGAACAAGAGACAATCGATTACATAACCACATGTAAGCAAAATACAAATTGGTGAATCAACCAAGTGCACGTGTGGATTGACACAGCTGACCACATACTCAAAGAATGCACTAAATAAAATATACCTAGGAAAACCTAGAGTAACAACAGTGGAGGATAAATGGTATAGACCAGGGGTGGCCAACACGAGGCCCGCGGGCTGCATGCGGCCCGCCGGTAGTCATGTTGCGGCCCGCGGAGTGGGAAGCGACAATGTGGTCAAAGCTGGAGCACACTTGCTTGCTTAATTTAATTTACACAAAAAAATTAGGTAAGTGGCCCGGCAGGAAATATTTCTGGAATTTGGCCCGCCTGCTAAAAAGGTTGGCCACCCCTGGTATAGACCATTAAACAAATTTTTAAAAGTCAAGATTATACACAAGAAAACATTGCAGATATAGACAATTTAAAGTGAACGTAAGAAGAGTTTGTTAGCTCCATAAACATCTAGACGTGCGTTATTTAAAGTTAAAGGCTTCTACTAATGTGTAAAACATTGCAACACTTGGGGATGGCATGATTTATTGTCTGGCATATTTCACTGCATCTCATCAGATACATACTGCAGAATTCACTCAACATAAAGTAACTAGATAACTCCTTTAAACTGAAATATACACATGTTCGCACAGTAATGTCAATTGTCTACCACGGTAATTTTAAATTGACTACCATGTCTTTTTCTTTGTTGTGTGATTTCTGCTGTATGTACCTGGGATGCAGCAAAATGTGCCAGGCAATAAATCATGCAATCTATTGTTTGTCTTTGTTATTTAAATTCACTACGGGAAAACGTTTTGACTTGGGGATGTGTTCAAACAGCATAGGTCTGACACGTGACTAACCTGGCAAAACAAGTGTCTGCAGTACGATACACATTTCTTTTTACAGATATTTTTTTTAAAATGTTGCATATCCTTACAGGACGTCGCAGTCAACACCGGAATTTTTCAGCTGCTGTTGGTTTTTACGCTCAGTAGTTTGCCATTGATTTCTAAACGACCGGCTCCCATACCAACACGTTATAACGCAACACGACTACGGTCTGCTACACAAATCTGCCGCGGATGCGTTTCAAACGCCTGGTAAGCGGCTTAAGAACCGTGTTCGCAAGCCTTTACCCATGGAGACCAGCAGATATTATTTACATGTTGAATAATAATACAGACTTTAGCAACTAAACATTTCTGGGACATATGTTTGAGCAACAGCTGGATCTGCGTGGTTGACCCAATCGGGATATAAAAACATGCAAATTCACATGTTAAAAGGTAAAATGCACTGCAATTATAATACTAACAGGTAATCCACAGTGACAGGCCCATAGTAGATACTGCCATTGGTTTGTGAATTATTATCCGTTTACATATTCTAGGTCGTGAAATATGAGTGAGGGCGGATCTCTTCCTCCTGGACCTTTCCCAGAGAATTGTCTGGTTCCCCATTTGTATGAAGCTAGAACCAGTTCTACGTCTGAACACACTCCTGCCTCCGTTTGGGGATTCAATTCTGACCAAGATCTTGGGTTCATGCTGCTACTAGTTACTACTATATATTACTTCGAATTAAAAACCTTTAAAATGTCACATGTGCACGACAGTGATGTGGTCATGATTTTGCAACCGACATAATTTACCACAATAATCTAACGGAACAAGTTCATACTTTATTGGAAATGCTGAAAGAACCTTCAAAAGTCTAGTATTTAGTGAAATCTTAGACAACAATGTAGAAATAAGTATGAAATATACATACAGTAACTACCCAACGTGGGTCGGTTCCCCCTCGTGTTTTTATGGTAAACATTTAACCGACTCACCGATTCTTTCTTGTGTCTACTCCATGAAACTGCAGTTGTGATTGCTGACAAATGTGAACTAGAGCTATATTCTTGTTTTAACGTTCCTGATGCACATTCGAATATTCTAAGGGTGCCATCAGAACTTGAATGGGCCAAATATTGGCCATCATCAGAGAAAGCTGTCTGATGTGTTGTCGCCATTTTCTAATTACGGCACGTGGAGAAAGTCCTATTGGCGACTTCCTGGACTGGAGAGCTCTCCTCTGGAGAGAGAGGAGAGGAATGGTCATGGAGGGAAAATCATGCATGTGGTGTTGGGGACATTACAGTAGAGATATACAGGAATAATAATAATAATGGGGGAAACATGCATGTAATGATGGGGACATTACAGTAGATATATACTGGAATAATAATAATGGGGAAAACATGCATGTAGTAATGGGGACATTACAATACAATAATTCATTCATTCAGTAGCATGTCCTTTGCAGAACCTCGCTCTCATAACAACATTCCGGAAAACCTCTCGATCATAAGCAAGATGTCCCACGCCCGATACACCCATCTGGAGATCATCCACCACAGCCTGCACCCATCTTCTCTTTGCCTTCCTCTTCCAATAGATATATACTGGAATGATAATAATGGGAATAACATGCATGTGGTGATTGGGGACATTACAGTAGAAACATACGTGGAAAATATGTGGTGATTGGGGACATTACAGTAGAAACATACGGGGAAAATATGTGGTGATTGGGGACATTACAGTAGAAGCATACGGGGAAAATATGTGGTGATTGGGGACATTACAGTAGAAACATACGGGGAAAATATGTGGTGATTGGGGACATTACAGTAGAAACATACGGGGAAAATATGTGGTGGAACTGCGGTAAAGCTGTGGAAATGTAAATAATATAAAATAACACAAAGTAATGCAGCTTTACCGAACGGACTTACGACACACACAGGGCGTTGCGGCGACTAGCCTTCATCAGCAACAAATACATGCACGAAAAATAACATATAGAACCAGGAAGGGATCCTCCGGGGGGGGGGGGAGCATACGTGTAGTAAGGGGAAATTATAGTTAGTTAGTTAGTTAGTCTACAGAGCATCCTTATTGCACATCGAACCATTCAGTCCATAAGTGCTCGGATCCCCTCCTCAGCAAATCCCGCAGCGTGTAGCGGCTAACGACACCAGTTCTGTGTTGGTTTATCAATCTTCTTTGGCTTCCTGCGTAGTGTTCTTGTTTGGCCACCCCTCTTTTGATTTGCAGTTCTCGCAGTCTGACCATGGTTGTAGATTCGCAGTCATTACATGGTTCTCGCACAAGTCTTACTTCTCGTAGAGCATTCAGAATGTCAGCCTGGTCCATGGCGCATCCGCCCTCCACCTTAGCCTTACCTGCGAGCTTGTCGGCCCGCTCATTTCCTTGTACTCCCGCATGCCCTGGCACGAAGATGAAACTAATCTTTGTCAGCCGAGACCGCTCCAGAGACATCAGCTACTCTCTTCGGATCCACTCCATCTCTATCATCTTGAGCATGCTCATTGAGTCGCTAAGGAAACATGCCCTAGTGAATGTCTGTGTCTCGGGCCTTGTTATTGCTTTACTTACTGCCATACTTCCATAATCAGGCTACTTGTGGTCTCAAAAAAAAGCACCAGAGTCCTCCTTCACAATTCTCCCTCCGGCCCGAGCTGTAAAGGCCCATGAGCTTCTCACATGTTGGACGACCGACCCATCTGTGTAGATGACAGCATCACCGTCTAATGAATTCTCGAAAAGGGAAATTATAGTATGCAGAAATAATAATTATAAGAAAAACACATATATATTACTGGGAAAATTACAGTAGAAATACACAGGAAAGATAATGAGGGCAGGCACGCGTATAGTGCTGGGGAAGTTACAGTAGAAATATATGGAAAATGAAATCAAGAATCAACAACATTGCACTCGGGACCTTATCCAGTGCTGCATTCCCTTTCAAAGAACAGTACCCATGTTGATGGTGCCAGGGAAAATACAGGAATAATAATTAGGAAAACACATAGAGAACTGGGGAAATAACAATAGAAACATACATTAAACATAATTAGAGAAAAGGTATATAAAACTGAGAAAATAACAGTAGGAAAATACAGGACTACTAATGACGGAAAACATACAAAAACTGAGATAATAACTAGATAAAAACATGAATACTAATGAAGGAAACATGTATACAGAACTGGTAAAGTAACAGTAGGCAAATTACAGGAATAATAATGAGAGATAAATTACGCACAGTAATAGAGCAAAGCACCGATATGAATTCTCTCTTCTCTCTCTCCCCCCCCCCCCCCCCCCCCCCCCCCCGCGTTTCCATGCTGTTTCGGGATATTGCGGTCAACATCAGCATCTTTCAGCTGTATGTTGATTCCTAGGCTAGATTACGCTCATTAACACGCCTCGACTTTCTGCGCGACCGGCTCCATACTCTCATAAGTCACTGGTGCGACTCGAACCGCTTCCAATTCTCGTCGGCCAGGGAGCCGGCATACCGATATAAATTATTCATTTTATGTTGGATTTGTGGATTATGACAAGGAATTTTGCAGCATAGATAACGAATTCCCTTGGATGATTGTTAAGGCAATAAGGCAGTGGTTCTCAACCGGTGGGGAATTTTAGGGTTTCCGGGGGTATTAAGATTATTTCAAGATCGCGTTAATACAAGAGCCGATTACTTGATATTGTTTTCCCCTCCATACTTTACAGTTCTGTACTTCTTGCCCTTCTGAAATTCGTTTTATAACGTAAATAGACCAGCGAATCACGTCTAGACTTGTTCTAGTATGTGTTATTAATTTAGCTTCCATGTTTACGTATACTATGTAGGGGGGCGGGGGAATTTATAGGGAGGAAATACGAAAAGTGTGTGTGTGTGTGGGGGGGGGGGGGGGGTGGGGTGGGTGGGTGGAGGAATGACATTATGAATATATAGTGAAGGGGTGCATGGGCCAAAAAAGGTTGAAAACCACTGCACTGAGGGATTCCACAGACAATAATTAACTTTAAATATATATATATATATATATATATATAAGAGAATGTTTGTGTCTTTGTTTGTGTGTCCTTTATGCGTTCCTGAATGGTCCATCCGATTGAGATAAAATTTTCTACAGATGTTCTTCTCATTCCCGCGCAGCCAACTGGCATAGTTTGTTAGTTTAAAATCAGTTATTTACGTAATAAAATTACATTAAATGGAAAGACGTCTAATTAAGGGGACTTAATAAGAAAGGTTATATCAAGGGACATTACTTTTAGTAACATTACTATATTATGTAATTTAAATAATTGTTGTATATTTCTTAGTTTTATAAAATGTTTAAGGTAGTTATCTACAGTCATATGCGTTATAATATAATGATAAAATCTTTAAGGCATTTGCAAAGTTTCCAGAAAAATAATGCATCTATTTTAAATTCGTGAAAATTTTCTAACTCATTTTTCCCGCAACGGGAACGGGAAAGGGCCGGACATATAATATGTGCACCACAATCGTATCTGGTATAAACAAAGTGATAAAAACTTTGCATCTTCAAAGATGGCAATACAAAGACATGAACAGCTAATACGGCAAACAACACACACAATATACAAACAGTTAGTTAGAGAGCAAGCACCACCACTCAAACTTAGGATTAAAAGAGGACACAAATACTTCATGTCTGACTTCACATGCACCTTTTCAAACCTACACAACAAACACATAACACCAAAAGCTAGGGAAATCACATATAGACTGTTATACAATATGACACCGACAACACAGATAGAAGCATACAAATTCAAACAAATATCACAATGTCAGCTATGTAGAAATAACTCAAAAGAGTCACAGGAACACATTTATTATACATGTCCAACAATTACAGCCATACGCGCAACATTCAAACACCTCATACAAACGCACACATGCAAACAAACCGACATATATAAAGCAATTTTTATCAACACTATACCAAAGACAGCAAAACACATACATACAAAACTACTGACAGCTCTTTCTTACTACAGACATCTCATATGGACATATTAAAACTTAGCCAGATACAAACACCGCACATATAACACACTTAATATCATTTATGTACACACACAAAATATCACAACTATTTCCAGAATAAATCATATGTATTCTTCTTTATTGTATTATATGAGTGGTATACATGAGTGCGAGAAAGAAATAAGAAATTGTGAGTGAATAGTGAGTGAATTATTATAAAATATCACATATGGTCACCAAGACCAATGAATAATCCCTCATGTAAAGATTTGTGGAAGTATAAGTGCTTGTTTATTTGCTTCAAAATGATGAATTAACCCTTACAGATAAGGGGGAAAAAAGGAGAAAAGACAATCAACTCCTTCCATTCCAATTTATTAATTATTGATTGATTGATTGATTGATTGATCTAGGAACCGACATCACAGCATTCGGGACATCCCCATAAGCGCTCCGTCTCCATCTTCAGCAACCAGCGAAGAGTTCCAACACTAATAGTTCCAGTAGCAATCTGATTAAATGTCCATCTCGCCTTTCCTCTGAGCGTCGAGCGTCGGCCAGATCCTCTCGTCACTCCTCGCTGCCTCATTCTAACCAGACTATGGTGATCCATTTGCTCCTCCGAGGCGTACACGTGCTCCCACAAGGCCGCAACCACATCTGCCTTGTCATGCATCAATACTCCACCAAGTTCTGCCGAGCCAGCCAATCTGTCCGCCTGTTCACTTCCCCGCACACCGGCATGCCCAGGAGAAAAGATCCAGGTGATGCTTGCTACCTGTGACCTCCGAAGCGAAGCAAGCCACTCTGCACGAAGCTTGCCTGTTCTCATCCTTCTCAGCATGCTTTCTGAGTCAGTTACAATCACAACATGTGTATGTATCGTGTTTTCTATCCAGCGGAAAGCTGCACTGACCGCCTCCACCTCCATTCTTAAGCTAGATGTAGTGTCATCATACGCCAGGCTCTCCTGCACCAAACGCCGACCATTAGTTTTTGCCAAGAACCCCCAAGCACTTCTCCTACCTCTCAACACCGACCCATCTGTGTAGATAATCACATCACCCGGGCGAGAATTTTCCTGAATTAATTGCTGAATTTCCACTTCCGTGGCCCCTGCTGGCCACTCCCTGCACTCCCGGCTCAATGTGATTATAACTCTGCACAAGTCTGACTGCACGGCTGGCACTCTGACCCACTCCTCTCCTCGCCTAATGTTCTCCAAGGGGCATAGCTTCATTCGGTATGCGCTCTAATTTCACCAGCTGACTCTTTGAGACAGTGAGCAGTCCTAGACCATAATCAATCACTGAGAGGATCAAGTACTGGTATAGTGTGAAGAGCATTCTCTGCTCTGTGTCCATTGCAGCCATAATTTTAAGTGCATTGAGTCCCTTTTGAGATCTTGTCACAACCGTCTCCACATGGTCCTTGAAGGACAGACTCCTGTCAAATGTGATTCCCAGATACTTCAGTTTGTTCTCTCTGTTGACGCTTCTACCATCTATCGTGAGGCTTGGGGCATCATCTCTCACAATCCTGTTGTCCAGAGAGCACCACAACACAGCCGCCTTTTTAATTATTGAATGTTGCTTTAAATGCACTTGCTATACTATACTGCCACCATTACTAAGATTATCATTTTAGTAAATAGAATCACATATCTATTATAAATTATTATTATTATTATTATTATTATTATTATTATTATTATTACTATTACTATTATTATTATCATTATTATTATTACTATCATTATTTTACCTTTACTAACCTTAGTATCATTAATTTTATAAGTATTATTGATATCATCATTATTATTTTACAACTTCATCTCCCCTGTGCCCCCCTTTGCTTATGGTTTGTTGCCTTTGCTACTAACTGGTTGGTTCAAACATTTATCCTGCCTATACTATCATTACCCGAGTGGTCACGAGGGCATTGGTGGAGTGGAACCAATTGGTGAGAGTGTGACAAGGGAAACAAAAATGTAAAGATTTCCCTTTTTCTTTGTTACCCCCCTTTCACATGTAAATATGTTCAAGGAACGAAATATGCTTATGCCACCTACACGCCCATATGCAACGCTCTGTAAATACATGCACACAAATACTGAACACACAGGACGCTTGTACCAACACTAACAATACAAATGCATTTGTACTACTATTACAATGCTCTCTTATTGAGATTAAGTAGGTAATTCTGTATTACTATATTAATATTATGGTTTGATTGCTATTAATTTTAATTTTATGATCACCATTATAATTAGTATACTCCCTCAGATCCCCTTCTCCCCGCTTATTACTGTTGCTGTTGATGCTGTTGCCGCCCTGACTGGTCGGTTTCCAAAAATTTTACAGCCATTATCATCATTACCGAAGAAGTGGTGATGATATTGGAGGTTTTGGTGAGGGTGGTGACAGGGGAAACAAACATGGTAAAATAACATAAAATTTGGGTCACCCCCTTTCATATGTAAATATGTTAATGAATTAATTGTAATATTACACATATGTCACCTACACGCCCACACACAAAGCTCTGTTAATACACACACACACACACAAATACTGAACACACATGACACTTGTAACAACATGAACAATACAAATGCAATTGCTCTATCATTATCATGCCTTCTTATTGCGATATTATTAAGGGGTTATTGTAATCAATTTTACTGCTTTTAAGTTTTTCGGGGGCAAAAAGAAAACCCTAATCTGAATAGTTCGTGGCGACTGCACTAGCCAGGCGGCCTTAATTCCTCAGGCTCAAGACCCCCCTGCCATACAATGCAAGGTACTATATTAGGCAGTAGATGACAGTTTAACCGGGGTTCCCCGGTTCTGACCCAGTATAATAAGAGCGCCAGGAAATACAATGGGAAGTTAAGGCAGCCGGCGCAATACTGTAGGACTCTTCACAATGAGTTTGCTGCATGGGCAATCAACATCACTATATCATCTCAACTCATCTAGTTCCTCTTGTATCTTGTGGTGTCTAGGTAAAGTATAAACAACGGGACAGTGCCGGTTTATAGGGCTTCATGTATCGTTATTCCCATGGAAATCATATTATCATTAATTCAGTTCTTTGTCACCAATTCCAATTACTAATTCATAGTTCTTCATCATCAATCCCCAGTTCTCCATCACTAATTCCCAGTTCTCCATTACCAATCCTCCATCACCAGTCCCCAGCCCTTCATCATCAGTCCTCACTTTTTTTTATCCCCAATCCCCAGTTCTTTATCACCAATCCCCATTTCTTTATCGCCAATCCCCAGTTCTTTATCACCATTGTATACTCAAAAACAGACATGACCAGCCCCTCGTACAGAAGACATAGATGGCGCTGCTCACAGTTTGCTGCCGCCATCACCCGCATCGCAGCCAAACCCCGCTTGGCCTTTGTTATCACCTGGTCTATGTGCTCATTATAAGCAAGGCTTCGATCAAACCGTATTCCTAGGTAATTTATTGCCTGCGTTCTTTCCACCGTCTCTGAACACAGCTTTACAGTTGGTGTTGGAGTGTTGACAATATGATTGTTCAACGAGAACCAAGTCACTGTTGCCTTTTTTGGGTTGACCATTGCCCCAGCTTCATCACACCAAGTACTTATGCGATTGAGTTCGGTTTGTAGTTCCACAGCAACCCTGCTCTCTATCCTTACCCTGACGATACACTAAAATATCATCGGCATATGACAATGTCCTGCCAGGTCCAGTGATCTGCTCACTTGTGATTCTCACTGTGTAGGCGTTGAACAGCACCGGAGATAATGGTGATCCCTGTGTTAGGCCAGGATATATTGTTGTTGGTTCCGACGTCCAACTGCCACATCTAAAAACTACTTTCCGTTGGAAGAGGGCTGCAGCGATCCAACTAAGGAGGAATGGACTTACTTTGAGTTCAAGAAGCTGAAGCATTAAAAAATCCAATGGTACTCTGTTGTACGTGTCCTCAAGATCAATCGCTGCAGCAAAGGTTTCAATGCCTGAGTGGAAACCTTCATAGACATCATGGGTAAAAACTGCTGCATTGGTCCAGGTGTCTCTTTTTGGACGGTACCCACCCAGGGTAGGTGGGAAAACACCTTGCCTCTCTAGCTGGCTTGATATTTTCCTGGCAATTACCTTCTCCAGCAGCTTGCCTATTGTATTCTGCATGGTTATAATTCGATATCCCTGAATTTTTTTGTGGTCTTTGTCAGGCTTCGGCAAGGGAATCAGATAGCTGTGTAACCACTCCTCCTTGATGCTAGCACACCCTATACTGTTGTTGTACATGTCTGCTAGTTTCTCTAGCTCGTTGTAGGTACACCTATTGATGTCGTCGTATCTTATGTCCATCAGGCCCTGGAGCGCTGTTTTTTGATCGTCGAAGCACAGCCTTGATTTCTTTCACTGTCACTGTGTCTTCATCCGAAGTGTTCTGGGCCTTGCATCTGTCTGAGGTGACCTCCTTGGCCAGATTTCGGCCTCCCATGTCTGTCTGGTTGCTCTGCTCTAGATAGCGTTCAAAGAGGGCTTTGCCCTTGTTCTCGTCAGTCCTCTGCCAGATGAGGTCAGCACCTTGGAAGTCAGAAATGCTCTTATTCTTGGCTACCCCACTCATGCTTTTATGTAGTCGCCAGAACAATTTCAGTGACTTGTCTGTACTTACTCTTTGACACACCTCTGCCGATTTTTCGCATTTAACCACCTTGACCAGTTTTTTGAAATAGCTTACTTTTGTGTGCATCTCTCTTTCTAAGATGCAGGGACTAGGATGACAAGCTTTGTTCTTCTTGGCATTTTGCCATCTCCTTACAGCCCTACGCTTATCCGCCCAAGCCTTCTCCACCTCGAAATTCCACCAAGGTGGCTGCTCTCAATTTTTTTCCTGCCCTGAAGCTTTCTGCTCCTGTCACGTCTTATTTTACTCATCACATCTTGCCCTGTACTGTCATACTGGAAAGTCTTGACAGTTGACTTGTGCTGCCTGGTTCTGCCTTTCTCCACCAATATGCCTGGTCGGCTTGCTGTCCTGGTGACACAGCCACTTTTGATACAAACCAGGTCAATGGTTTCAAGTTCAGTCTCGAGCTCCTCCCCCTGTGTGTTGGAGGAAATGTTTCCCCAATGATCTGCCTTTAGCGTTGAAATCGCCACAGAAAATAACATTTCTCTCGTGACCTAATATGTCACTTAAGCACTGCCACTTCTGGGAATCCACTACTCGCGTTGCGGGCATAAACATTAACCAAGACGAATGGTATACTGGATTGAACTCTCAACGCCTGTATTTGTATATCGTCACTGTCCCAACTGGACATGTCTAGCTCTGACGCCACCATGCTGTCACGAACGAGAATTGCCATTCCCAGATGTCGTCTGTTGTAGAAATATTTGAAGCCGGCAATTCGGAGTAGCTGATCGCCCAGTCTCGTCTCCTGGAGCGCTACAATGTCGTTCCTACAATGTGTCAAAGACTCAGGGAAGACCACCCTGAATGAGTGGTCTACCTCAAGTAGATTAGATGTAACCCAGTGCCCCTACATGAGGGCAGGGTAGGTGTAGGGAGTAGATAGGAAGGGGAACTATCAAACAGTTCTCTCATGAGACACGGAGGTGTCAACCAGAGAGTAAGCACTCTGGTCACGGCATAATCACGCCAACGTGATAGACACGGAGAACTAGAATGAAACTCAAGAGAGGCCACTACTCTAAGCGTGCTGAATGATGCAGCACGCAAAAGCCGAAGTGCGCACAAGGTCCCTCCGCGTACTGTGTAGTCAGCACGCGGAGAATAGTCAGACAGGGGACAGACTTCGTAGGGAACACATCGCTTAGCGTCGATGCGTATTCTTTAGCCGAGTAGATAGAATTAGCAGTAGGGTTAGGAACGACTAGTGATAGGCAATTCTGTGTATTCATGTGTGATTCATTAGCGACCGTTTTGTGCATTTATGTAATGTAAAGAGCCAGTGGCAATAAAATGTGTAATCAATTCCTCTCGTACGACTGACAAATCTTTTTGTGTGGTGCGAGAGAAGTTTATCCCATAATGCCTGTAGCATCGCTTGATGACAGGCTAGGATAAAAGTGGTGTCAGAAGTGTAGCTTGGACAATTGTTCAAGCTAAAACACTCACCCACGGCTCTAAAATAGTATTACTGTCAGTTAATCACAGGGTTTAATTTATGTTAGTGAACAATGGCGTGTGCAGACTAGAACAAATTGCGAGCTGTGCCCATCGTGACCGATTAACGTTTATTTATGCTTATTAAAATGTTTTGTGCTTTATGAACATGTTTTCTTCTGATTTGTAAGTATTATTATTATAGTTTTGTATCATTTATTTCTACAATTACTGATTTATTTATGAGTATTTGTCAAAAATGATTTACGGCGGAGCAATACACAAGAAATGAGCCGGCGACAATATCGATTTTTCCAATCTAAAAATAGCGCTGCGCCTATGACGTATCGCGACTGACAAACAGCTGCCCTACGCCATTTGCAATCGGCGACGGATTGTTTACAAATCGCCAAGCGGCTGCTCGCCTGAATCTTTGGCTTATATTAAATATTATTTATTTATACAAGCTATTTATTGAATATATTTATTTATTTGAACATTATTATTACCTTTATATTTATTTCAAAGCATTCATTTAATTATTTGTATACCTTTTCTATTTGTTACCGTCACGATGGCACTACTTTCGCTATGCAAATAAGACTCTGTCTGCACAGCACTTCCATAAATTAAACAGCAATAGTTAGGGAAGGCAGAAGACGTTAGAACGAGACAGGACATTGACATTTATTAGTAATTATACCACATTGTGTTGTCCGGGGGCATGTGATTGTACAAAATTGTCTAAAGTCATATGTCGATTACAAATGGTTAATTGTTGATGCTCTTGTAAACCAGATGTAACAAGAGCTGTTTATGAGAATAACTCAAGCTGTATGTCGAAGTGCCGAACGATTGGACCTGAGGTGCCAAACGATTGTACCTGATTTTCTGGAATGTTAAGATGAGTATACCCAAATTATTTTGAATGCAATAGGATTAATAATGCATCTCTTTTTCAGGGTGTGATCTATTAGTATATTTTTGTGATCTATTCTTCAGGGTGTAATCTAAGAGTATATTTCTTGTACACAGGGATTTAAAAACTTAACATATCTAATATACCTGAATAAATATTTAAGTGCCTATCAACGCTAGCTAATTACCCAACAACATGGCAACTTTAGCTGATTTCATAAAAGCAGGCAAGGAATTAGAATACACAGGAAAGGAATTAGAGCAATATGCTGATCAAAAATTTAGGGAAGCAAAAGATGCTGAGAGAGATGAACGTGCACGAGAAAGACAACATCAGAAGGAGATTGGAGAACAAGAAAGACAACACCAAAAGGAGATTGTAGAACTAGCTGAAGAAACTAAACAGAAACAGTTAGATCAAGACAAAGAAATTAAACAAAAAGAATTAGAATTAAAGCAAAAACAATTAGATCAGGAGAGAGAGTTAAAGCAAAGAGAGATAGATGAAATGGCAAGAGTGAAAGAAAAACAAATACAGATTGAATCACAGACACAGTTAAAGATGAAAGGTATGGAAGTAGAGTCACACTTAGAGATTTCCACTACAAAACTAAAGAGTCAGCAAGAAGAGAATAAACTTAATAAATACAAACATATTATTAAGCCATTTTGTAAAGAAGATTCCATATCAGCTTGGACAGAAAATGTCGAATATCAGCTGAAATACCACCAAGTACCAATCGATATGTGGGCCATGATTTACATGAAGAACCTCAGTGGGGAGCCCCTTAAAGTTATAGAATCAATACCAACTGATCTTAGATCTAACTATCAGTACATTCATGATAGGATAATGCAACATTTCTTACTTGATGCCCCTGGGTATCAAGTGCAATTTTCTAATTTAAAACCAAAACCAAGTGAGACTTTCATCGATTATGTCTCGAATGTCCAAAGCGTACTAAATAGATGGCTTAGTGCAGCAAAAATAGGAAAGGACTTTGAAAAACTTAAAAATTTAATAGCCATGGATAAAGTCATATCCACAATACCATCTCCTTTCGCTAAATTCCTTCTGCAGTCAGACATCGAAACCATAGAACAATTTGAGAAGAAAGGCTCAGCATATTTTTCCTCAAATAGGGATATTTTTAAAACATCAAATATCGACTCTGAAATAGTCTCTTTTGTTAAGGACCAACCTAAAAGCTATCGTAGCAATAAAAAACCATTTCAGAGAGTCGACAAGAAAGATCAAAAATTGCCTAAATGTGTGTATTGCCAACTTTTTCATGATACTTACGCGATGTGTGATAAATCACCAAACTATCCGACACATCTTGAGATGGTCATTAAGAAACAACAAAACAAGAGAACTGCATACAGGCGTGCAGTCAAATGCTTCTTCTGTTCTAGCTACGGGCATTATTCCAATAAGTGCCTGGGCCGCCAAAGAATGAAGGCCAACAGTGCAATGTTAATTGATACATCTTCTGATAGTGGTAGTGAGACTGAGTGTGAGGTCGAGAATGAATTACCTTTTAACCAATCTGAAGATGTTTGTTGTGTAAACGATATATTAAGCTTTGACAGTTGTGAGCGATGTCACCAATTCCATGCAGACGGAAAATTAGAATGTGGACATACAGTACCATTCTCCACTGAGAGTGTAAATGCAGCATTAGCCTCCAGAGGCAATTTGGTGTTCCACAATGCATTGGTCAACGAAATACCATGCCAATGTTTGCTGGACAATGGGAGCACTCTTATAGGTCTTAGAAAGGAACTGGTGAATCCAAATGATTATACAGGTGACTCAGTCAAATGCCGAACCTTTTCGGGTAATATTGAAATTTACCCTTTGGCAAGAGCCCGTATTAACACTCCTTTCCTTTCTGGTACCTTTACATGTGCGATTTTAGATAACCCTTGTACTGATTTAATTTTGGGATGCTTACCCCAATTGAAACATTGCACTAACGAAGAAATAGCTGCATGGAAAAAATTAAATGCAGCTAATGCAACAACCAGAGCAGATACTATTAAACACCAAGACACACTACAAGATGAAAGACTACTGTTGCTATCACCAACTAGCACGGATGATACCACCAGACAAAAGTTCATAGACCAGCAAAAAGCTGATCCGAGTGTGTCTCCATATCTGAAAGCTATTGAAAGAAAAAGCCAAAGTAACAAAAAACGCATCATGGTTCTTTAGACTTAATAATGGTATTCTTACTCGTTATTATACAACTGGTAACCATGAGATTCAGCAAACGGTGTTACCTGTACAACACCGCCAAACTGTGCTAAAGATTGCACACGAGTCACCGTTTGCTGGTCACCTTGCATACGACAAAACCAGGGCCAGAATTCAGGCTCATTTTTATTGGCCAGGTTTTTGTAATGACATAAAAGTATTTTGTCGTTCATGTAATGTCTGTCAACAACTAGTACGTAAGGGTAAACATCCTACAGCTGAAGTGCAACCTTCAACACCGGCCTCTAGGCCATTTGAAAGTGTGGCGGTAGATATTGTTGGACCCCTGAACCAGGTGTCCAGCAAAGGAAATCGCTTCATCTTAACGATGGTAGACCTATGTTCAAGGTGGGTTGAGGCAGTAGCTTTGAAATACATCACCTC
This sequence comes from Cepaea nemoralis, assembly GCA_014155875.1. NCBI lineage: Eukaryota > Metazoa > Mollusca > Gastropoda > Stylommatophora > Helicidae > Cepaea > Cepaea nemoralis. The sequence continues at coordinate 317,474 of JACEFZ010027676.1, forward strand.
CAAAAACGATGCCAATGTATTTCTACACTTGTTCTCACGATTCGGATTTCCACGTACCATCTTATCCGACCGTGGAATCCAATTCATATCGGCTGCAACGCAAGCCCTTACGAAAATGTCAGGATTAAACAGCATTTTACAACAGCTTATCATCCAGCCAGCAATGGAATAGTAGAGAAAATTAACGGAGACCTAAAGCATATGCTGACTAAGGTGACAGCAGAAAACCCAGCTGATTGGGATACACTGTTACCAACAGTGCTGTTCGCCTATCGGGAGATTCCCCATTCAAGCACGGGTTTCTCACCGTTTGAATTGGTATACGGGGCTAACCCACGTGGACCCCTAACAATTTACCATCAGTTAGTAACTAATGCAATTAAAATTCCAACCCCTAAAACATCTTATGAGATGGTAACAGAAACACAAGATAAGATTATGAAATCGTGTATCATAGCCAAGGCAGCTTTGGAGAGGAAGGGTCAAATCTACCGCCAATACGCAAATAAAGGTGAGAGAACTATTAATCTTGAACCAGATCAAGACATACTGCTTTTACTCCCAGACAAACGGAATTTATTATTGACCTCATGGCAAGGGCCATTCAAAGTGGTACGAAAAATTTCAGATGTCGATTATGAAATATCGATAAACGGACACTTAAAGATATTTCATATCAACATGTTGAAACCCATACTTTTCCCCTCTGCTGTGTGTCCACCGTGACGAGGTAGAGGGGCTTGTGCGTCCCAATGACCCCAAGAGCTATGCCGACGGTAGCACAGCTACTGGTAGGGCCACCCATGTCGGACAGGTCAAGGGAGAGGGACCAGACAAAGAGACACACAAACCTGCTGCCTTGTAGGTAGACTGGGGACAGTCAAAGGCTAGGGAAAGCATCCCGAATAAATGCTTGTCGAAATCGGATGTACTGAGCCACAGGCTTGACAAAGAAGTGCAACGTAACTTTATCATTTCATGATGCCACAGATGAAAATTAATCGTTATGGTGCTAATCCCGTGAAGTCCCATCAGGCGGTGATAGTGCCGGGCCCCCTGCCTCGAGGGGGTCCACCCATGACTACTGGTGGTCACCTTCCCCTGTGCTGTGGAGTCAAGGCACAGAGGAGTAGGTTAAGAGCTATTGACCAAATACCAAGGACACTCAACATACTACAGTGGAATGCCGAAGGAGTTTATAACAAGAAAGAATCCCTGACACAGCGTCTTCATAAAGATAGAATAGATGTGGCATGCATTCAAGAGACACACCTCAACGCCAAGCGCAAATTTTCAGTCAGGGGATATCAGGCCACACGTTTCGACCGCGAAGGACATAAAGGAGGAGTTCTAATACTTACACGAAATACAATACCTTGCAGCGAAGTATCTGTGATCTCTGACAACCAAACAGAAATTATAGGTGTTGATATAATGATAAAGGACGTGAAAATAAGAATTTACAATCTTTATAGCCCAGCAGATAAGGATCTTACACTCTCAAACATGAAAATAACTGACACAAATTGCATTATTGTCGGAGACTTTAATAGCCGTTCAGAAAGATGGGGATACCCAGATACTGACAAAAGAGGAGATGAAGTGGAGGACTGGGAAATAGACTCAAATCTCCATCTACTTAACAAAGCGGATGACACACCGAGCTTCTACTCCAGAAGATGGCTTACCACTTCTACTCCAGACTTAGCTTTCTGCACAGGAGACATCCTCCACAAAATCGACCGCCATGTGCTGGACCAATTAGCAGGTAGTGACCACAGACCAATCAAGCTTGTAATGAATATGGAGTATGTCCCTCAGGAGCAAAAGCCCTTGCCCCGATGGAATTACAAACGAGCAGATTGGGACAGATTTGCCATACTAACAGACAAATATTGTGAAAACATAAATACACGATATGGCAACATGAAGCAAATGGTGGAAAGTCTAAACAGAGCGATAATACAGGCAGCCACTGAGTCCATTCCAAGAGGAGCGAGGAAAAATTACAAACCATACTGGACTGAAGAACTACAAAGTTTGGAGGACAAAGTTGAAGATGCCAGGAAGACAGCAGAGAGAGAACAAACAGTTGAAGCGAATATCTCTCTCAAAGCCATCTCAGCAAAATATAAAAGAACAGTAAATCAAACAACAAGAGATCGTTGGAGGGAAAAAACAGAAAACCTGAATTTTGACAGGGATGGAAACAAACTATGGAAACTAGTGAAAGCCATGAACAATGAAGGACCTAGAAGCAAACAAATAACAATTAAACAAGGAAATGCCTTGCTTACAGGAAAAAAGGCTGCAAATGCACTAATGGAACACTATGCCAGTGCAAACCACATTGATATTACAGACGAACAGAAGAAAGCAATCAAAGATAAACAGATACATCATAGATGTACAGAGACAGCAGCAGAATATATGATGGCAAATCTAACAATGGAAGAAATGGAACAGGCAATGAATACCCTAAAAAAGAAGAAATCACCAGGAAAGGATGGAATCACAAATGAAATGCTAATAGGACTAGGGACAAAGGCAAAAAAGAAACTACTAGCAGTCCTAAATTACAGCTGGAAGAGGGGAATAGTCCCACAGGCATGGAAGGAAGCTATACTAATACCAGTCCCAAAGAAAGGAAAAGACCTGGAAGAACCAAATGGCTATCGTCCTATCAGTCTACTTAGCTGTGTAGGAAAATTAATGGAACGCATTATCAATGGCAGGCTTACATGGCATCTGGAAGAAAACAAACTCTTAACACCACACCAAGCAGGATTCAGAAAGTACAGATCCACTGAAGATCAAATAACCTATATAGCTCAGGAAATAGAGGATGCCTTCCAAGAGAAAACGCACACACTAGCGGTCTGGATAGATTTAGAAAAAGCATTTGATAAAGTATGGAAGGAAGGACTGAAAGTAAAACTGCAAAAAATGCATGTTTGTGGGAAAATGTACAAATGGATCAGCCACTACCTTGAGAACAGAACTGCCAGGACAAAAGTACAAGGACAAACCAGCAAAATGATGCTGTTGGAGCAAGGTGTCCCCCAAGGAGGAGTTCTTTCACCAACATTATTCCTAGCATATATAAACGACATCACGGAAAATTTTCCAGCCAGAGTACACACATCATCCTTTGCAGATGACCTAGCCATATGGACATCTGAAGAATATATTAGTACAGCTAACAGCAGAATACAGCAAGCCCTATTAGCACTAGAGGACTGGTCAAAATCATGGCTAGTGAAGATAAGTGAGGAGAAAACAACATGCACAGTGTTCTCCCTCTCAAATAAAACTCAGCAACCTAAGCTGGTATTGAATGGAAAAATATTGCGCCATGAAGAAAATCCAAACTATCTCGGAGTCACCTTTGATCGTCGCCTGACATGGAAAACACAGGTTGAGAAAAATCGAACAAGAGCAAGGCAAAGAATGGCAATCATGAAAAAGCTTGCTGGTACAACGTGGGGAGCAGATGAGAAAGTTCTCAAGAAGCTATATACTGGACGGGTGAGGCCAGTACTGGAATATGGCATTGCAGCTTGGGCAACAGCAGCTAAATCAAACTTTAACAAAATAAGTAGAGTCCAAAACCAAGGAATGCGAATCATAACTGGAAGCCTGAAGACAACGCCTATTAATGAACTAGAAAATATCACTTGTTTACAACCAATGCAGGACAGAAGAGATAGCAGAGCCCAGCAACAAGCAGAAAAATTTAGAAGATTGACAGACCACCCTATGTATAACAGGTTTAATGGTTTTGGAAAAGGAAGACTGAAGCGTAGCAACTTTGTAGAAACTGCAAAACGAAAGATTAGGGCAGATCCCATACTTAACATATCAACAGTCAAGCCCATTTACTATGCACACAACTTCCCAGCTTGGAGACAGCAGCAACTGCCTGAGATGATAGAAAACATTCCTGGTATTGAGAAAAAGAACACTCAGCATGAAACCGAAAGAAGAGAAATAACCCTAAACTACATAAAAGAACATTACCCAAGCAGCAATTGGACCCATGCATATACAGATGGATCAGCCAAAAATTCAATAGAGAATGGAGGAGGAGGAATTCTCCTAAATTTAAAAAATGGAGTGACAAAAACACATTCAGTGGCAACTGGAAAGTTTTCAAGTAACTTCAAAGCAGAGGTAGAGGCTCTGAAAACTGCAGCAGAAATGCTCTTGATGGAGGAAAATAAAGAGAAGCAAATAGCTATCTTCACAGATGCAAAGTCAGCTGTCTCAATACTGAAGAGCAATAACAGCACAGAAATAGCTGACCTAAGAGCAGCACTCCATGGTCTAAGCCAGAAATCCAAAAAAGTTGTAATACAGTGGATCCCATCACATTGCAGTATACCTGGAAATGAAGAGGCTGACAGACTGGCAAAAGAGGGCGGACGACTACCACAGCCTGACATAGACATAACTTACAATGAGGCAAAGAGGTTGATAAAAAGCACCTATAAAACCAAATGGGAATCAGAGCATCCAGGCCATCAGAAGGATGATGCATATTACAAACTCGACCGAAGAGAACAAGTAGCAATCTTCAGACTCCGCACAGGACATAACAGGCTGAAATACCACTTGTTCAATAAACTAAAAATAGGAGATACCGATGAATGTAATTGTCGAACTGGAAAAATGACAGCAAAACATTTGCTGCAGGATTGCCCAATATATGCAGAACAGAGAAAGATATTTTGGCCCACACCTGCTTCATTTGAGGACAAGCTCTATGGAGATATCAACAAGCTCAAGTTGACCGCAGCTTACTTTAACTACATACAGGTTGACATTTAAAGGTGTATGAAGAAGTATTCAGACTGCCACACTTCATACCACAGGTATGTCGGTTACAAAAGCCTCCCAGAGGCATGAAATGGAATATTGCTCGGATAGCAAATCCATTACGTGGAAAGTCCGAATCAAACGCTCACTGTGAGCTTCATAAAAGGTGGAAAAAGTGTCCTAGTGGCACGAAATGGAATATTGCTTGGATAGCAAATCCATTACGTGGAAAGTCCGAATCAAAAGCTCACTGTGTGGGCTTCAAATAAGGTGGAAAAAGTGTCCTAGTGGCACGAAATGGAATATTGCTCGGATAGCAAATCCATTGCGCGGAAAGTCCGAGTCGAAAGCTCACTGTGTGGATGTCATCTGCACACTGCATTCTTCTGGTTTCCGGAAGAACAGCCTATGGTGAACGGAAGGCCCAATATACGGAAGTGAGGCTAAGCAGCCATGTGCAGGACGTGACGATTCCTTGGGTGAGCCCAGTACCAGAGCGCTGTGTGTTGGCTCTGCAATTATGGAAGCCTCCTTGGATGACGGTGAATGCCCATGGTCTGCCCCTGCCTTCCCTTGAGGGCTGACCAGGATGTCTTTGGCTGTTCTATATGGGCCAGCTAGAATGGGAGATAACACCACACCAGTGAGAGTCAAACGTCCTAAGAAACCCCCGGGTAGGTTAACCCGGTCAACAAATGCCCGCAGAAGTCGGATGTGTCGGCCTAACGGCGCAAGAACGCAGCTCTGCTGTAAACAGGCACAACGCAATCACATCCGAAAAAAAAAAAACTCCGGATGAACGAAGAAGAAGAAGAAGAAACCCTACTTTTCACGACAAGAGACAGAATTAGAGACAGACGGACACAATGCACCCACACCTATGGATGAGACGACAGACATACACAACGCAACTACACTAGTTAGCGAGACTGGCAAAGCCGACGATATGCATACACTTAGTGATCATACAGAAAACGCACTTAGCACCACCACCGTACTGAATCAGGTAGACGACGACGGGATGGAACTACCTGTTCCAATTGTAGACAAGACTGCGACATTAGATTGTATACGGTTAGAACAAGGACTAACAGACGAGCAACGACGACAGACAATAGAATTAGTGACGGAGTATAAGGACATATTTTCCGACATTCCAGGTAGGACGGACAGGATCGAGCACTCCATTCTTCTTTCGGACTCTAAGCCTATCAAATGCAGGCCGTACTCTATCCCACTTAGCTACAGAGAAAGTCTAAATAAGGAAATTCTTAATTTAGAAGCTAGTGGAATCATTCAGAAATCTACATCTGAGTACTCCTTTCCAATCGTCTTGGTCAAGAAAAAAGACTCCACAATTCGTCTCTGTGTGGACTATAGGAAACTCAACAATGTCACTAAGATCGACGCAGAACCAATTCCTTCCTGCGAAGATCTTATTCTTGATATGTCCACCTCCAAAATCTTCTCTAAATTAGACCTTACTAAGGGATATTGGCAGGTCCCTATGCAGACTCAATCCATCCATCTTACTGCATTCTCAACACCTTTAGGTCTTTACGAGTGGCGGTTTCTTCCTTTCGGACTTCGTAACGCTCCTGCCACTTTCGTACGCTTAACTAGAGATTTACTACATGGAGTGACGAATACGGTGACATATATAGATGATATTTGTGTCCATACAGATGACTGGACAACACACTTACTGAAACTCAGACATGTCTTCGATAGGTTGCGACTCTTCGGTCTCACTGTCAAACCGAGCAAAGTTGAATTGGGCCTACAAGAAATTGATTTTTTGGGTCATGTCATTTCACAAGGACAACTAAAAACTGACAATAGAATTATTACTAAAATTATGAACCTGACCATGCCTACAACAAAGAATCAGGTCAGGAGCCTTTTGGGTTTAGTAAATTATTATAGTAAGTTCATACCGAACTTAGCGGAAATCACAAGTGTATTTTCAAATGTTTTAAAAGCATCAGTAAAATTAGATGTCAAAGATGCATTATTAATTTCTGCATTGTCAAAATTGAAAATCCTATTTAGTAATGTACCAATCCTCCGTTTGCCTAATCCTAGGCTCGTTTATTATCTTAGGACAGATGCCAGCAGGATTTCCATCGCTGCAGTACTAGGCCAGTTTTATGATGGCATCTTCCATCCAATTTGCTACGTGAGCCGCAAGATCACACCTGCTGAGTCCAGATATTCCATATCAGAGTTGGAAGCCCTAAGCGTCATCTATTCGGTGAGGAAGTTGCATCGATTTCTAGCGGGTAATCACTTCGTAGTCCAGACCGATAACTCCCCAATCACGGTCATACAAAGTGGGGTGCATCGCAATGACCGCATCTACAGGTGGTCATTAATATTACAGAATTATACTTTTAGTATAGAGCATATTAAGGGTAGGGACAACATTCTTGCTGATACCCTTAGTCGACCATCTGAGGTAGAAATACCTGATATTCCACATGAAAAGGTAGTGTAAGAAATGATAATTTAGTACACTTAAAATATCCTGTGTACAATATTCTATGTAATACGTAGACATCATGATCAGGACTGTGTGCTAAGAACAGTGAACCACCATGTGTCCGTAGACAGCAGAATAAGAACTGTGCTCCAAGAACAAGTGAATCACCGTGTGTACATAGACAGCTCGTTACTTACTATGCTCCATTGGTGTTCCGGTGAATCACCTGTGTTAATCATGGAAGAACAGTGTCAGAACAATGCATAAGTAACAGACACGAATATACTTGTCTACGACACCAGCGGACTCGACGAGTGGAAGAATACCCATAAGACACGAGTATGACTGTGTAATGTATTTACTATACCCAGGATAATTGTGTATATATAAACTATGCCAACGAAAGCAATTTCTGAACGTTATGGCAACCACTAACCTGAGGTAAATAAATACCATGTATATATATTTAGTTATTGTGATATGTATTATAACGTTTTTAATATAGTGATAAATTATAGTTAGATTAGTTACTTTAATATAGAGTTAGATTAGATTTAGGGAATATAATAGATTTTTTTTTGTAGTTTAGATAAATCATTAATTTACCCACTTACTTAGCATAAAAGTAGATTAGTATAGTACTTTAAACTTAATAACAGCTAATTAAAAACTAGGATAAAAAGTTTAGATAGGAACAGTACCAGTTAGTTCATTTCACTTTATTTCATTCCATCTTGATGAACACGTTAACAACCTCATCATTTAAGATTAAAATTAGTTTATACCTTATAGGATAAAAGGATTATACAGATGAACATACATCATTTACACCATGTAGAGTAAAAATATCAATCATATTTTTTCATTAAAACATTATTTATAATTTTGTTACATTTCACATTTCCCATTTCAGAAAGGTACATAACTCATCTCACATCATTTTCATTTTTTTAGATAGTTAGATTACTTCCCTTAAATTAGATTGATTTTGTACAACAAATTAGGATATATATATTTATAGAAGTAGTATTAGTATTTCAGTAGAATATAGTGTTTAATAATATCAGGGTACAAACTATCAACCCTATTTCATCCATGTAAATATTTTGTAAATACATGACTCGTGCAGTAAGTTACGCACAGTCATTAAGCTCAACTCTTTTCAAACTGAGCCAAACTTGTACAGTGTCACTTCAAGGTTTTTAAATAATTGGGAGAATAAAAGATGTGTGACAGAAGTGTGAAAGTGAGAGAAAATGGAAAATACACAATGGAGAGTGAGGACAACCAGTGGATTTTTTCTGCCGCTCAACGCGACTTTTTATTATTTGTCTGCGTCAGGCGTTTGCTTTCAGTGTTGAAATATGCTGTCTCGAATGTGTTGTGTGTAGTTTAGTGTAGACCTTAGAGAAAGTATTTTAAGTCTCATAAGACGGAAACGTAGTCACGAATTAGTGTTATACACTTGTTTGTGGCCACATTTAACCGAATTATGGCACTTGAAAACTAACTTACTTACATATTATAGACAGACACACATGTTAGAAGGTAAAGTATATTAATAGGTACATCCGAACACGCAAACAACCAGGAAAACAAACATGTAAATTACATACATTTTTTAGAACAAAGGGAGATAACTCCGGGTCAGGGGACACAATAGACAACGAAACACTAACTTAACAGTGAAAGATAACTTTACACGCGGAAGCGAGATAGGTAAAGCCTGTCGCACACAGCTTGTGCAAGGGTTGTTTAATATTATATGGGGGGACATGAAGCAATTCATGTGTTGACCCTAAGAAAGTCAACTTTGTATGGGTAGTAAGTTAATTTACTATTTGAGGGCAGGTCTTATAAGACAATGGTCCGGTTCAGACAAACCTCTAATTAATATAATATTGCGATTGAGAAGAGGGCTCACGCCAACCAGACAAGTTTGTGGCGATCACCAGTAGCCAAGTAAAGTGATACTACATTGTGACAATAGTCAGTAGAAGTCTATTGAGTTACCCAGAACCAAGTTATCAGTAGTCTTTGACAAAAATTAGATACACTAATTTTTTAGAAACCTCTTGCGTCACAACCATGAGTCAAAGTTTGTAACGCAACACAGGAGGGGAGGGTGTGTGTCAAAGACTCAGGGAAGACCACCCTGAATGAGTGGTCTACCTCAAGTAGATTAGAGGTAACCCAGTGCCCCTACATGAGGGCAGGATAGGTGTAGGGAGTAGATAGGAAGGGGAACTATCAAACAGTTCTCTCATGAGACACGGAGGTGTCAACCAGAGAGTAAGCACTCTGGTCACGGCATAATCACGCCAACGTGATAGACACGGAGAACTAGAATGAAACTCAAGAGAGGCCACTACTCTAAGCGTGCTGAATGATGCAGCACGCAAAAGCCGAAGTGCGCACAAGGTCCCTCCGCGTACTGTGTAGTCAGCACGCGGAGAATAGTCAGACAGGGGACAGACTTCGTAGGGAACACATCGCTTAGCGTCGATGCGTATTCTTTAGCCGAGTAGATAGAATTAGCAGTAGGGTTAGGAACGACTAGTGATAGGCAATTCTGTGTATTCATGTGTGATTCATTAGCGACCGTTTTGTGCAATAAAATGTATAATCAATTCCTCTCGTACGACTGACAAATCTTTTTGTACGGTGCGAGAGAAGTTTATCCCCTAATGCCTGTAGCATCGCTTGATGACACAATGGCAATCCTGACTCTCAGCCGTAAGCAGATAGAAAGGATGGAAAGGATACAGAATGAAGCTATGCGCATTATTCTTGGATGTACAAGAGATACAGCATGCAGGGCGATGCGCTACCTTCTTGATTTTCCAACTATTGAAGAGAGAATACAAGCTTGCAGAGCAAGTGCCTACCTCAGCGTTAACGCAAACACACAACATCCACTGCATAGTGAAATTATGAAGGTGAAGGGCAGCAGGTTAAAAAGAGGACGGTCGTGGATGGGTCAAGCCGAAGACATTCTTCAACAGGTGTGTTCACTTGAGGACTTGGAACCTGGCGAGGAGTGGGTACAAGTGCCAACAGATTTCTGCACATCCTTTTCAGTTTGCATCCAACTAGATAGAAAATGCAGACAAGAAAATCCGGCTGCTGTGGAGGCGGAAGTACAAGCATTGGTTTTCGAGAACTCGCTAGACGGTGATGCTGTCATTTACACAGATGGGTCGGTCGTCCGACATGTGAGAAGCTCATGGGCCTTTACGGCTCAGGCCGGAGGGAGAATTGTGAAGGAGGACTCTGGTGCCTTCACTGAAACCACAAGTAGCCTGACTATGGAAGTCATGGCAGTAAGTAAAGCAATAACATGGCTCGAGACACAGACATTCACTAGGGCATGTTTCCTTAGCGACTCAATGAACATGATCAAGAGGATAGAGGAGGGGTCAATCCGAAGAGAATCGTTGCTGCCTCTGGAGCGGTCTCGGCTGGCAAAGATTAGTTTCATCTTCGTGCCAGGACATGCGGGAGTACAAGGAAATGAGCGGGCTGACAAGCTCGCAGGTGAGGCTACGGTGGAGGTCGGATGCGCCATGGACCAGGCTGACATTCTGAATGCTCTACGAGAAGTAAGACTTTTGCGAGAACCAAGTGATAACTGAATCTGCAACCATGGCCAGACTGCGAGAACAGCAAATTAAAAGAGGGGTGGCCAAACAAGAACATTACGCAGGAAGCCAAAGAAGATTGATAAACCAACACAGAACTGGTGTCGTTAGTCGCTACACGCTGCGGGATTTGCTGAGGAGGGGATCCGAGCACTTATGGACTGAATGGTTCGATGTGCAATGAGGATGATCTTTCGACTAACTAACTAACTTTATCACCAATCCCCAGTTCTTTATCACCAATCCCCAGTTCTTTATCACCAATCCCCAGTTCTTTATCACCAATCCCCAGTTCTTTATCACCAATCCCCAGTTCTTTATCACCAATCCCCAGTTCTTTATCACCAATCCCCAGTTCTTAAAGTCATATGCAAGAGAACAACTAGATCTGATGGAGTTAAACAACATACAAATGTATGAAGAGTTCACGAGTTACGTACCTGTAAAATCATGGGAACATAATACCATTTTATTGTTAGCAAGGGAAATAACTCTCCCAGTTTTATCTAATAAAGCAATTAGATAAAATATTTATGAAATGTCTAAGATAAAGAAGCTAATTCATCAAAATTAACAAAACAATTTGCCAATCTAAGATTAAAATGAGATAGTTATACAAAGGTGTATAAAACATATTTTCTACCATGATATATACAATGTATCAACACTGCAAGCTACTTGCATAATCTTTACTCATACACCCCCAACTGACGCCCAGACTATAGTCACTCTGGTTTCTCTTCACAACGTATAAGTCTTTCACCATATTTTTGAATAATAGCAGTTGATGTAATAAACCTGAATCTTCTGGAAGTTTAAAAAAAAAAAAAAAAAAATATTTTTTGAATCGCTTCTCGGCCTTTTGGCTAAGATCAAGTGTATTTGCTGGCCTCCAGTAGTGCGCTTGGTCTGGTCGGAGGCCGGGATGATCATTCTTGGTCCCTTGGCTAAGATCAGACAAATTTGCTGCCCCCCGCAGTAGTGCGCCTGGTCTGGTCGGGAGCCGGGAGATCAAAAAAAAAAAAAAAAAAAAAAAACCTCACATAAGCATCACTTTAAATGTGGGCCCGGTGGACCACTGTGGGCAATAGCTCACAGTGGGACTAAGGGTCCACGCCAAAAACAGGGGGAAGCGGGGAACCAGCTTGTCTGGGATGACCGCCAAACCCAAAAAAGAAAAAAGAAAAAAAAAAAATTCTTGTTCGGAATTGCAGAATTATTGCAGAATTTGAAAGAAAAGTCAACACCCTTAGAGAAACCGAAGAAAGCTAAATTTCTTGCAAAGAAATTTAACAAGCATTCTCAAATAAAGAAAGGCAAAGGCAGGAGGCCATAGTATTCAGTTTAAACTGTGTCAGGTTATACCAGATTGATGTGATCTGAGCTGTTACACCAGAAGTTAACCTCGCAGAACTAAAGCCATAAGATATGATATTAAGTTACACTTGTCTGTCCTGGGGTCACTGAAAAACACCCCATATGAAAGCCAAGACATTTATCTAGTAGATAAAGCTGTCAGAGTCTAATGTAGTGCCAGCAGGAT